>OX422193.1:7737117-8276185 GCA_949130485.1 Agelas oroides | reverse complement strand
GCATACCTGACAGAAGAACACTCTGCATCTATTATCATCTTCCTCGTATAGGAAAGCTGTCGAGTTCACTGCAATATTCTGGCCACCAAGCTCAGCAGGTGAGCACATCTGAGCCGGGGGACTTTGGGTTCCAGTGTCACGGTCCGGGGGAGACGTTGTGTTAGTACTAGTGTTTGCACAGATGTCAGTTATTGTTGTGCAACTGGGGTTACCATTCTATGTGGAGGAGAGAGGAGGGGAGGGAGTGGAGGAGAGAGGAGGGGAGGGAGTGGAGGAGAGAGAAGGGGAGGGAGCGGAGGAGAGAGAGGGAGCGGAGGAGAGAGGAGGGGAGGGAGCGGAGGAGAGAGGAGGGGAGGGAGCGGAGGAGAGAGGAGGGGAGGGAGCGGAGGAGAGAGGAGGGGAGGGAGCGGAGGAGAGAGGAGGGGAGGGAGCGGAGGAGAGAGAAGGGGAGGGAGCGGAGGAGAGAGGAGGGGAGGGAGCGGAGGAGAGAGGAGGGGAGGGAGCGGAGGAGAGAGAAGGGGAGGGAGCGGAGGAGAGAGGAGGGGAGGGAGCGGAGGAGAGAGAAGGGGAGGGAGCGGAGGAGAGAGAAGGGGAGGGAGCGGAGGAGAGAGGAGGGGAGGGAGCGGAGGAGAGAGAGGGGAGGGAGTGAAGGGAAAAGGAGGAGAGAAAGGGGAAAGGGGGAAAGATGGGGAGGGAGAATGAGGTATATTTACTTAAGCAAACTTCGTGAAAGCTTATAAAATGTTTGTTGTAGCCTCGTTCCCAGGCTCCGCCTCTTTGGGCCTGGGAACGAGGCTACAGTTGTTGTTACTTGTTGGTACGCACGTAAAAACTGAGAAAGGGCTACTCGCATTTGCAAAGTACTTTAAATTAAATAACCAATAATATTATGTTAACAATGACATCATCAATGTTGTCATTATGATGTAATCTATCACCATATATGGAATGACTCACCCTGCAGTAGCAGATTTGTCCAGCTGAGTTTTTTGCAAACTCTCCATCTCTAAATGTCCTCATGTCCACAGGAAGAATGCAGCTTCTTCTTTGATTAGAGTTGGTGGGGGGCGTTGGAGTGTCCCCAGATGGGGTACAACCATCCCGCTCAATGTTTGCTACTCGAAGTCGAAGAGTCTCGATTTCGTCTCTGAGGGAGTCAGCTTTCTGCACTAGTTTGAGGAATTGGCCACATGTGGGACAGGCTGAGGGGATGGAGGGGGAGGAAAGAGAGATGAAGAAAGGGGAAGGGAGGATGGGGGGCGTGGAAGTAAAGGGAGAAGAAAGCAAGAGGGGGTAAAGAGAGGGGGAAGGAGGATGGGGATAGGTGGGGAAAAGGGAGGGAAAGGAAGAAGAGAGGAGGGGTGAGAGAGTTAGTTAGTGGAGAGGATGATGGGAGAAGGAGAAGAAGAGATGGAAGGGTGGAGGGAGGACAAAGTTAAAAGTGACCTGTAGAAGAATGTAGCAATAGCACATGCCCGGGTAATTTAAGTTGCGTTTGCTTACATTCATTTGCTTGTGGACACTGATTGAGGATACCGCCAGGACCAAATTGAACCCCTACGTCTTGAAGAAATGCCTGAGGAGAGAAGAGAGAGATGGAGGAAGAGGAGGCAGGGAAGGAGAGAGGGGAGGGAGGAGTGGAGAGAGAGGGAGGAGTGGAGAGAGAGGGAGAAGGGGGAAAAGAGAGGTATTCATACAGCCTGCCAAACCACACTCTCACTGTTTGCAGTGGGTTTAAGGTGTGTGTGAGAGTCTGTCCTTTGTCTGAGAGGATGTATGGTGTCTGTTTGCAATAGCTGATGAGTATTATCATAATCCTATTAACAGGTGGGTGACGCTGATTAGCACCCCCCACACACAGACCAAGGCAGCTGTTTCACCACACTGGAGCACACAGTGACACTACACCCCAAGGTGCACCAAGTCACCTTTCTAAAAGACCTCTACAATTAAGAAATTTGGATGTTATGAGGCGAAAATAGAGGAAAGGGAAAAGGCCGGCAGTCACCGTGAGTCGAACCCAGGACACCAGTGCTCCGCCACTGAGCCACAACAGCCAGACAACCACCAACCCTCACAATTTCCAGCCGTTAGGCAAGGTTCTCTGAGCACCTCTACAATAGTTTGTGCATGCAAGGCAACCCCTTTCCTCTAGGTTTGTTCTCAGGTCCCTCCTCAGCCTTTGCTGCACAATGTGAGCTATGTTATACACGTAACCCCCGGCATGTGTTCTCAGGTTCCTCCTCAGCCTTTGCTGCATAATGTGAGCTATGTTATACACGTAACCCCCGGCATGTGTTCTCAGGTTCCTCCTCAGCCTTTGCTGCATAATGTGAGCTATGTTATACACGTAACCCCCGGCATGTGTTCTCAGGTTCCTCCTCAACCTTTGCTGCATAATGTGAGCTATGTTATACACGTAACCCCCGGCATGTGGCAATAGCTGTGAAGAAGCCTAGCTGAAGCTGGTGAACAAGAGTTTTGCTCAGAGGTAAATGCTCCATATCAAGAGGTAAACGCTCCGTATCAAGAGGTAAACGCTCCGTATCAAGAAGTAAATGCTCCATATCAAGAGGTAAATGCTCCGTATCAAGACGAAAAGTCTCCCTGCCATGGGTTATCCACGCTTTCAGTGGACTACTCTCATGCTGCTAACACACAGCAAGTTAGGACCGCCATTTTCACCCAGGATCCCTATCAACCGTACACAAAGACACAAAGACACAAAGACACAAGTCGCAACTAAGTCGCACCCTCTCCTGGCACCCCCCAACAATCCTGCCGAAATCTTAACGGAATGCTTCAATGCTTAGGCCCTAATGATGACTGAAGCATCCAGTTGAAATGTCAGCGAAACTGTTCCAACTTTCAATTCAGATTAACCGTTTATGGAGGAGCCAACTGAGAAGCCACTGATAAAGAATGTGCATTGCTTCCCCTGGACATAGAAGTTATCTATTTATATTACATTTTTTGTGCATTGTAAAGTTACAGCACACTATGTACTCAAATACAGCTCTACCGTGGCTCACATAAAGGCCGGTAATGTACTCCTCGCTGTGTTCAGCACTGTCTGCAATCGTCACCACTAAGCTTGAGTCATTGGCACAGAAGTCCGGCAAGGGGACAAGGCGTCGATAAACCTCCCTGCAGTTGACAAACAGCTTCAGCAGGTTCCCACTGAGTACGAACGCGTACCTCCCCCATCGTCCACCGTGTAAGCGGACAGAGAACGTCTCAGTGCGCAGCTGACCAAGATGTCTGCATGTGAGGGGGGGAGGAAAGGAGTCATTGACTGAAAAACCAAATGTATAACATGTTATGTACACATCTTCATGGAAAAAGGCAGGCCTAGATGCTACCAAGTCACCCACTGTGCAGGACGCACTTCGGCCAATACCGGGCCTCATCAGCCGCACTGGTACACCGTATAGCAGGAAACTTTCGAGGGAGAAACTTTCGCAAATTGGCAAAAAATACGATTTTCGCGGAGAAAACTTTCATGGATTGCTCGCTTGTGCCGTGCCAGACGACACCACGCCCCCAAATTTCGTGGAGAAAACTTTCGCGAATAGCCACAAAACCGCGAAATTCGCGAAAGTTTTCTCCCTTGAAAGTTTCGCGCTATACGGTACCACCCAGATGTTGATTAACGAACTAATTGATTGATTAACATGATTGATAGATTGATACATGTAAACAGAGGTTGATCAATAGATATACGAAAAATGATTGAATGACCCAATAATCGATGACAAGAGTGCATAAGAACAGGCGGCTAGAGTAAGAGCGTGTAACTCCAATAGAAGCCCACAGTCTGGTCAAAATCGTACTAAAAATAGAACACCCGGTCACGTGCTTAGCAACAATGGCTTATATCTACATGCAGCTGCGCAGTTCGTGTTACTATTTTTAGTATGGTTCAATAATTCCAACCGGTTTCAAATTTTACGGAGTTACACGCTCTTACTCTAGCCGCCGTTCTTGTGTGTTCTTGTCGATGAATTGAAGATGAATGGATTGTATGGTAGTATACAGACTGACCGCCCAATGTATATTGATAACAACCAGTCAACAGAAACCACTATACCTGTAGCTCAATGACACTGTATCAGCCTCTGCGTCAAGGTACACCTCGTACACGGGAATCATGCTCCCAGCCCCTTCAGAATATGAAATATCCAGCAGGGTCCCGCCAGAATTACTGTCCTTGAAGTACACTGATCCATAGAATGTCACTTCATTGGTTGAACAAGATGCTTGTCTCAGCGCGTCAGACGTTGATTTCTTACTCATGCTAAATCCGGTGCCGCTGAATTCGTATGCAGGTGTGCGAGAGTCTGTCCCCTGGACGTAGGGGGCTTGTTCAAGTTCTCTAGAATCAGCAGTGTAGTTTGTGAGTAGTTCTTGAAAGAAGTTCATGTTGAGAGACTCAGGGGAACGCTGCCGTTGACAGAATGTGGCTGTGTGGGGGGAGGTGTGTGTGTGCATGTATGAACAATCAACGAACCACATCTCCCTTAAAAAAATAGGCCTAGATGTTATACAAAGTCACCCCACTGCGCAGGACACGTTTCGGCTAATACCAGGCCTCATCAGCTGCGTTGGGTGGGAGATGGGGACTGCTATTGCATGCATAGAATGCAGTCAGATGGCTGGCCTTATTAAAAAAATGGTAGAGAATCTTCGAAAGCACCGTCTCTTTGTGCAGCTGTTCTTTGTGCAGCTGTCTTTCGTTCAAAGATTGTACGTAATCGTTGTCACGTGTTATTGGTGCACTTCTGTACGTGTGCGTGCGCGCGCGCATACAGAAGTGCAGGAGGTACTGGATTAAGTATTAATGGACAAGGCCTAAATTGAATAAGTGAGACAAGGCAAAGCTGTGTGTGTATAAATGTGCCAAGCCAAGTATGGTAACTGCATGTGTTAGCATGCATGTGGAAACATTTAGAACCATACAATACACATGTATGTGTGTCACATCCTAACCTCTACTCCCAAATCCTAGTCAACGCACAGGGAAAAGTGTCTGGTTTTAGTTTTATTCACAGACCCTCCCGACAACGGTGAGAGTCCGGTGGTCTAAGCAACATTTGGACCTCTTTGTGCATTTGGGAGATGAGACTAGTTTGGAAAGTCTGGTCACACAAACTGGGGTGGGGTCTTGGCACAGACTAACATGTCAGGGCGGGTCGGTCTCCCACGTCACCAAAATCAACTGGCTGGCTACTCGGACACACTTAGCAACAGTCATAATACACCAAAGCCTTTATTGTGTATGTACTGTGTGGGTGTGCATTTATATAAAACAATAAGCATGTATGTGCATGTTTACATACAACGATAGGAAGGTGGTCAGTTATGTTTTGCTAGAGATAGTTGCGTCATACCAAGATTTTAGCTGTCCAATTGCAAAAGGCACTTAATGCCTCACAGTTCAGTAGTGACGTGTACGTGTAACTATACCTAGTGTCGTGGTTTCCATGTCATTTTTCATCAGGACCAAATCTGACGTTTGTTTCTGCTCTAATTAACAGAAATGAGATGATAAATTATAAATGCTGAAAAAGTGTGCAGTCGTCAACGCAAGTTTACTAATCGTTCAGGAGTATCAACTACTGTATGATGGCCTGGTTCACAGTAGTAATCAGACGCAATTCCTCTATCATCTTATCTTAGCTACAGTTCTATTTGTGGACACCATCTATTCAACAGTTACTAGCTTTACACAAATTGTTAGTGCACTTTCATGATCTCAGCAACAATGTGTGACAGCGTGGGCCCTTGAAGGTCACCAACAGGATGTCACATGCTAATAGTGGCCACAGAATAGCCTAAAAAGCCAGGGATTACTTGAAGCCCAGACCACTACTAAAGCCCCCATAAAGCCACCTCCACCAGGAAGCACTACAAGGATATCAGGTGAAATTTGACACACCACATATTTTGATAGCTGGGTACCAAGGTGGCCTAGGTAGCAAGGAGTTGGTGGAATCCCTCCTAAAAGTCAGCCCCCATGATAATAGAAACACAATTAGGGCGTAGGAGGCTCAAAGGTATCACAGCTGCCTGACCAATGTTGCCTAGGTAACCACGATAGTACAGGTTGTGCCTGACCACTGTTGCCTAGGTAACCATGATAGTACAGGCAGGTTGGTAGAACCCTTTGTTAAACACAGCCTTGGTAGATGGTAAAGTCAGCCAAAAAGATCATGCGGAGCCAATTTTGCATCAGCCACAAACTTAAAATTAACAACTATGTGACCACGCCGTGGTTCTAGACCTAGTTAAAGGAGAGAGTAAGAAAAATCTAAGGGTGTAGCGTGTAGGGGGGAAGTTAGCATGGATATTTATACCACAGCTTTGACTGGCTGTTTGGTCACAGTTGCCCAGGTGATACTGTTAGCAGATTGGTGGAACCCTCACTTTACCAACACATGTTGCTAAATTGCTAGGGTGTTGGGAGGAAACTAGCACATATCTTTGCACCACAGTTTTGACTAGCTGGTTGACTACACTGTGATACAGTTGTCTAGGTAATAGATTGGTGCAGTTCCTCTTAAGAGACACCCCCCAAACTGGTTATTTCAGGGTTCTTCCATTAGCAAATTAGCATGGGTACCGGCTTTCATATCTCATGACTGAGTGAGACAAAGTGTCTACTGCTGTAATAATATTGTTTGTTTGTTTGTTTGTTTGTGTGCCCACTTTCATTTTTCCATGACTGCTTAACAATTACTGAGTGAGCAAAGTGTCCACATTGACGGTATGTCATACTTTGTTGGCTTGTTTGTTTGTTTGTTTGTTGTTTGTTGTTTGTTTGCTCGTTTGTTTGTTTGTTTGTTTGTTGGGTACATTTCATGGATATACACAGCATTGTCCAGTTACGTTGCACAAAAGATAACAGTTTTGCTCACCTACATGTTGACCTGGAAACGCATGTGTTCCTACACAAGAATGATACAAAACGCTGTGCCAAATTGATGTACACACACAAGAAAATATTGTGTGTAACTAAAACAGCTGTACCACTCAAAGAATGCTGGTGCCAAATCATTCATCGTTAATCACACACAATTTACCAGAACATACAGTACCATTCGAAGACTGACGGTGCCAAATTGACGAGTGCATACAACATCAATCTCTTAGAAAGCACACAACATTGCGTGCGTTAACCAGTAGCGTGCTCTACCCCCATATTTCTCGTCACACCCTTGGCAGTTAATCAAACTGTCATGGCTAAAACACTTCCCTGAAAAGACACTGAGTACAAGAAATGGAACAAACATAGAAATACTCTGGGAACAACAAACCAACACTTGGCCAAATGATGTTTACAGAGTCTGGTAAAGAGAATCAGAAACTGAAGATGATATCACTATGTTCAAAGTACCGCATCACAGAACTTTTAATCTCGTACAGGCACATTGCTATGCTTGCATATGACGTGAAGAAGGACTGCTGTTTGATAAAAGTTCATGAGAACAGACGTTTCAGCCCAAGAACCTTCATCAACGCTGACTTAATTACTACAGAATGAAGGTCTCTTGGATCCAACAGAACCTTAGTCCAGTAGTAACAGAGCATGGAGCTTTAATTGTGAAAGACGAATTGTGTGTGTGGATGTTGTGAGTTTAATATAAACTTTTCCTCCTTACTAACCCATTTATTATTGGCTCGTGTCCGAACATCCCGTACACACCCCTCCTATTAACATGTGACACACACACACAGAGGGTAAAATTGGCTTGGCTGGGTGAGTGGGTTGGAGGGTAAACTTGGAGGAAGATCAAACCAACCTGCCACCTGTTTAGTCTCAAATTAATAGGATAATTCCCCAAATAAGAGCATACAACAGACATGTTTTAGTTCGTTTGATGGTAAACTCTCCTAAACCTTAACCTTACGAGGCCGTTCAGGTGCCCACAATATGATCACAGCTTGAGTAAATGTGGATACTAACACGACAAGTTACACAACAAACTCAGCGATACCCAGTCGTGATGGCCAGCAGAAGCTGTACTAGTTGAGTTTGCCTGTATTAATAAGGAAATGACTTGAACCAGCAAAATGTATGTGTGGGTGTTTGTTCCTAGGCCACCATGTACCAGGTGCCAGGACTCTTGTTCCCAGGCCACCATGTACCAGGTGCCAGGACTCTTGTTCCCAGGCCACCATGTACTCTTGTCCCATCTAGCTGGTGAGAAAGAAGCGCTGAAGGCAAGGTTTTGGAGACCAACAAGCTGTGAAGGATTCTCATTGTGCCTTGTCATTATGTGATAATGGCTGTCTTGCTACATTAAGCAAGAAGTGGTATACTGTCTGTGTTGACAGTTTCTTAACGTCCATCGCCATAACAGCATTCCGTACATTCTTGCTTGAGTGTGATGCAATGTAGGATGTGTACTGTCTCTGTTGCCTAATGACTCTTGACAATAACGGAACAGCTGATGTTAATAGCTAGGATTATAGTTTGTAAACAGTTCCTGTTTCCCAAGAAAAGAGGGTGTGAGAGGAAGGGAGGGGGGGGGGGGGGGTGGGGGAGAGAAGGGAGGGGGAGGGAGGGAGGGAAGGAGGAGGGAGGGAAGGAGGAGGGAGGGAAGGAGGGAAGGAGGGAAGGAGGGAAGGAGGGAAGGAGGGAAGGAGGGAAGGAGGGAAGGAGGGAAGGAGGGAAGGAGGGAAGGAAGGAAGGAGGGAAGGAGGGAAGGAGGGAAGGAGGGAAGGAGGGAAGGAGGGAAGGAGGGAAGGAGGGAAGGAGGGAAGGAGGGAAGGAGGGAAGGAGGGAAGGAGGGAGGGAAGGTGAAGGGGAGAGAAAGGAGGAGGGGTAGTGTGGATGTTTGCAGGTTGTTCACAAGACAATTAAGCTGTATTAAACTTCAAATAGAGGTGCCAAGGAGAACAGGTCTATATACAATCCAGAGACTCCAGATGGTGATAAATTGCTAGAATTAAATCGAGCTGCCTTGGCCATTCGCAGATCATGCGCACTAAGATATTGTAACTGTCATGTGTATGGGTCCGTAAACCCATCAAAATTGGTTGTTTTGAGTCAAAGTTGTGTTGACTGATAGACTGACAGACAGCTGACAGAACTGATTACTGAACCCCATTACACACATGTGCGTAGGCAGAATGGGCCAGTAAAAACAGGTTTACAGCAGCAGTCATAATGACTTATTTAATCAAAAATAACAGTCATATGTTACAAGACATACACTTGCTCAGTTTACAGCAAACATGTACTTACAAGACCAACACATTCACACTCCCTAACACTTAGGCAAGTTTAAACCATAGCTATCATACCTTTCCACCATTACAAGGACTTGTTTGCTTCTTGGAAATGCCCAGGGGGAAATGGAGCCCCCTCACAGCAGATGTTACTATTGACTTCCTAACAAAACCCATGTCCAAAAAACTGTCAACCAATGTTATTCATAGAATGGCATATAACAATGACGGATGTTATGTATACACTTATGGGTGATTAAAATTCCATAATAGTTTGTGAATACAATACCTGGGTCCAGCAATCAGCAATACACAGCTGTTGCTAACTCACTAGTGTAGTTGACCACAGACATAACAAGTCTGGACAGCGACAAAGCATAGCCTCATTCCCAGCTCTTCACTGTCTCCAGTTTTTGATTGCTTTACCAGTATGCAAAGATGGAGGGAGAAGGCCTCGGAGAAAGAGTCATGTGTGGCTGAAGCTTATGAGCGCTGTGAACATAGTGGTTCATAAGCTTCCATGTGACTTCAAGTAACATGAGGTAGACACCCCGGCAGCAGTGCTCAGACAAGGATCTCGGTTGAAGCCCTTTCTTGTAATGCCAGTCTGGCTGGAGGCTGGAGCATTTACAAGGCTACATCAATTACTATGGTACCCTTACCATTTGTCTATTTGATGCTAACTGACATCACCACACACGGACAAGATATCCCTGGTCTTCCCCCTCCCTATTAGCACCCTGGAAGTGATCAAAGACAATAGAATGCCTGCGAGCAAGGCCAGACAAATTGGCTACAGCAGCAAGACCAGCAACTAGGCTCAACCACAGGCTTCCATACACAAATCACTTTTGCCACATATGGCCAGAAACACTGCGGTTTGGAGCCGAGAAGCACTATGCTTAACCACATGCAGTATCCACTTTACACCCCACACTTAACACCGTAAGTAGTTTCCCCAGCCCCCATTCTGCCAAATGCTGTTAGCAACTAGTAGTCACGGTGATGCGTTCAAAGTATGTGACGGAATAACCTTCAATTTCTGCACGGGACTGCCACATGTCATGCATCTATGAAGTGCGTATGAGCCCCACCCCATAAGTTCATCAATAAAGCACTTCAAAATGCGTTGATGTAATCCAAAATCCGGAAATACACGATGGAATAACCTGATTAGTAAAGTAAGTACTTGGCAATCAACTTAATTAATTGGAGAATGGAAGTAAAATTGTTATGCAGAGGTACCCCACTGTGCATGACACTATTGAGTACTTTGAGAGAATATCCGTAAACCTACAACCTTAACTCAGTAAGCACATCATGGATAACTACATGTTTTACTCTGCAAATTACATTACTGGTTCTATCTTTTACGTAGTTGTATGCTCTAACACACCGGGGATCAATGCAATCATGCACTGTTTGTTGGCAATCAAAAACCAAAGTTTGAGAACAAATCCACTGAGCACTTCTGGGAACCTATCCACAAACTGTAATTTAGTAATCAGTCATCAATACGCACACAGAATGCCGTGCTGATTTCATTACTACTTTCAGAGTCCACAAGTTGAGGTTCAGCTCTCATATAGCTCTGTTTCTACTGATCCCAAACGAGGAAGGATGATTGGTGGGGAGTGATGCTAGCTTTCCTTCTAGCTTGACCTCATTCCCAGACCTTCCCTCCTCCAGTTTTTGATCCTTACAGTTAGGAAGAAGGCACGGGGGGATTCTGGAGGTGGGGGGTGGGGGAGGGAGGAACAAAGGCTACTCCAGCTGACATGAATGAGTCGAGGCTTCACCAGATCAGAACACGGCTTTGCCCTTACTGGTTTCGTTTTTGCACAGTATGCAACAACAAAGGTAGAAGGCCTGGAGGTGGGGGGTAACCTGGACTCCAGCTGGTCCAAGATCAAGAACATGGTGGTACTCTGAGCTAGTCCTACCCCCCCTGGGTGAGGCCCTTAAGGTACAGCGATATTCACTACCTCTAAAGTGGGCACCCACTTCAAACACTTGTGTGTAAGTGATACCTAGATTGCTGGATAAGAAGTGACCTCACATGCACACCCTAGCTGTGGTTTATTCATATCTCCAGTCACTTGTGAATGTTAAGTTATTTCGATACTGACTGAACATTTTTGAGACAAAAATTTTTTCACAGTTTACTGTGGCATTACAATTATCAAGCAATAAAATTAAACCCATAATTAGAACAAAAAAATTTCCAATCAATTTAGCAATCTTTTTCCGCATCAGTGTTTACCATTTGGAACACACTTAACACAAATAACAATCATCCAAATTAGTAAAAGTATACATAGTGAATGGTAGGGTACTAACCACTCCATTGTGTGGGGGGGGGGGAAATGTGGTACCATTTAAAACAAAATCGGTCTCACAAATCACTCCAAAGTTTGCACAGAAACAGACCATGCAACACACATCACACAAACTGACACACCAAAAACCACCCAGGGATCTGCTGACTTAAGTTCTAGAACTGTCTCCTGCTCAAAAGTGATTAGTAGACACAAAACACTCCCTACTTGAAGAAGATCCCCCAAAAAAAACACACAAGTTTCGCCACACCAATACATTTCAAAACCACACTGTAGCCGCTATTGGCTACAGTACTAGGGCCTCAGGCCATATTCACAATGCTGGTGGGCCGACCTAACCACATGAGCCCTGAGCATCTCTCTCATCCTGACCAGAAACACATGCACAACTTGCCACACCAAGACACTTCAAAAGTAACCACATTAATCAATTATTGTACAATTACAGAAACAATTATAACTTGTGTGGCTGCATTAACTTTATATTTTAGTAGCCATCACCATGGTAACAGGTTTTTTTCTCCCTAATTATTGAGACTCATGGAGGGTCTAGGAACTCATTAGTCAGTTAACGAGGACAGGGACGATGGCTACTAAGTTTGTTAGAGAACTCCATGTCCATGAAACTGTTTGCAAATGAAAAAAATCGTCTTTGCAAGAAGAATACGTACGGAATAAGGGTGGAGGTAGCTTCTATCTAGACATAAGCCTCTTTGGAGCGTTTGGATATGAAACGAGAGCAGAACCAGTTTTCAGTTTGGACCAAGAGACTTTCAAAGCAGGTCTCAAAGTTTTGAAAAGAAAGGTTATACTCAACTTTGCAAAATGCCAAGTTAATTTCTTGTTGGTGTAATAATTGAACAACACACACATGCAACGTTGAACTATCACACATGACCAAATAAGTCATGTAAAAATTTAAGTGTGAGTATTTGTAACAAAGAGTTTCCAATCTACGCTAAACTCCACGAACAGCAGAAGAATTAATGAAATGGGAACTACACATGAACTACATGCTAATATCAGCACTATATGTATATGTACAACACAGCTGTTGTATACACAAAAAGCATCACATACATTAACTTTATGTGCAAACAAGGCAACACAGTAGGGATACCACCATTACCTTATAAGCACATACAAAGGTAGGAGGTGTATATGTGTGTGGAAAACCTGCGTGTGTTGCATGTGAGCAAGAACGCTCGTGTACAGTGTAGGGCCTTATGAATATGTGATACACTGTACAAACTATCAAAACTACTGACACATGGCGACACTACACAGACAAGGCCAGCCAACTGACTGACTTCACACAAATAGCAGTCCCCATCTTCCGGTCGCTCCAGTGCAACTGATAAGGCCTGGTATTGGCTGAAACACATTTTGCACAGCCTGCCTTTTTCCCTCTGAAACCAGAACACGCTCAGATAACGATACCAGTAAGTGATATACGAATCCAAAGCACACTCCTTTCTGCACAAAAAAAACATCTATGAATTTTATTATTTTGGAGCTGTCTTTCTTTAGCCTCATTCCCAGGCTAAGGAGGGGGAGAGCCTGGTACATTTCATCACGTGCGTGACATCAAGCGGGGAGAGCCTGGGAACAAGGAGCTCTCTTTCTTACTGTAAGATGCAATTTACCCCACCCACACACGTGAATTCTAATAGCCAAGTTGGTTCTGCTATAGACACAATGGGAACACACACATGTACAAAAGTACAATGTAACATTCATACACCAACGAATTCTATTTTAACATTTTAAGAAAAATCATAACAACCCCACACATGTGCGACTGAGGTTTGAGTTGAATGGGGTTAAATCTGAATTGAATGGAGTTTACAATAAATGTTGAATAGGGTTTGACTAAACAAGTTTTGAGATAAAAATATCAAAAATACATGAATTTGGTAAGCATAGCTGATTTTTAGGGTGTTCCACTTTGCCTGAAATGTCTACATCTGTTACAAGTTGACAGCAATACATTTCCAATGCATTAGCTTTAAGGCGATAAAAGCATGATTGCCAGAATTCAGGAGACTAAAAGCTTCCAAGGAAACAATAGCTACTGAAGCCAGTAAAATGCTCCATTGTTCTCCAACACAGAGATGGCTAAGCATGCAAGCACCTGACAGTTCCTGACAATACTACGTATTCAAGCACAGTTCCTGACAGTACTACGTATTCAAGCACAGTTCCTGACAGTACTACGTATAAAGCACAGTTCCTGACAATACTACGTATAAAGCACAGTTCCTGACAGTACTACGTATAAAGCACAGTTCCTGACAGTACTACGTATAAAGCACAGTTCCTGACAGTACAGTTCCTGACAGTACTACGTACTCAAGTACAGTTCCTGACAGTACTACGTATAAAGCACAGTTCCTGACAATACAGTTCCTGACAGTACTACGTATTCAAGCACAGTTCCTGAAAGTACTATGTATTAGTTCCTAACAGTACCATGAACTCATACATGTGACAGAGCAGGTGTGTGTGTGCATGTGCCCACGTGGGCAGGAAGCTCTACTTGCCAGAGGAAAACACACAACAACACTTCATTCAACCAGCAGTGGGCAGCAGTAATTAGGCCACCCTTTACCTGAAAGACACATCAAAGGGATGATAAAGGTCAAACCAGCTTTGAAATGCTCTGATCCTACTTGATCCATACAAATACTTCAGTCTGCACCAAGGTATCCTTCTCTTCCTTGCAAGCTGTTCTCTGCATTGACGAAAATTCCTCTAGAAGGTGGGCATATGTTTATGGTGGTCCCTGGCTGGAGGAGTATCCCCACCACACTAGGGTGGCTTCTGACAGAAACACTGTCAGCAAAAGCAAAAGCAGCGGTGCAGGCACTACACCCAGTGTACGAGGACTAGGGCTACGTGTGTGAAGATATTCAGCTAGAGTAGTTGCCTAAGTACGTAGGACAAATGACTCCATCTGTGGTATGGTCTGTATACGATAATGCACTAGTGAAGCCTTAGCTAGTTCTGCATTGCTCTATATTCATCTAGTTGTAGAATATAGTTTCTATATCAACTAAAGCACTGTAGCAAAGAGTACATGCATAATACACCACACTAAACAATAAGGGTGACATACAATGTATACTGTCTGTGGCAGTAATACAGTAGCTACGTGGCAGGGAGGGTTCAAGTACAACTGTACACTATAGTAATGTTTGAAGGTGTAGTTTTTGTTTAGTATCAACAACTTGAGAAATTCCTCTGTACAATTCTCTTGGTATCCCAAAGCATTGATCAGCTACTTCTCATGTCAGATACAACTAAATGTCATTCTTGTGTTCAATTTGTGCAATACTAAATATGGGCATTATCATAATACATACATCGGTACGTTGAACTGATGCTTTACAAGCCCTGAAGGACACCTTGATTAAACACCAGAAGTAGCCTCAGAACCGTTCTGAGAGGCTTTACAATCTCAAGGGGAGCATGCCCTCCTGTGCCACAGTGTAAACTCTGGGCCCATGCCACACGCATGCAACTTTGGAAACCTAGCTACACCTCTGCCAAAGGTGAGGAGACCTTTTTCTAAATCAATAAATGCTCCAAAGGGTACCACATTAAAATTTGAGCTGGTTTTGGTTGTGTAGCAGTTGGCTGCAATGCCTGTTTTGTATTTAGACGTTCAACACTTGTTTCAAGATATGCTCCTAACAAGGACAACAGACTAGATATGCATTCACAGACAGAAACATGGGTCTGAGAAACTCACTTTGTCTCACCAGTAAGGTGATTGTCACCCCACTCTATCCCACAAAGACAGACCAAGGTACAAAGTAGCAAGTTAATTATCACAGGGTCGCTTATGTATGTGTTGATTAATTAAGTTTGGTGTTGCATGCTCAGAAGGGCACCCAGGAAGGTCAAATGACCACATTACTGTACAATGCCATTCTCTGCATCTTTGACAATTCCTCTAGACCCAAGGTACAAAGTTGAAAGATGATTATCACATAGTCACCTGCACTCAATAGTGTGTGTGTGTTGATCAGGTGTAGTATTGCATGCTCAGAAAGCCACCCAGGTAGAACAAATGGCTACATTGTGTGGGTATCTTTTCATGACAAGTAATTCCCTTTTGTAAGGACTTATGCAACCATTGATAAACAGTGGCAAACCCTGCTGCTAGCGCAAACACTCTAGGTCACCCAGGTAGAACAAATGGCTACATTGTGCGGTACCTTTTCATGACAAGCAACTCTCTGCACTCCTGACAACTCCTCTAATGCACCTCAAGTAAGGACTTGTGCAAGAGGCACGGTCTCTGCGCTGAGCCGCACTGGTGAAGCTTAGCTTCCTAAGGAGGAACCAGTACACTGCTTGCCACACGATATCCTGGGTTCATCTGGCCACTGCAGCAAACGGCTCTTGCAAAGTGACAGCACAACACAGCACACCTCAACACTGTGACACTAGGACAAGGGATGACAGTCCAAAGAGCCAGCAAAGTACCAACAACCAAAGAACCGTGTCTCCAGAAGCAGGTACCTGCTGCACAATTTTTCTGCAAATACCAGATTTCATGGCCTATGCTACAAGTAGTCAGCGTAGCCACTGGGTCCTATCAGATATGGAGTTTTCCTTGACAACTTAACTGGGTAGTACGGCCAAATTCCTAAAGCTTTGTTTCTGGAGGCATGTTCCCACCTCTATTCTCAATAAGACAAAACAGCCAGCCACATTCCTAATACTGAGCTGTAGTCCCATGGGAGACTGGGATTGCTGTTTAACTAAGTCAGGCAGGTGGCTTGCACAAGAAGAAGAAAGGAATAAAGTTTCAAAATTTCACCTGCTAGCTGAGGCAGCCATGCACAAACAAGCAAGATCATCATTTTACAAAGCATTAGGAGCTTGCCATTAGAGGAAGTGGAGGATGCTGACCTGGTGGACTTTGTTGGCTACCTGAAAAGAGCAAAAGTTGTTTAAAGATCTGTGGGTGATTGCCAGTGTGCTTTGCTGGGTGATGAGGATGTTGTAATAGGAAGCGGATGTATTGCCGATTGAGATGAGCTATGTGACCATACTGACATCATGTTTGTATTCACTAGCCTCAGTCTCTCGTTCTTCAGCCTTTTTGTATTGTATGGGACAAGAACTGGGGGAAACCTGGAAATCAGTTTACCTACTTTTGATTAGCTTGTGGTGAGGTACGCAACACTGGGCTTGCTTGTTTGTACTGATGCAGCCCCCTCCAGTGTGGCTGATGAGGCCTGGTATTTAGCCGGAATGTGGATAACTTTGTACATCACTGGGTAATGGCTTTAACAGGAAAATGTGCGGTTCACCGACTGTCCAAACAAGCACAGGAACCCAGTATGTTACTCATGGCTCTATCAATTTGCAGTATATACCCCCCCCCCCCCCCCCCCCCCCAAAAAGAAAAAAAGAAAAAGATTTTCACGTAGCTACTCAACTTTGCTAATACACTAAAGCCTAACCACTGTTACACTTTAATGTAATGGAATTACTGTCAGCCGGTCGACCTGACAGCGAATCAGAATTGGGGCTTCTCAGATATCAAAACAGAAACCACTGGTGACAACAACTGCAGAAAAGTTTATCACTATAAAGTGACTGTTCAGTTTTGAAAGGAAAAACTCAAGATACGTCAGCTTTTCGGTAAAGCCTGGGTGTTGTACACACGTCACCCAATGTATGGGACATCAGTACGTACAGTGCCTCATCAGCTATGCTGGGATGGCCAAAGAAGGGAAATGTCATTTCAGGCTAAACCAGCAGTCAGGTGGTTGGCCTTATTCGTCTTCAGAGTTTAAACTGTTCATGCACAAAGTGCAAATCTACTTCCCAGCCATGGCAGCAATGAATTCACAAGATGTTAGCACCACTGTCCCAAGTGCCGACCTAGTAAGTATCACAATCGCTTTGAACACCATTTAAATGCTGTACCCTCAGATGATTTTTACAGAAAATATGTTTCCCAAGTGAGGGGCTCACAGAAGTCAACTTCAGTGCAATACGTTGTGAGTCGTTTTCACAGCAAACACTAAAGAGTGACCACATAGGGTACTGCACAGTTTGCATAGAAATAGTGCGCCCCCATCAAAACACATGAACAAGAGCCCGACCAGCACATGCTAGAACCCTCTCAACTCAGTTTTCAAATTTGTTTTTGTGGGCATTTAGTTACAATATAGGTAGATAGCCATAATAGATACATGTACACAAGAGTTTTTAGTGGAGTAGTACCCCCTGAAGTGCACTGTGCACAGTTTATTTCGATCACTGATCGCATAATGTACGTACAACAATGGCGTGCATTGACAGTGGACGAATCTGGCTAACATGATAACACACTGAGCGTCACGGTTCATTAGCCAGACCAGATGTGGAGTGTGCAACGTATTTTCTACACACTGGGGTATTGATTCATTGTCATACAGGCAATCATGCAGATGAACTCACCCATCTTGCCTCGTCCGAACAGCACCCCCAGCAAGAACAGGAGGAGAAGCGTCTTGCATGCTGCCATTATTACGCCTTCGGGTAAGTGAAAGATTCCTGTGCTTTGGCGTCTGAATTCTTTGCACGTTTACACAATTTTAAAAATCTCGACTTGGTACAAATATTAAAAACTAGAGACTTCCACGACCAATAGTCCTGTGTTTGCTCAACTCGCTGCCAACTCGGCTGTCCTCGTGCAACATGCAGGCAGCTATTTGCAAACTGTCGCCCACTCTATTGGTCAATCTCATTGGCAATTACCGCTAAAACAATTTCCGCCTCATCGATTGGACAAAATTACCGGGAAATCCTCGACCTCGTGAGAAAGTAGGTGTGACTAGTTAGCAACTCCTTAGCTACTACCCTAGCTACCAACAAGTCAGTATACGTGTGATCGAGCGGAGGGTAGCTTCGTTCTACGGACCGCACTTGGCCTGCAGGCGAACGCACCTGTTCTGTGTAAGTGCGATTAGATCATGCTAATGATTAGAATGGATAATTTTCAACTCTTGAGTAGGTTGTACAAATGTGTCCTGTGCAACACTAACCTAATTTACACCTATAGTGCTGCTTTTCATTTTTGATTTGTGCAGCTTTCATAATTTGCTGCTTTTGTGTGGTTAGATGAATAATTTATAATTTACTTTTTGAGTATGCATCAATAGTGACGATGGCAGCTCCGCCCTCAAACACAAGCAGTGCAGGCTTTCATATCAATGTTGATATTGTCTGAAGAAGACGAACAAAGAGTAGCTGAGACATTGTAGTTTCATAATTTGGACAATGATGGCTCATTGATCACTTTTAGTACCAACCATTCTTTCTGTACCAAGAGCACAAAAGAACGACAGCTGTAGGAGCGTGGAACTCCAATAGAAACCCGTAGTCTGGGCAAAATGATTGACTGTACTAAAAATAGAACACCAGGCCATGTGCTGTAGCAACAGTGGCTTACGTCTATGCAGCATGCACAGTATGTGTTACTATTTTTAGTACTGGTGGTAAATTTTCAAGTTTCGAATTTTACAGAGTCACATGCTCTTACTCTAGTCACCTGTTCTTATGCGTTCATGATGTATGACTACATCAGCCACTAACCTAGTCACAAGACTACCACTAACCTCATTCCCAGGTTCTTGCCCTCACTTGCAGGGAACAAGATGAACTGATCTTCTTCTTCCACACAGGTAACAATTTAATGAAACATGGTTCGCAACAGTCCCACGCCGACAATGCGGTCCATGGCTGGGAGTCCGGACCAGAGACAGAGACCAAGGATTGCAGCTATGGAGACTGGGCCTGGACCTGCGTGCTGCGTTCTACCAGGGACCTGTGGGAGGGACAGCCACGACCCGTCTAGGCGACAGAGCCCGTGTTTCTCATTTGGAGCTAGAACAAAGCAATTCTCATCCATGTCTGTGACTTCACGAAGGTGTGTGTAACTTATGTATTATAGAGCAATCCTCATTGACCTTTCACCTTCAATGCATACCACGGCTATAAATACTGGTGTTGTTTACATTTTCACGTGATGACAACTGAAGCATTCGGTACGGTTTCAAGTGCAGAACCTTTTTACAAATTGTATTTTCATAGGTGTGTATGTTTACTTAGTGTGCATAAAGGAGCTTTACTTCAAAGGTGTTTATCTTACAGATTACAGTCAAGTCATAGCTGGCTGTGTGGTAATCTTATTCCCAGACCCTCAGTGTCTCACTGTCGGTCTGGAAAGAAGACTACCTGTGCAATTTTGTTGTTATACTCTTCCACTTTTGGTTCCAATACCAGTAGTCTGGGAATGAGTCTGGTCTAGTTTAGTTCCATATTTGTACGTGTATTAGAGGTGGTCAATACTGGGGGCTGCGAAGGCTTGGGAATGATGCTACTTACTGTTTTTAGCTTTGAAATAAATTCTGCATCAATTATCAGCTAATCACACACACACACACACACACAGTCCTGGTCCAATATACTATGTAAGCTCGAGTGTTACTCGGACAGGAAGAGATGGCACGTCCGCCTTCTCCCTTTTAGGGAGAGCGAAAGACCTCTCCCGTTCACAAAGCCCAGGGCCAGGTATGACATACTAAATGTAAATCTCTAAGTCAGCAATCTGTGTTTGGATCTTGGGATAACCTAACCTCGTTCCCAGACCAATTTGACGGGCCTGGGAATGAGGCGAAGGATAACCCAGTTAACCAAGACGTCTCTCTAATACAAGAAAGCTGAATCAAGAGCGCATGATGACATCATTTTTATTGCAGAGGAAGGAGGAAAGGCGTGTAACTGCCAAGAATTTCAAACTGGCAAAATCTTCCGCACACTAAAAATACAACATGCCCACTTGCTCCACATTAAAGGTGACGTCATCTTGTGCTCTTGTGTTATTAAGCAAACATTCCCTCCAAGGTAACCTTTCTTCCTAATCTTTAAGATGGGGCTGGATGCACCCATTATGGCTTGAGCCATCTTGGTCACTATTCAGCAGTCATCATCAGTGAGTTACTGATGATGACCGCTGAATAGCGGTTGAAATGTCTGGGGTATTTTTTACTGATGATGACCGCTGAACAGCGGTTGAAATGTTTGGGGTATTTTATTAAAATTTGGCTAGTGTTTTGCTCAACATAGCAACCCCTTCATATGTCTAATGCAGACAGACATGAGACTACACAAGATTAGCGAGGTGGCTTTACTTCTGAGGAATTTTGGGACTGTCCTGATTAGCCAAGAACTATGTGTAATCATTGAACAATCGGTGAAGTCTTTATCAAAAGGCAGGCCATGACATAATCTAGAGGTACCCACTGCGCAGGATGCGTTTCAGCCCATACCAGGACTCATCAGCTGTGTGGGGTGATTGTTAGTCTCGTTCCCAGGCCCACACATGAGAGCCTGGGAACGAGGCTAGGTGACTGTGAGAAGGGACTGTTATCTGATATGCAGGAAAGGCAGTCAGGTGACTGGCCTTAGAGTAATTCTGTACTGAATGTTGACATGATTGTAGTCACAACAGCATAGCTGTGACCGTTTGAGGAGATTAATAAATGCTACTTGTTGACATGTTTATTAATGTGTGTGCATTTATCGGACATTCCAGTAACGATATGGTTACGACGTAATGTAGGGTGGGGCCAATTGGTGTCCTAGCGACCAATTGTCTCAAATGGGAAGAATTTCCTGCAATTTGTGTGTTACATCACATGATAGTAGCACTTGGCACTCAATACACAAGTGCTAATACATTTACGTACAGCATTTGGCATTGTGTAGTTAATTGAAGTGTGCATTAAACCTTATAATCTGGACTTTGTCATGCGTGATGACTTATACGTTGTATTTCACTGTCCTTTTGGCAATATGGAAGCGTACTCATGCCAGTACAGCTGTCGAGGCCTGCTATTGGCCGAAACACATCCTGTGCAGTGGATGACTTTGCGTAATGTCTAGGCGTCATTTTTTTCAAAGAAGTGCATTTCATTGATTGCTCATGAAACAAATAATGTGTTGTTAATATCAGAGAGTCGGTAGACTCTCTATGTAGGGATGGCGCGGATGTACAATATATGTAATACTTAAGCAAAAGGCGCATAACTTCATTGTTATAAGGTGTACAACAGTATTCATAGTTCGTACGTACAAATGCACACATCCTCACTTGAATTACTTGTTAGTTATCAGTTGCATGTTTTGAACTGGTTACTGTTGTAAAAGTGTGAGATTGAGCCAGTAATTCTTCAATTACTGGCTCAATCTCACACTTTTAAGTGACCCTAGGATTAGCTAGCCCTGTACTCGGGCCCCAGTCCGGCTTTCCTGTGTGGGTACTGAAAGCAACCTGGGTATGAGGCAACGAAAAACTGGGCAGAGCCTGGGTATGAGGCAACGAAAAACTGGGCAGAGCCTGGGTACGAGGCAACAAAAAACTGGGCAGAGCCTGGGTATGAGGCAATGAAAAACTGGGCACACCCTGGGTATGAGGCAACGAAAAACTGGGCAGAGCCTGGGTACGAGGCAATAAAAAACTGGGCACAGCCTGGGTATGAGGCAACGAAAAACTGGGCAGAGCCTGGGTACGAGGCTAGGATTTGCCTTTCTAGCTGCAGCCCCCCACACACACACACAAGTAAGCAGTAAATGTGCACTATTTAGGTTCACTCATAGAACGTTTGAACTTAGTGTTTAAATCAAACATGCAACATTACAAAACCACTTTACAAAGAACACAACATAATGTGTTCACAAGCAATAACATTAGCAAATGGCACACACTGTCAATGTTATTGACATCCATAGTCACTGGTAGGTATGTTGTTATGACTACAATCACATCAACATGCATACATAAAATTGCATCTAGGGCTATTTTTTTAGGGAGGTGTGGTTCGGTGATTATTCATGCATGATATAACATGACTTATTACAGAAACAAGTTGCTAACGGTGAGCGTTCAATTTAGATACTGGTTTAGCAAATTGGACAAGGATGCAGTGCATTGAATAATGAAGAGGTCGAGTGATTTGGTCAGGACTGCTATGGGGGAGCTCGCAAAAGTGATCTCCACTTTTGTAACAGAATTGTTCGCAGTTTTCAGCTGAGAGAATGGCTGTTTGGGACTAACGTAATGTGGACAGAGATAGGTTTACATGACCATATGATATCACATCCAAGGGATCTATGCTATTTAGAAGCCTCGGGTCCTTTAGCCTCATTCCCAGACTCTTTCTCGTGCAGAAGGGGAAATGAGCGTGGTAACGAGGCTAGGGGTCCCTGGGCAGTAGTCTCCTGTGTGTAGTTAAGGTATATCTAAGGGCCTGACAGTCACGCAGATCCCATTGGACAAAGTGTCTAGATTTAGAAAATGTATTATTATGTGCAGCTGCACAAGAGTCATGCTAAAGTTACAGGCAACTATTATATACCCACAGGCATAGAGTCAGACACCACACATGGGTGTAGACATCACACTCTGACCAATAGGATTACAGAAAGTATTCTCACCAGAATCTAGCAACCTTGATCATTATACAAAGAGATGAATTTGTGGAGGGGGAATGGAGACAAGAAAAGGGGGAAGCAGAGGGAGATATATACAAAGGGTGTTGTGTATAACGACAAGGGAGAGGCAGGTGGAAAAATGTGCAACACAGAAGAAGGCAACAAGCGCTAACACATTTAGGAAGTTGGGGTCACACAATTTCACTATGTGGATTTCACAGTTTGTAGTAAATAATGCTTTGAATATAATTATGTAGTTCTGAATGCAGAGCTCATTGTATGCCAGGAAATCCTAGCTTCATTTCTGCCTCTCTCTCTCTCTCAGCAAGGCTACAGGAACTCGTTCCTTGGTGCATGGCTTAATGTGTACATGATAGCTAGGTGCACATTGAAGGCTTGTTTGATAGCGTAAGCATGGAACCACATCTCCCTGAAAAAAGGCAGTATACAAAGTTAGCCTCGTTCCCTGGCCTCCCCTGTTTTTTACTGAATGCAAACCAAAGAACAAAAAATGGGGGAGGTCTGGGAACGAGGCTAATACAAAGTCACTCACTGTGCAGCACATATTTCAGTGAATACCTCATCAGCTACACTGGGGTGACCAGGAGATGGTGTGTGTGTTTACCAAATTTGGTCAAACTCACTAACCTATTAAGGAATAAACATCGGCTAAATCAAACAAATTTGTTTTTAGAGGTTGAAATTGAGTTGCCTAGGACTGGACTAATTTTTGTGATACAAATTGGCCACTTAGACCAACATCGATGAGAAAAGGGTTACCTATAGCCTCGTTCCCAGGCCCTGCCCAGCTTTCCGTCGCTTACAGTACTAATAAGCGACGGAAAGCTGGGCGGGGCCTGGGAACGAGGCTAGGTTACCTATATGATCTTGTGATGTACCTGATGCATGCACACACACACACACGCGTGCACACACACACACACACACACTCACACACACACACACACACACACAGCCGCCTACAACACAGACAAGATCCACCCTTACCGTGAACCCCATGCCCCTGCCTACTCCTTCGGCAAACGGCTCGACTCCACTCACAGTCGGTGTCCCACCCCCTCTCCCAATGCCTACACCCTCCCGACACTTGTAGGATCAGCCATTGTGGGCAAAAAGTCCTACCCAGCCTACTCCATTCAGGGGAGGGCCAAGCTTGGAGGCTTTGACGAAGACCTCAGAAAGGTGGTTTGTGGTTTACTTACTGCATGCATCACCTTGGGTGCCGATTTTCTTACTTATGTTACCAATCTCTGTGCCACCAGACCCCGGCACCAGGGACCTATCGTGTTGTGGACCCACAGGTGTACCGCCTGAAAAGCCCCTCGTTCACCCAGAAGGGAAGAGTCTTTCCTCCTGGGAACAACACGAGGATACCCGGACCAGGGGCACATAATGCAGAAAAGGTTGGCTTGTGTAAACTAGCCTCATACTATGTGTGTGTGTGTGTGTGTGTGTGTGTGTGTGTGTGTATGTGTGTGTATAGAGGGGGGATAAGTGTATGTGTGGAGGGGGGTGAGGGTGTGTGTATGTGGGTGTGAGTGTGGGTGGGAGTGAGGGTGTGTGGGAGGGAGGGGGTGTGGGGAGGGGGAATGAAGCCATGAGAGTGGTAAAGTGAAGGAATGTGAGGTGGGAGAGTCGAGAAGCCAGGGTACAAACATTTAGTATAATTATACCACCAAAAGATGGTAGCTAGCAAGAATGTGTTGTGTCAATAACCAGGCTATTTTCTTGGAACTAATTAATGTACAATTGTAGTGCACTATACAGAATCTACATGAAAATTACAACATGTACACTCGTGAGGTATGTAACCTCTTCCTGCATGTTGCTAGGTGGTGATCAACAGAAAAGTGGCCCCCTCCTTTTCGTTTGGTGTCAAGCACTCGGAATACATTGCCTCTTATTTAGACAAAGTTGTGTAATCACTAAACTATAAATAAAGTATTTATTTTGGACATTGTGTTGAAATCTTGTTTAGTCTGTAGCTATAGTCTTCAATTTGTTTACACCATATTTTTTTATTGCTATCTGCTGAGTTACTTATATGACATCTTTATCAATCCCAGCCACTTTATCATGAAATGATTTTTTTCATATACATATGAAGGATGGGCAGGCGTCCCTCTTTTCAAAAATGGAGAAGAGAGGGAATGAGCTTGGGGACAACGATCAAAACTAGGAGTGGGATTGTCCCTTATATCAGAACCTCTCTCGTCAACAGTAGCAGCCTAAAACCCCATGCTGCATGACAAAGATACTTCAAGTATTTCAATTAATTCAACGATGATATTGTGCTTTGCTTGTGATTGGCCTATACCAAAATCTCAAAAGCCATTTGAAGTCAAAAGTAGGATCCTAAAAACCCCTGCTGATGAGGATATTTCAAGTATTTCAGTTATTTCAACGATGATATTGTTGACACCAGAAAATCTCCAAAAGCCATCTGAAGTCCCAAGTATGATCCTAAAGCTCTAGCTGTTGATGAAGTAGATATTTCAAGCATTTCAGATATTGGAACACCCTTTGACCCTTTAGCGTATGATGAGGTAAGTGACTTCCTGCTGAGACAAAGGTCAAACATTGTGGGTGTACACAGCATAATTTCTTGTTTGCCAACACCTTTAGAGTAAACTATGGACCACCATTTAATGTGTATAGTGCTCTCCCTTTGTATGGTGGGCACGGTACTTGGTTGGCAAAGAAAGGTTGCCAAATGAACGGGCAGGTTGACCACAGGCAGCACGAAACATTGTACAGTACAGTTGCTAATGTGAGTGTGTTAGGAGGATTTGCCAAAACTAAACGGTATAAAAAGAGACTCACCCATGCACTAAAATTGATCATTCTGAATTGAATCAAGTTGTGTCAGAGCTAGATTAAGATATGGAGAAGGTTGCTATGGTAGCGCTGCTAGTTTTAATGTCATCCAGCGGAGGACTCTGCTACACATTGCCCGACATCCCACTGTCATGTAAGTGTGCTAGAATTAAGTAACTCACCAAGGAGGGATGGAAGGCTTGTAATTTTCAATTACGGATAAGAAACGTGGTTCTGTCTTCGGATCACATTGAAGAGCCTTCCAGTAGCTTACATAGTGTATAGTCTCAGTCTCACAGCTGGTGTCAAGTATCTGTAACTTAGCAACCAAGTTGATACCATCCACTAGGAAGGCTACTATTAGTATCACATGCTTAGAACGATCTGGTCTCATGCCCAGACCCCATTTGGAAAAATTCGGACCTGGGTCTGGACACAAGACTAAGAACGATCATGCAACCAAAGTTCCATAATCACGACCACCATTACTATCAGTGTACACGACCACTAGGTCACCATCTTAATGTCAATACGTACATCACCTGACCAGTATACTGTTATAGGCATATAGCTTCTCGACGTTGATGATCTACTCCTGTCCGTCTTTAAGGCTGCACGCTGTCCACCTAATATCTACCTACCTGCCTATTTATTTATTTATCTATCTATCTATCTATCTATCTATCTATCTATCTATCTATCTATCTATCTATCTATCTATCTATCTATCTACCTATCACACATGTGTACGCATTTCGGACAAAAGTTCCATATCCAAAAATTGACTGCAACGGGCTACCTGACCTCTGTGACCTCAAGTTCAACCAGATCACACTCACAGGCACCCACAATGCTGGGGCTGGATTTGATGGACCCCTGAGACAGTGCTCGGGTGAGGAATTTCCAGACTGTTTGTTTCGAAACCAAGGCCTGAACTTCAAGGAGCAACTTGAGCTAGGGATTCGATTTTTTGACATTGATACGTGCTATTTATCGGAGGATTGTACCACTGATGTATGGGGGGAAAGTGGTGTTTTCACTTGCCATGGAAGTTATGCATACGCTGGGCCAATATCAAAAGTGTTGAGGCAGATAGGGGACTGGATGGATGCACATCCTTACGAAGTGGTAGGGATCAACTTTAACGACAATTTTCAAGCTGAAAACAGACAGTTGATCCACACAGGTCTCTTGCATCTCCTTGACGATGCATGGGGGCCAACAGCTGCCAGAAAAAACAGCTGGAACCTAACAATGAGTGCGTTTTATCATGAAAATGGAGAATGGCCAACACTGCTACAAGCAATTCAAACTAATCAAAGGGTGTTTGTTTTTATGTCTCGAGCTTTAAGTAACAACGAAGCACCATCTCGGCCCTGGGTTCATACTCCACCCGACTCTACTTGGAAAATGGGCATGTTCAGTGACAGCAGCTGTTCTGTGATTAACAGCATTTCATGCACAAACAGATCGTCAGCCCTTTTGGAAGTGAGTGTACACAACTTTGGAGTTTGTATTTCGGACATGAGCCAAAGATGCCATAGTCATCTGTACAATGTGACAGGGAGTTGCTACGAAGAGCGGAAACAGGTTAACCGTACTGTAAACATGGTGCTGGTGGATTACCCGGAACAAGCATCATCTCCGTACACAGTTACCGACACAGTTAGGTGGCTGAACGAAAAGAACATACGGCATTTCCTTGGAAGAGAACCCACTACTCTATCAACCACTGAAGCCACTACTCTGCCTCATGTGGAGAACGGTGTCTCGGGGACCACTGCCTGCACACTTGCGTTGCTCATGGCAACAGCGATGTTAGCAATGGCACTGTAACTCGTGTTCAGTAGTGACTGTTTAGTAGCTAGTGTTCAACGATGACTCTTCTTCAGTATTACGTGTACCAAACTGTGCCCAATACATGTACCGTAGTCTTGTGAAAGAGCGCCCATGGGCGGAGCACCTTACAAGTCTGCCAAAGAGGGGGGTGGATAGTTTGGTTCCCAGACCCTTCCTGTATGGGTGGGACGAGAAAGGGGAAGGAAGGGTCTGGGAACCAAACTAGGGGGTGGCCACTCTTTTGCGAGACTACGGTAGTAGCACATCATCAGTTCCATCTGCTACTAGAAATCTTAGCATCATTACAAACCACTACCTGTTACATTCAACGGAGTAAATACTTATGGCAGTATATGTGCCCCCCCAAGTTTTCAGTCTGTGCCACGCCCGCTCTATATGTCCTGTACTACAAATTAATTTTATTAAAAACTGTGCCCCCCAAATCAAAAAGTCTTTCCTACGCCTCTGTGACAAGGCATATGTAGTTATTAGATACATCTTATAGCTTGTGGGTGCCTACAGTAGTGTGTACATACAAGTGGATCGAGGTTCATAGGTACACCTTGCTCTTGCGTCACTTAGCAACAGTGGCACTGACAGCGTGCTAAGTTTGTACATGTGTCCAACAGCGGCATGTCTAGCCCTAATTCCCAGTCCTCACTCACGTAGCCAAACATTGATCTTGTTTTACACAACTTGAAGCTGGGTGGGCATCTAACGAATGAAACTATGGCATGCATACCATACGAACCCTACCATATGCTGCAAAAATCATTAATTTTCAACATGCACTATGTAATTTTCACAATTTAAAAATTGAAAACTTTAGTATATCTACTCAAGCACAATCACGTACACCCTTATAGAAAACATCACGGAAATTGATGCTATGACATGACACGAATAGATGTCTATATAATTATACCCATACAAAAATTAAAATAGCCAAAAGCGTCCCTCAATAATCATAATCAGTTTTATCCAGGTATTCCTTGACGCTATCGAAACCAGCTTCTCTGGCCGTGTGAATCAGGATACCGGTGGGCGGCTTACCCCTTTTGGGGAGACAAAAGCTACAGTTGCAAATCCCACGACAAGGGGGACACACCCAATCGCTGTCTACTAGAGCCTTCCGGATGTCTTCCCCATACCTGTTCTGGAGACAGGGGCCACAAAACTGGCCTCGAACTCCACGGCAGTTTTTGTTATGGCAGACGGTTTTGGTGTCATTCGTCTTTTGTCTACACTGATGGCATGTTGTTCCATTTACTCGGTCATACACCTTGTCTGTAGATCGTTCCACCAATCGGATTCGACGTAGGTCAAAGACGGCCTTGCCGTCTAATTCAACTGGTAGTTCTTCCGTTTCACTCGGTACTCTCTTGCGACTAGAAATGAAAATGGAAGAGATATAATTGGATCATAGCTTCACCATTCTTCTGAGAGCTGACATTTAAAGTAAACAAAGACCTGATTCCCAACTGACGTTCACTTACCAAGTTCGGTAAACTACCCTCTTCACCTCCTGGTCATCCTCTAGTCCCTCAGCAAGACCCGCACCATGTGTGTCCTGGCTCATGGAGCGTGTCATCGGACGACTGGACAGTTCCACATTGTACGCAGGACGAGCTTTGCGACAGGGGTTGCGTCGTGGGTAGATCTCAAGTCTTCGTCTACAGAAACCGGAGAAAATAGTTCAGAGAGAAAAGAAATTATTGAATTCAGAAGCAAAACAGCTAAGTGGTGGTGAGGAGTAATGACATTTGGGGACGAAGGGAATATTTGAGACTGGTATTGGCTGAAATTGAAGCGGGTGACCCAGTCTGAGTTGCAGTTGTGAGAAGAGTGGTGAAACTTCTGTTGCCATGGTAATGGGCCCACTACTTACTACATCTTGTCTGGTGGTGGGCTTAGGGTGTGATTAACATTGCCTTAGTGTACACAGATACACAGTCTTAACAAAGACATATGTTGCAGCAAAAACGTGATACTAGTAAATGTCTTTGTGTCAGGTCAGAGGAAGCTGGAAGCTAGTAATCAGTGATGCGTGGGAGGAGGTAGCAATTAGTGCTACGTGATACGGCCGCCATTGAGGCCCATACTGAAATGTGAAACCAATTTTCACAACGGCGCTCTCGCTTGTTCGGAACGAAACTCGCTCAGTGGACACTGGCAGGTGAGCTCTAGATTGCTCGCTATGGCATTTTATTATGCGCTGAGTAGTTTGAGGGGATTTCCAAGTAGCCGCTCAAATGCTCCACTTATAACGAAGGATTACGGCGTGTGATCTAGAGCTCACCTGGCAGTATCCACTGAGTGAGTTTCGTTCCGAACAAGCGAGGGCGCTGTTGTGTAAATCGATTTCACATTTCACTATGGACCTCAATGGCAGCCCGTATGATTACATCATTCACGTAGCACTAATTTCTATCTCACGCGCGTCACTAATTACTAGCTTCCAACCTCCTCTGGTGTCAGGTCATGACTTGGGTAAGCCTCCTGGTGCATCTCATTTGAAGGCAACTGATTACAAAACAAAAACAAATTTTAGGTTAAGGCTATTGACACTGATGGTTGATGTCACAATAACGGCCGCAAACTGGCTACTATCATTAATCTCAGCCAAAAAACTCTAATGTATAATCCCAGTGAAGATAAAACCAAGCTCTTGGAGACTGAAGCTACAAAAGCTAGTCCGATAGACTGACTGGTGCCTTACCCACTAGGCCTGCATTGATGACTTAGAAGTGCAGTCATGAATGCTCCAGTTTGTAGCGATTCTACCTCCCATACCCACAGGGCAGATACATACCAATGCTTAACCCTATACGCACCTTGTGGTATACACTCTCTGTTTCCGTGGAGACCTAACTACCCTCCTAGTGCTGTATCTCTCTGGGGTCCTGTCTCCCGAACTGCTTTGGCTGTCAGTAAGGGGAAACAAGCCAGTCCCGTCTGGGAAAAGCTCTTCAAGCATCTTTCTGTTTTCCTTGATGCGCTCCAAACGAGCTAACTCGTACTCGGACATCTTTTCAGAATCAGGCTCCATCTTTATAAACACACACACGGAAAAAAAAAAGGAGACCATATACATTTGATGTATGCGCAAAGGAGTTATAAATTACTTCACAACCGTTCTTCAGCTGCCTGCAATGGCACTATTCGTAAGTTTCACAAGTTGACACATCCTGGTTTACCATTCGCCCACTCTTGCAACTCATTCTAATGCAGAGGGGGGGGGGGGGGTTAGTGAAGGCACATTTGAGGATGTTTTGTGATTAGGTCAGGCTAACCCTAGGTGTGCTCATGCATAGAAAAAGTGGATTAAATTTGTCAAAGCCCAAGGAGGCACAAGAAGACCAGAGGTGCCAGGGTGGATGTTAGAGCTCCATCTTGTGCTACATCACTGATTGCTTCTTTTTTTTTTTTTACTTTAGCTCGATTTTCAGGTCTGCTGAAGTTACATAGCCAGAGACAGTTTCATACCAGGCTGCTGGCCAGTTTAGCTTGCTTGCTGCACGCAAAGAGAGCATGGGAAGGAGGCCTAGCAAGAGGCTACAAGAGTCATGTCTCCACAAACACTTGCATTGTTGTCTTTTGCCCTGCCCACCCCAAACTAGTCTCGTTCCCAGACCGCATTTTTCGCGCGCACCCGCCGGAAAAAGGGGTCTGGTGAACTGCCTATTCCGTTTTCGTTCAAGTGCGCCGGAATGCTGGCGCATTGTTCTTTTCTAATTTAACGCTTGACGTCATCGAAGATTGCATTCCACATTGCGTGCCAACGATCTACTAGCGAAATGGACATTGATCGGGCAACCCTAGCTGCCGTGAGTAGACTAGGCTATTGTATCTATCGAAAGGAGCACGAGTAGGCTGTCTATGAGTTCGCTGTTTACTAGAGCGCTTTTGAATTCAGAATCCAGTTGACGTGACGTCATGGTGATTTCAAAATATTGGAACCAAAACGGTATAGGCAGTTCACCAGACTACTTTCCCGCTCGGCGAAAAGTTGTCTGGGCACGAGACAAACCCCAAACCACACTGACATCTAAGTGCTAGGACTGGAGAAAATTAAAATGCTGCATCAAATGGTATCACAAACGTATTTCATACACTACGTTGGTGTGAAAAGAGATGGAACTACTTGCACAGAGTATTTTACACCTACACGTAACATGTACTGTGTACAATGCGTGTAAAAACACAGAGTACTTACTCTTGCGCTTCTTTCGAGACTCCGAAAAACTACCAGCGGACGAGACTCACTGCAGGAATAGCACTGTAGTAGAGAAGGTAAATCTTCTTGATGGTGATTACCCGCTAAAACCCGCGAAAATGAAGAAAGTACGCATGCGCATTACTGTTGTGGTGTAAGCGTCTATTGTATGACGTCATTGTAAATCTCCGCGTGATTGGCGGGAAAATGCGATAGCTTATTAGCACATCTGTTAGCACTCCGAGGTGAAACCGGTGACTGTACGGTTAAAGCTGTTACTTTCTTCAGACCTCCATTACCCAGGCCAACACAATGGAAAACGTAAGCTCTTTTCGTGTGTACAACACCGGAAGTAGTTAGAGTACGGAGCCTCTTTGTATGACTCTCCATACACAGGGCTGTCAGCAGGACTGGATGAAGTGTACGCTGTGTAGAGCGGGCAGAGAGGGAAGGGACGTACTCAGGAAAGCCCAGCAAAGAAAAGTCCAATGGAGGCAGCCCAACTCTGGCCTCACAAATCCCATAGAGGTATATATCTAAAAGGTGTTAGTCATTGTTTGACAAGACACTCAACTCAATGTAATGCGCCTATCAATGGTATCCACCACCTGGGGCAGATGTTGGAGAAAGGAGGGGAATTTGCCATTGGAATCTTCCCCTAGGAGTTGGTACTTAGTCGGGATTGTCCCAATCCACTCAAAGTGCATATATATTCTCTTTTATTGTGTTAAATGTCTTTGGAAAATTCTTTGTGAATTTCACAGATACCCATAGCTATCTCCCTTTCACACACTGTGCACGACAGGGAGATATGGGGTATTTATTTGTAAGGGATATGTAGGGGGATGGGTACGCAGGTTTGTGCCCAAGTAGGGGGGCTTGTTCCATTAGGATATGTCAATTCTCCTCCTACCCCCTATCAAGCCCCTGGTATTGTAGGTAGGGCAGACCACTGATAGGTGCATAAAAAAGTCAGTGTTTGGATATTAGGAGTGGTCACTCCATAGACACCATAGTCATAGCTGTGATTGGAATAGTTAAGGTTACATTGTTGGTCAAGTGGTGAAACTGTGATTCAAGAGAGATGCTTCATGCTGTTGGATGAGGTTAAAACAGCCTCATTTTTAATGTGCTGAAACAGTTGATTTACGATCAAAAAAATTATTTTACCCCGCTTGCAAATGTGACAAAAATACATATGCGAGTGACCACCCTTATGCTATTGCCAACCCACAAAGTTAATTGCTAGTTTAATCACAATCCTGTGTTCCTATTAAAGCTGAAATATTGTTTGTGTCTCTCAGGAACCTGTCATAGACACGAGTCTTGATGACGCGTTTGCTAGCATGATGCAGTTCATGACCATCAGCAGTAGAAAGTGTAAGGTGAGTTCCACTCACCACCAGTGATGCCTCCCTCCCCTTCCTTAGTTTGGACCCCAAACCCTTATGGCCACGAGGAAGGGTCTGGGGAAAAACCTTGTCCAAAAGTGTCGTGAGTGCTGGAATGCTGTCCTCAGTGTTGATGAAGGAAAGAGCGCCAGTTCAGCCAACTTAGCCTTGTTCCCAGGCTCTCCCTGCTAAGGCGTTCGAGATACAGTAGAACATAGAAATTTTGAAAATTGTTGTAGTATCTGACCAATCACGTTGAAGATCTGAAAAGGAAGTTTGCAGAATTTAAAAACCGTGACATTCCAGCAAGACACTTGGTTCCCCAGACCCTTGTCCCTCTCACTCCTTAACCGTATTTCTATGGTCATCACGTGATCATAATTCAGTATACTAAATAATTATGAACTCGATTGAACCGCCATTTTGGTGTACAGCTTGTAGAGTATGTCGTTGGTAGTCAAGAGCACATAATGAAAACAATGTCATCACTCATCATGTGCTTTTGTAGTAGTATATGCAGGTAAGCATTTATACAGCTTCTTTCACTTAATGTTTTATCTGATTCAAGAAGTGTTACAAAATATATTTTTCCCACGATCACCTTAGAAGCTACTATCTCCAACATAACAACTGTTTTCAGTCTTTCCTCTTATTCCCAAAGGGTATCACATCACATAGATATAAAAGCTCTTCAGTGGAACCTCCCTTAACGGACATTCTCTGAAGCCTCCAAAGTAGGGACACCTCTTTACTCAGGACACTTTAGATGGCACCAATGGTGTCCGCATTATAGAGGTTCCACTGTATATTGTGTTAAAAGGGAACGATGGTACAGTTTGTGTTGGGTCAACTTAGGTGGGAGGGGGCATAAACAACTCCTCTTCCTCTTACCAGAGGTACCACAACAGTCACAAGCAGTGTGTCTCGGGATCAGCAGAGGAGAAGCATTGTTTGAAGTACCACTCCCCACACCTCCAGTCAGCCGTCATTTCTAACCCTGTAAGTGTTGCCAAGTTCTCATGCATTTAACTTTGTGACACGTGAATCTTGTTCCCAGACCTCCTGGAAAACAGAAAGGAGGGTCTGGTAAATGGGCTGGGGTATACACTGTGGAATGATACTGTGTATTCTGTGTTGTCAGAGTTACTGTATCTCAGATAGTTGCTTATTGTGTGTCGTTACAGCTCTCAAGACCAGCTGCTGTTCATGTGGATGCAGCTCCGGGTACCTACTCTGTCACGGCTGCTAGATGGGGAGGACACAAGGAAACAACCCATGTCGTACGCATAGAACCTGGCCAAGCTGTTAGCCTCACTTTGTCTCTTCCTTAGAATCCTTGCTTCATTTTTCGGTTTCTTTCCTGTTTTCTTTTCATGTCTTTGTGCAATAATAATTGAATTCTGAGAGTCGGTTGAATCATAGAATACTCTGTTACAAGGGGGTTGCTACGTATACATGTACCTGGGTGGAAGTTAGCGCATGCGTCCTACGAACTTAAACAGCTAACGCGCGCGCAGCTTCCTGCATGCGTTTGCTGCCACTTCACAGGCAGCTGCCTCTTTGAACTGACCGTTTGACGGGTTGTTGAAGTTGTTCATATGCCTTCCTTGCCAACGTTGGGTGATAGAGTTGCGCACCGGCATATCTCGTGTTATGGAATGGTCCGATGTCGGTGTGGGTAGCGAGTCAGAGAGAGAGGAGGAAATGCTGTGGAGCTGCCTGCAGTACTGTACAGGAAACGACGACTGCCTTTTATACGAGCAGCAGCAGATTGACATCCTACAACTAGAACCCTTCTCTGGTGTGTTCCCCGTTTCAGTAGTGATAGCTGTTCAGCAATTGTTGTAGCTATTTTTGTTGTTGTTGTTGTTGTTGTTGTTGTTGTTTTTGTTTTTGTGACAATTTTCTAGTTTCAGTAAAAGTTGCACTAATAGTGATGAGCTACTTAAAATTATTCTGTTCTTTGTTTATACTTTACTATTTGCTATCAGATGGTGACGACTCTGAGGATGGATACACATCTTGGTGAGTTCAGTTCAAAGCTAGGACTTGAGGACCAGAAGAGTGTTAAGGTTACGATGAACAAGCTTATTTATAATTATATTCATGATGTATATACCACAAGTCCGAATACATTCCTACCGCTACTAACTTTGCGTCAATTTTAGCAAACTGCTTTTATCTTGCTGTACGGCCTTCCGTACTAAATTTTTGAGGTCGACTCATCAAGTTTTGCCAAAAAACTTCTGGACAAACCGTCAAAAATGGCTTTGTTGGTCGTGGGTTACGAAGAATGCTACTCAAAATTTTATGTAGCGCCCACATTTCGAGTGCTGCTTGAAAATTGCCATTGACTCGACCTAGACACTTGTGTTAGGAGACTAGTAACCAAAAATGGTGAGTTTGAGGGCTGTCAGTAAGCAGATATTTGACGCAAAAGAGCTTATGTGAAGGGTTTGGTGTGGATTATAAGCTGCTAGAGCTGTTATGACCAAAACAGCATTATGTATAGCCTGGTCTTTGGTAGGCTTTTGAAGCGCTAAAATACCTGCAAGCACTCTAGAGTTATAACATTCAAGCGCATTTATTGAATTCTGAGAGAAGACAGGTTGTTCATCGTAACCTTAACATCAAACACAATGACTAGTAAGTAAAAGAAAGTGTCAAGTTAATACTAAGCTAATACCTTACCTCCCTTCATCTGGTTTCCATGGTAATACGTCCTATTTGAGGTCAAGAAATGTCATGATTGCAGTGAGTATGTTTTACGACACCCTGTCTAGCCCTTCCAATGAGGTACTGTGCAACAGATTTCGTCAGCATGTTAAACAAATCAGTAGCTACTGACCTCCATGCTTAGTGCTCAACCTCCGATTATGGGATATAATGCCATGAAAACTGGATGCTCAGAAAGTAGGTTATACTACGTGCATTTATCCTCCATACATTTTTTTTCTATAACAGTACTAGTTCACGCAAGAAAGTTAGAAATGAGGAGCAGAAAAAACGAGTTGAGAAGAAAAATGCAGCCCTCAATGTCATCAGAGATTTGATAATAAAGTCACCTCTAATTTCAAAAGATGCAAAAGAGGAACGCTTGACAGAGGTAAGTAATCTTCCTGGTGTTAAGAGACTGAACTATACTTCAACCTAACCAAGTTGAGCTATTGTGTTATTTCTTTCTGTTTTAGGAGTACACGCTGAAGTTATGTTTGCGACTCATTGAAAACACAAAGAGAGAGATCAGGGGTTTCAGAGGAGGACCTTCACAAATACCCTTGCCCCTTGCTAGCTCATAAGTCAAGTGTGAAAGGAGGTGTGAAGAAGGCATCAATAGCTACCACTGCTCAGTAAACTGAATTGAACATTGTTTTCTCTGCGTATAGCTCTATCTCTGACATGAATAGCACATCAGGTAGTCATCCTGGCATGTATTTGTGGTGAGCTTGACATGCTTGTAAGATTGAAATCATTTTTCACTTTCTACTACATTTTAGAAGCAGTGTGTTTCTCCAACGTAATTGCTAAAATAAGGCTACTGACTCATGCTCAGTTTTTTCTTTTTTTTTTTTAATACATTTATTTTGAAGGCGGGAAACAACTCAGGTCATAGGCATAGAACCTGACCAGGCTTTGTCTCTTCTTAGACTCTGCTCTTTCTCTTCATGTAATAGTACACTTGTACATGCAAGCAAATGCCCTGCGTGCCCTAAACAAAGCTCTAGATGTGTTAGAAGCAAAAGGCAAGTAAGTCTGCAATGTGCAAGAAGGATTGGCATATGAATAGCAGTCCCCATCTCCTGGTCACCCCACAGCTGATGAGGCCTGCGCAGTGGGTATCGTCTTCGGCCTATAAGGTCAAAGTTCAATGTTTGCGCATGCGCACTAGAAATGCGCGAAACCATGCAGGGCAGCTGCCTGGGCAGCTGCCTTCTTCACCGGTGTACCATCGTAAACTGACGCTAGTTACTTTGTCTTCATTTGTTCGTGTTCGATAATGGAGTTTTGCGCGGTCGTGGAGTTGTCCGATGACGCGGTTGGTAGCGATTTGGAGGTCACTTTTCCTCTCGTTCCCGAGGAGGGGGAAATGCCGTGGAGCTGCGTGCTGTACTGTCAAGGGTACGACGACTCGCTTTACGAAAAGCAAACTGACATCCAACAACTAGATTTATTTTCGGAACCCTACTCTGAGTCGTCTGGTGTGTTCCCTTTTTATATATATAAATTTTGTTAGCACTACAGATCAGCGGTGTAGCAATGGTCGTCTGTTGTTTGTCGTTGTTGTTTTTTTTTGTGTGTGTGTGTGTGTGTGTGTGTGTGTGTGTGTGTGTGTGTACAGCATTTCATGTGCTATTTTAGTTTAATTAATGGAAAATTATTATAACTGTGTGCTTTTTGTTTGTTATATTTTATCAGATGATGATGACACTGAGGATGAGTACAGTGAAGAGGACGATGCTCGGTGCGTTCAAAGCTAGACCAGAAAACTATGGTTTGGTTAACACCATGGAATTACCATGGAATTACCATGGAATTCCTGAGCACAAGTAACTGGTAAACTCAGTTGTACAGCTATAAGATCTCGAAGTCAGTGTCTGCTTGTTTGGTAAACCTCTGGTAGACACAAGTGAAGTCCATCAGCTGTATATAGCTGTTGTGTACGACGACACACAGTTGAATCCCGTGATTCATCCAAAATAACACATTGAGTTCACAAAAGTTGGATCCATCTGTCAAGGGTGCAGATTTAGGTGGTTGCTATGTTGTTGTAGGCCAAAGGGAAGGTTTTAAATATGCCAGTTTCACGTAAGGACTAAGGTATGCAATAATTGCAATAATACATCCGGAGTCCAATCCCGGTGCCATTTTGTGCCCTTAAGTATGGCCATATATGGGATTTCCCGGGTTTTTTGATCGCGTCTAACTTCCGCATTCTACCATGTAATCCATTGTAGCGCATATTGTAAGAAAACTGAGTCTTTGTGCTATTGATCGGTGTAAAAACCAAGGCAATCGGACAAAAGATGATCGAGCTACGTGGTCAAGAATATGGACGGTATTTGACAAGAAAACTAGCGAATTCTTCGTTTTCTCGAGCTAGGTAAGCCGAGCAAGGTCCAGCAAAAGAGTTTGCTAAACGTTTTGTGCGTGGGGCTCAAGTTGAAAGTGGCATGGTGAGTCACATTGCTTAAAAGCTAACTTGACCAACGCTAAAATGACAACAAACCTCAGTGCGGGCGTTTGTGACTACTCGCGCCACTTTCCTCTCCTAGCCATACACGCACATCCACAACAACTGGTTTTTGGACCTTTCTCGGCTTTACCTAGCTTGAGAAACGAAGAGAGCAGTAGAAGTTGCTAGTTTTCCTGTCCTGTACCGTCTGGGTTCGCGACAGGATAGCTCGCTCATCTTTTGTCCGATCGCTTTGGTTGTTACACCGTTGAATACTACGAAGACTCCATTTTCTTACGGTATACGCTATTATATAATTATCACCATAGTACAAAGCTATACCGGACAATATACAATATCACGAGTTTGTTGCCGTCTGTATTGTTACGAGTGTGCAGCACGAGTAACAATGCCAACGGCAACAAACGAGTGATGTTTTTTTCCGGTATAGCTTGGTACTATGGTGATAATGATTTTATCGTACGAACCTTCGATTTCATTGCACGTTCAAACGCAGTGCACGTGACTTGTAGTACCTGATACGGATTCTCGCGTGACTTGTAGTACTGATACGGATTGTCGCGTGACTTGTAGTAAAAAATACGGCTTTTTATAAACTGCATGCAGCTGCAAGGCTTCCCCATTGACTCCCATACATTAGCGTGAGTTAGACGTATGATAAAACTGATTACCTGGTAGAACACGGAAGTTAGACGCGATCAAAGAAACGGGAAAATCCCGTATATGGCCATACTTAAGGGCCACAAAATGGCGTCTGGAAAGCAGCCGGATGTGACATCACGTACTCATCCCACGTTCCTTACATATTTTAGCTTACGTGAAACTGGCTTATTGTACTAGTGCATCAAACTCCCCCCTCTATAGCAAAGATCTTGTAAGTAACATTCCTTTCTTGTACATATATGTTAAATGTCTCTACTAGCCCTCTGCATGCTATAAAGTTGAAGGTGAATGCATGCTCCATACATTGAAGCAAAATAGCCTTCGCTGTAGAATTTTTCTGTTCACTTGCCTCTCAGATGGTGATGCATACATGCCCCACAGAAATATATAATAGTTAGACGCTGAGACCGAGGGATCTACGTGATTTAGAAACCTGAGGGCCCGAGGCTGTAGCGGCCGAGCGCAGCGAGGGCGCTACTTAAGGGCCCGACGGTTTCTAAATCGCGTAGATCCCGTCAGTCGAAGCGTCTAACTTATTTAGAGTATGCCACCACAACGCAACTTTTCAAACCAGGATGAGGATGGAACAACTTAGCAATGAGCTGGTTGCAGGCCGATGGCGTGTCTACTGTGCGAAAAAGGGAAAACAAGCTTCACCTTCGCTGTTCGGCGTCTCGATGCGCCCTTGGCTCCACCTGCTAAGCTGAAATTTACGTCCATCCGCACCAGTGCCTGCCCCAAAAGAAGCTCCGCCCCCGCACCCTCTCTCCACGTTCGAAGGCAGCAGAGCGAAAGGAAAGACCACAGACTATTCTATGAAACTTTGGCATAAATGGCGAAGACTGTGTGTCAAGAAACTCAGGGTGACATCACAAACCTGACAGTCCAGTCTGCACTGTTCCCACCATAATTTCAATGTCAGCATCCATGATGGATTTGTTTATGTCCGTCCGTGTCCGTAGCAACAAATTTTCATGTTTTTGTATCAACAATAATGTGTTAGCTATATCAACACTTTTAATGTATCCATAAACAATATTGTTGTTACAAATGTAAATCTACCCTGGGGGGTGGACTCTACATGTAGAGTCCACGGACGGTGGCTCTAAGTGATTTAGAGCCCTCACACTGACCAATCAAATTCAAGCATTTCATGATAGCATACTCTAAGCAGAAATAGAGTACCGATAATATAAAATGTACTTCTTCCATATCTGTAACTGTAGATCATTAATACTGCATGCATTTGTGTTTTCTAACATCAGCACTAGCTCACAGGACAAAGACAAAGAAGTGAAAAATGAGAGGGAGAGAGTGCGAATTCAGAAGAAGAATGCAGCTCTCGAAGTCATCAAAAAGTTGGTAATGACTTCACCCCTGATTTCAGAAGAGGCAAAGAAGAAACGCTGGACAGAGGTAAGTAATTCTCCTGGTGGTAGGAGCAACTATCACACAAGTCTTCAACATACCAAATTGAGTTACTGTACTTATTCTTCGTGATCCAATTATGGGTACCTACCTACTTTAGTGATTGCGGCAACTGCTGCACTGTCTACCAACATCCTCATTTTTGCCTGAAGACCAGTAACTTCTACTTTGAGAGTGCATGGTCTAATCTAGCTCAAGAAATTCAATTCCTGGAATTTATGGGTGGGCCTAAGGAGTTGGTCTCAGAATGTCAACTCCCAAAATGTCAACTCCCAAAATGTCAACTTCCCAAAATGTCAACTTCCCAAAATGTCAACTTCCCAAAATGTCAACTCCCAAAATGCATTTTATTAGAATGTGTGATGAGTAGCACGCTACTTCTTTTCTGTTTCAGAAGTACACACTGGAGTTGTGTTTGCGACTCATTGAAAACACAAAGAGAGAGATAAGGAGGTATCGAGGAGGACCTTCCCAAGTCCCCCTGCCCCTCGCTCGCAAGTCAAGTGTGAAAGGAGGTGTGAAGAAGACGCCCAATAGTTTCCTAAAGTTCAGCAAGGCACTGCGTCCGTCCTTCCTCCAAATCTTGAAGAAGTTTCTGCACCCTGAGAAATCACCACGAGACTTGGAAGCCATTCAGGTAAAGTAACTGAGGCCAAATACTGTGGAGACGCCTTTCTGGGCATCTGGTTTTCATGCTATTACATCATAGTGAAGGAAGTGCTAAGCATGAAGGTCAGTACTGATCTGTGGGTTGATGAGAGTAGGAACGCATGGTACAGCAAATCGATCAAAAGGCCACACGGTAGCAGTAGAAAGCCAGAGGCATTTCTTGACAAAGGATTTTCACAAGAGAAATGCCTCTGACTTGTTGTTTCCAGTAGTTGCAATCTGCTGGGAAGTATTGCTGCTTCAAATTTGTAAGATTTACAGCTGCTTGTTTCTTCTTCTTGTAGGTGGACAACCGGAAGGTGACCCAGTTTCTCAGTGCTGTGTGGCGCAGTCTCTCCAACAAGGAGCGGTCTCGGAAATGGGAAACCCTAAGCAAGGCGGAGAAGTCCCATTTTGTCCAGCTGGCTCAGCACATCATTGACACTGCTCCCGAGCTCCAGCCACCACTCTGTGGCTAACTTTGAACTTGAACTCTGGACACTGTCATCATGACCTTAGTATGTACTTGTGGTGAACTGGACGTGAAACTGTGTTTCTCTGATATCACTTCTTGTCAACAAAATGATCATAACAACTGGACTGCACAGTTAGCCTCGTTTCCAGACCTGTCCTTTTACTAATCAAGCCTGGGAATGAGGCTAAATACACTGTATGATATTAACCGCATACACTTGCATTGCGTTGCCTTGTATGTGCATTAGTGCATACTGACAGCGAGGCCTAACAGCTATCTAAGAAGAAGGGTATTTCTGCAACAAGGCAGTAGCCTCAAACCCAGGCTTTCTGTTCCAGATTTTGTCTCGCAGCTTTGGAGAAAAACCGATATTTCTCCAAAACTGCGAGACAAAATCTGGAACAGAAAAGGTTGCAAAGCTAAGCAGGGCCACTCCCAATCACCCCCCTAAACGCTTGGCTTTGGTGCGTCGGGGGTGGGGGCTGGCCTGGGAACGAGACAATTTGGGTCTGGGCACGAGACCAAGTATGCATGCGGTGGGTGGAGCTCATGATTGGCGATCATAACGACTTCCGTGCATCCCTGGTCGAAAGATGGCTGAGAAAGAGACCTTGCAATCTAGCGGCAGTTATGGGAGCGACACAGAGAAAGACACGGCGTACGAGTACCTGTGTCGCCTGGAGGAAGCCAAGAAGTAAGCGACTTGGCGAGAAGTTATTGTTTGTATGGTTGATCACCAGAAATCACCGATTTGTCAAACGTGCCCTTCTTATACAAGGACGCAGCTCAGCCCATTTGGGTGGGTGTGCGCCCTGCGTTGGTAGACATAATCAGTGAGTCGAGCCAGCATATTTCACGTCACGTGAACTAAACGTCCATCTCTTTCAGCACTCGCATAGTTCCATGTCTGCAGTTCAGATGGCTGTTTGCTGTTTGTTCGACTACATCTCTGTCTGTCGACAATGCTGTTGATACAACAAGGGTGGTCACTCGTATAGTACCCAAACAACTTGCCCTTATATGACTGAAAGTTGAGCATGCAACTAAACATGTAAAGAGTGGGCATTTGATGTTATTGCAACTATGCATGTGTACTTTTGGAGAATCTAGGATAGCACCCGGGCTCTTCCAAAATTGGCTACAATGTACTTCCCCTGCGTTTTTTTTTCTAGGCCCCCTCCTTTATCTTGGAATAACAAACAAATTTAATGGGAGAGTCCGTATGGTGCAGGATAGCACCCCCCTCCCTTCAAATAATATTATAGGTCACATTATACTTCCCTGTCTTTGTATTTTCTGGGCCCCCTCATTTAAGCACGTTTAGCTTTAACTTCATGATTTGCAAAATAAGCTAGTACGGTTATTCAACAATTCTATACAAAAGTGAAAACAAGGAAGATTGCTTTCCGTCATTCCTAGGCGTACACCATACGTACCTGCAATATGAAATTTTAGCTATGGAGTTTTGTTTTCTCCGCACTTTTGTACTGCACATGATAAAAGCTGTGGTGGAGCCTAAAGCTGAGGCTGAATGTTGCTACAGCTAGCTCTGAGTTTGGCATTCCTATACAGCAATCCGTCTGTCTTGCCGTCTGGTAGCATGGCTGATGTAATACAGTGGGCTATGGTATGGACACTTGGCTTCTATTGTGGTCAATTGCTATTAGCCCCGTTTTCAACCTTTGACACCCCCAGCTTTTAATTGCATTTCATACTGCAAACAATGAAACTGGGGTTATGAGAGGCCCTGGTACCCAGGCTCTTAGTGGGCGGGGAGTACGAGGATAGAGGCTAGTGTACTATACTATAAACACCTGTCTTTTATTATGGTGGTATTACTGCTAGGTGGCTAGAGTCTGTATTGGTGGAGTCGTTGCCCCCGGTCACACAACTGGAGGATAGGCTCCAGAATGGTGTTGTTCTTTGCAAGCTGGGAATGAAACTACTGCCATTGGATTCGATGTGGAAGAAGGTGTATGACCTGGAGGAGGCACGATACAAGGTTTGTGTGTGTGTGTGTGTGTGTAGGTGGGTGTGGGGGTGTGGGGGGTGGGTGTGGGCATGTGTTGGGGTGTGTGTGTGTGGGTGTGTGTGGGTGGATGGGTGGGTGTGCTTGTGCGTGAGGGATAGTCTAGAGAAACACAGCAGCTGTGTCCATGCCATCCCTCCCTTCCCTTCCTCCCTTAATCCCACCCTCTCTCCACCCTAGTCCAAGGGCCTCCACTACCGCCACACGGACAACATCAACTTCTGGCTTGCATCTCTTCAGAAACTAGGACTACCAAAGGTCAGTCAGCACAAAGAAAACTCCTCCAGAATGGTGGCCCTGTTCTTGTTATCACCCCCTCCCTCCAGAATGGTGGCCCTGGTCTTGTTACCACCCCCTCCCTCCAGAATGGTGGCCCTGTTCTTGTTATCACCCCCTCCCAACCCTTTTGGAAAAAGTGGAGAATCTAGGATAGCACCCAGAGGGTTGCGGGTGGCCTATTGGTTAAAGCACTGGACTGCGGATCGAAAGGTCCAGGGTTCCAGTCCCACTTGCAGCAGAGATTTATTTCTCTTCTAGGTGCACTCAGCCCTACCTCAAAAATTGAGTAGAAGGTTTTCCTTCGCGTCCTTCGGAGGGAACGTTAAGCCGTTGGTCCCGGGGAACCCCTTAAAATTAGCCTAAGTGCTATTGTGGATTTCCTCGTTAACTGGGTCATCCCAGGTAAACCATGAAAAATAAATAAAAAACTAACCCCACCCCCCCCACCCCCAAGCGAAAAGTTGGCCAGGGCCTGGGAACAAGGCTGACTAAAATCCACACTCCTTCCAAAATAGTGGATCCTGTCTTATAAGATGTTATTAGTTTGACTTTAAACAGTGCTGAAATATAAAGCACTCCTGATCCAGATATAGATTATAAGGGGAAAGTTGCTGGTTAATTGCCATGAAGCTGCCTTTGTATGCTATGTTAGTGTTGCCTGAAGAATAGCCTCGTTCCCAGGCCCCGTCCATCTTTCTGTCACTTGTCTAGTGCGTGTGGAGAGCCTGCTTGGCATCTCAGTTTTGTCAAGATTGTTACGAACTTTACCGGTAAATATCCTCTTAGTCGATGAGATGATCCAATGTACATTGCAATATTCCTTGTGGATGAATTTCTGTGTATTTCACGTGTTAGCCTGCATTTGCAAAATGAAAGAAAAAAAAACAACAAAATTTGGACTGTTCTTTCGCACACTAGTGTACAGTACACGCACTAGCCGTGCTAAGGCAAATAGTGAAAATTAAAAATTTCATGTGGCAAGCTTTTTCAAACCTTCATGAAATGTTATCCCCACGAGAATTTAAGTTCTGCTGACCGAGTATACATTTCCCAACAAAGATTACTATAGATTTCCCATGAGGGACTTTTAAAAGTTAATCATGAGATCGTGAGAAAAAAGTGATTTTTCAATGTAGCCCATAATGGCTTATCCTGAACTGATATTTAATCTTGAAAGAAAACTGGAAATTCGTTTGTACCCATACACGGGTTCTAAACTGGCTAAAATATCAGCCGAATTAGCACATCCAATCACTGTAGAGTGAAAACAACAGTGTTAAGTGTTAAACCCTATAATATGGGGGAGTTTACTATGAAAAACTGTGCACTCTCAATACAGTGTACCACATCAGAGTGGAAATTACACAGTTATGCAAAGCATTTATCAAATAACACAGCTGCTATACTCTAACGTACTCTACCATACTCTACCATACTCCACCACACTCTACCATACTCTACCATACTCTACCATACTCCACCACACTCTACCATACTCTACCATACTCCACCACACTCTACCATACTCTACCATACTCCACCATACTCTACCATACTCTACCATACTCCACCATACTCTACCATACTCTACCATACTCCACCACACTCTACCATACTCTACCATACTCTACCACACTCCACCACACTCTACCATACTCTACCATACTCCACCACACTCTACCATACTCTACCATACTCCACCATACTCTACCATACTCTACCATACTCCACCATACTCTACCATACTCTACCATACTCCACCACACTCTACCATACTCTACCATACTCTACCACACTCCACCACACTCTACCATACTCTACCATACTCTACCATACTCTACCATACTCCACCATACTCTACCATACTCGACCATACTCCACCACACTCTACCATACTCGACCATACTCCACCATACTCTACCATACTCTACCATACTCCACCACACTCTACCATACTCTACCATACTCCACCATACTCTACCATACTCTACCATACTCCACCACACTCTACCACACTCTACCATACTCTACCATACTCTACCATACTCTACCATACTCTACCATACTCCACCATACTCTACCATACTCTACCATACTCGACCATACTCGACCATACTCTACCACACTCTACCATACTCTACCATACTCTACCATACTCTACCATACTCCACCACACTCTACCATACTCTACCATACTCTACCATACTCTACCATACTCCACCATACTCTACCATACTCTACCATACTCGACCATACTCGACCATACTCTACCACACTCTACCATACTCTACCATACTCTACCATACTCTACCATACTCCACCACACTCTACCATACTCTACCATACTCCACCATACTCTACCATACTCTACCATACTCCACCACACTCTACCATACTCTACCATACTCTACCACACTCTACCATACTCAACCATACTCTACCATACTCTACCATACTCTACCATACCCACCATACTCTACCATACTCTACCATACTCCACCATACCCCACCATACTCTACCATACTCCACCACACTCTACCATACTCTACCATACTCTACCATACTCCACCACACTCTACCATACTCTACCATACTCCACCATGCTCTACCATACTCTACCATACTCCACCACACTCTACCATACTCTACCATACTGCACCATACCCCACCATACTCTACCATACTCCACCACACTCTACCATACTCTACCATACTCTACCATACTCCACCACACCCTACCATACTCTACCATACTCTACCATACTCCACCATACTCTACCATACTCTACCATACTCCACCACACTCTACCATACTCCACCATACTCCACCATATCTACCATACTCCACCATACCCCACCATACTCTACCATACTCTACCATACTCCACCATATCTACCATACGCCACCATACCCCACCATACTCGACCATACTCCACCATATCTACCATACTCCACCATACCCCACCATACTCTACCATACTCTACCATACTCCACCATACCCCACCATACTCTACCATACTCTACCATACTCCACCATATCTACCATACTCCACCATACCCCACCATACTCGACCATACCCCACCATACTCTACCATACTCTACCATACTCCACCATACCCCACCATACTCTACCATACTCGACCATACCCCACCATACCCCACCATACTCTACCATACTCGACCATACCCCACCATACCCCACCATACTCTACCATACTCCACCATATCTACCATACTCCACCATACCCCACCATACTCGACCATACTCTACCTAGGCAAATGTAAAAAAGTCTAGTTGACATCAATGCCATCATGTAAGTATATAGCCTCAAGCCTAGTGTTCTGATATCAAACCAATGACTTCTAAATGCCGGGCTACCTTAGTTAACGAGGCAAATAAACTGTAGCACATACGTACTACAGTGTTTGTGTGAGCATGCGGGCTGAAATTTCAAACCAGCCCACTGGTACAAGGGTCACCACATCTGTCCACTAGCTGTGGTATCTTGTTCATGCAGACAGCTGTCCACCATTACAGTGGGGGCAATTGGATTTTGATAATCTCATACACTTCTTGTAGTCTGAGAAGGCTACATCTGATTACAAACTCTGGACCCTGTGGAAAAACCCTTTAAAATTGTCAGCCATGTTTGTTTTTAGCAGATTAACAAATAAACTGTTCGTTGCAGTTACCAATCAAGCCAGCCTTGATGCTTCAAATCAGTTTTGTCACCCTCAAAAAAAAAAGAAAACTCATTGAGTTTATACGCAGTAAAAATCCCAAATCTTGTCATGCTCAGGAATGTCACACCCGAGCTCAAGAATGCCATGAACGTGTGTGTGCCATTTGGATGTACATTTGCTTTCAACAAGAACTTTCACTTTTGTGTGAAGAATGATCAGCTAGATTTCCTCAACCTTGATGACAATGCAGTTTTGCCACCATCAAAAAAGCCCTCTTTAATTGAGTTTAGACCCAGTTAACATGAAAAATCCCGTATCCCTTAGTCTCAGTACGGAACTTTTCACGTTGTTTGTTTGTGAAAATATAAAATCAGCTAACAAATGTGTTTTTTGTGTGCTGTACGTGGCCACAATGGTGCCGTTCAAACCAGAACACTCTTTCTCACTGATCACTTCACAGACGCCATACTTTGTGCAACTTAACGGAATCTACATCATAGCAAAAGAAACCGGGAATCTCGCTCACACATGCATAAATCCTGAACAACCAACCTAGAAACTCAGTAGTCCTCTCAGGTTCTCAGAGGTTCGACTGTAACCACTAGCCATGCTAGGTTATACATGTCAGATGTTCCTGACCCTGTACGGTGTTGGTTAATGTTGCATGTGTGTATCATTTACTGTATGGTGTAGTCTCGCGTGGCCACACCCCTTGCAGAATGGGGTGTGGCTACGCGAGACTATGCTCGGTGTTGGTTGATGTTTGCATGTGTGTATCATTTACTGTATGGTGTAGTCTCGCGTGGCCACACCCCTTGCAGAATGGGGTGTGGCCATGTGAGACTATGCTCGGTGTTGGTTGATGTTTGTGTGTGTGTATCGTTTACTGTATGGTGTAGTCTCGCGTGGCCACACCCCTTGCAGAATGGGGTGTGGCCATGTGAGACTATGCTCGGTGTTGGTTGATGTTTGTGTGTGTGTATCGTTTACTGTATGGTGTAGTCTCGCGTGGCCACACCCCTTGCAGAACGGGGTGTGGCCACGCGAGACTATGCAAGGTGTAGGTTGATGTTATCATGTCTGTATCACTGAAGAAGACAGCTACATGGTCATTTGGCGTACGTATCAATTGCTGGGGTTACCTCACGATACCCATTACGTAGCACTTCCCTTACAACAGTAAAATTCTTCATCTCTACTCCCGTACCTTTTTTGAGCAGGTTTGGCGTAAAATGTTGCTAGGTGATACTGTCGCAAAAGTCTGCACTAACCCAAGAAATTCAACTTCTTTCACCGGACCGTTTCTCCTTGTGAGAGTGTGGGGTCTGGGATTAAAGTACTGTAGCATACATCTAACTCACACGAATGTATGGGAGTCAGTGGGGAAGCCTTACAGGTGCATGCAGTTTATAAAAAGCCGTATTTGTTGCTGCAAGTCTCATGAGAATCCACATCGGGTGCTGCCACGGACAATCCCATATCGTCCATAAATGTCAAAGTGTCACTAACAAGAATTAGTGTCAGGTACTGAAGTCACGCACGCGTGCTATGCCTGAACGTGCAATGAAATTTGCATGATAGAATCATTATCACCGTGATAGTACAAAGCTATACTGGAAAAATATTACTCACTTGTTGTCATTGGCATTGTTACTTGTGCTGTGCACTCGTAACAAGACAGCGGACTTTGTAATAGTTTTGGTATAGCTTAATTTGCACTTTGAACTAGAACCTGTCAAGCCAGTATTGTTTATGTCCGATGTCTGTTCTCCCCTCAGGTGTTTTATCCAGACGTGACTGACATTTATCACAAGAAGAACATGCCCAAACTTATCTACTGTCTACATGCCCTCAGGTGCTCTGAACTTACATAATGTGTACATGTGTGGCAGTCCCAGGTTAAAATCGAACATTATTCCATTTCAATCACGTTACCGTGTTCGAAGCGCTGTAGCACAGAACTTCTGTTAGGGCTCATACACGCTGCGTAGACATGTCTGGTATTCGTGCATCTACGCAACACGTATGAGCCCCGCCCTCAATGGAAGTTCTGTGCTACAGTGCTTCAAATGCGGTAACGCAATCGAAATATAAAATGGAATAATGTTTGATTTCTACCCGGGACTGCCACATGCATGTTTGTCAAGGTAGCTTGTTTCACCAGCCCTCCACCATGATACAAGGACTGGGAACAGGGCTAACATTAGGGTAGAAAGGTGTATGTCAAGGTAGCATGTTTCACCAGCCCTCCACCATGATACAGGGACTGGGAACAGGGCTAAGGTTAGGGTAAAAAGGTGTATGTCAAGGTAGCTTGGAGGTGGTAGAACATACGTACCTCTGTTCAACTTGTGAAGTAAGTGAGGGGCTTCTTAATTAACATTGAATATGCATAAACTTTGAGGCACTCCTGCAGATGTAAGAGCTATATTTAGAAATGTTACTAATAATAGCACGGATAGAACTGCTGCAGTAAAGAGATAGCATTTAGCTTAGAGGGGAGAGCCTGGGAACGAGACTAGTGCTGTAACGCTTATGCAGAGGGGAAAGAGCAGGATGCACAACACTGCCTTAGATATCACATCCAGTTTGTTCCGTTAAGTTCAAGTTAGCATGTGATCCGAGCAAGCAAAGCAAGCCAACCAGCACACATGTGTGTACAATGCAGTTCCGATGATGTCAGTGGCAATCACTCAGGTTTGCCACAGTAGCTTGTTTGCTTGAAGCCACTTACTGTAAAATTTCAAATGAGCACATTTTAAAAAGGCTGACCCTCCATGTGCACTTGAGCTCAGTCAAGCGTGACAGTGAAGGGCTACTGCCAGAGTGTGGCGTCGGTGTGAAACAAGCCTGGAGCAAAGACGACTCAAGTTGAAGCATGCATGGAAACTTACTTCTGGTTTAAGACTACGGGCCATGACAAAGCAAACAAGGCAGGCTGCCATACAGGGCATGAAGTATGCAAGTTGGTTGAGCTTGCTATAGCTAAGGGCCATGCATAAACAGCAGAGATTCATTTGACTGGGAAGCTTTGTCCATGCCTGTGTAGCCATAGCACCTGCCTTGAGTGAAGAAAGTGGCAGCTGCATGTCTGATCTTGCACCTACCTCTGGTGAGGACTCAGTTACTAAAGTTTGGCTTACAGCAGACATAGTCTCGTGCCCAGACCCTCCCGAAAAACGGAAAGAGGGTCTGGTATTCTGAACGACTTTTCTTGTCACATGGGGTGGGGTCGAATGGCATAAAGAATGTAATTATTGCATTCCCCATGGCCCATGCATACTAGATCTCGTGCTCGATTGCTACATCATCGCATATAATTACGCGTTCTGCAGTCTGATTCGAGCTCTCAGATCGGGGAGCTGTGGCAAGAAAAGTCGCTCAGAACACCAGACCCTCTCTCTCGCATGTGCAGGGAGGGTCTGGGCACGAGACTACAGCAGACCGTGACAATTAAACCCAGCTGCTGTGTATGGTTTGTGTGCCATGACATCAGCAATGTGCTGCTCGCTCAGGCTCACCACACAATCACGAAACATCTCCTAGTTGGTTGGTATTTTGTCCTCAGACTCACCTTAATGTCCTACACTTGTTCCAGCCTACTATATACGGCGGGTTTCCTCTAACAAAATACCCTCAAATAAAACCCTCGTTGAAACCACAAAGTTATGTGATTACGAGTTTTGATTTCCCAGCCAACACCCTAACCGAACTTTTCTCGTCTTAAAGGTATGAACAGCCATAAGTGTGGGAGCCAGTGGGTTGTGAATCCTTATATGGCCAATTAGAAAAGGCATTCAGTTCCAGGGTAGGTTAAAAAACCTTATATGTGGTGACCCCTGCAACATCCTCGGACATAGGAAATGATTGTGATTGTAAGTATTCTGTTGTTTACAACAAACCACTGAGCTAAGACACAGACATACAACATGGGTCACAAATTAGTGTTGTTCTAGTCCTGTTTCAAGGATTCAAGGACCCTATCCAGTTTTCCGTCACTTGTCCGTACTACAAGCAGTAAAATGTTAGGTGAGGGGGGGGGCTGGAGGCTAGGCTGTTCCCTGGCTTTCCGTCACTTGCCCGTACTACAAGCAGTAAAATGTTATGGGGGTGGGGCTGGAGCTAGGCTGCACCCTGGTGAGGAACAAGTCTGTGTGGTGTTCTGATAGAATTCTTTTCCTCTGGACACGCAGTCATCTCCTCCAGAGGCAGGGGAAGGTCAAGCAAGCCGTGGATGATCTCTACGGAACAGCAAAGTTCTCACGTGAGTAACATCCACACAACAGTTGCTTTAGGGCATTCGCCTCAGGGGAATAGACATGTTTGTCACATGTGTGCAGCCAAACAACAGTTGCTTAGAGACATGTTTGGTGCAATAGCGCATAAGAACGGGCGGCTTGAGGAAGAGCGTGTAACTCCAATAGAAGCTCATAGTCCAGTCATAATTATTGAACCATACTGAAAATAGAACACCCGGTCACGTGCTTAGCAACAATGGCTTATGTCTACACGCAGCTGCGCAGTACGTGTTACTATTTTTAGTACTGGCGGTAAATTCCGCCCGGTTTCAAATCTTACAGAGTTACACGCTCTTACTCAAGCCGCCATTCTGATGCGCTCTTGGTTGGCATTATGTGGTGATTATAAGTAGTCCAAGAGCGCATAAGAACGGGCGGCTAGAGTAAGAGCGTGTAACTCCGTAAATTTGAAACCGGATTATTGAACCGTTACTAAAAATAGTAACACGTACTGCGCAGCTGCGCGTAGACATAAGCTGTTGTTGCTAAGCACGTGCCGGGTGTTTTATTTTTAGTAACAGTTCAATAATTTTGACCGGACTACGGGCTTCTATTGGAGTTACACACTCTTACTCTAGCCGCCCATTCTTATGCGCTCTTGGTAGTCCCAGGACACTTTCAGTTTTTTTGAAGTGTTATACATGCCAGATGAGGTTTGGGAAGAGAGTGGTGGATAAGATGAATATGAAAAGCCGGCAGTCACTTTGTCTCATTCCCAAACCTCATTCCACTATAATGCACATTTATCCAAATATTTCAATCATTTTACCTTTATGGAAAAGCAAGGAATGGTTATTATTAGATCAATAGCTTTAGGGTATTAGTATTTACCGTGAGCTGCAGACCAAACAAACAAGTTCTTTCAAGTGTAAAATTAGTTAATATAAGAATAGTTTGTATTACTTTACACAACCATATTGGCTATATGTATAATTTATACGCCTCTAAGTAGGGCTTAAACAATTAGTCAGTTATTCGGTTTCAATTAAGATTGTTGACTGTAATGTTTGTTTGTTTGGTAGTTGGTACTGGGTTTTACAAGGGCTAGCCGGGGAGGGAGCTTGTGCACAAAATATCAAATTCAAAAGTTGGTCAATGGAAGCTTGCAAATAGACACAGCATGATAGATAGAAATTGGTCCCGGATTGATCCCCAAGCGAAAATGGAAGCAGATAAATGCAGTTTTGGTGTGTTTAATTGGCTCAGGAATGTAATAAAGTGGCCTAACAGCCATGTGATACTCTGAGCTTGTCCTACCCCCTGAGGGCCCGCCATATGTCCTCATCTACAAGTGCATTTCATCAACACACACTGGTTTCCTAGTAACACTATGATGGCCAGCCATGTGTGTCTTCTTCTTCACATAACTAGTGTGTTTTTTTCTCACGTGAGCACCGCCAAAGATAGAAAGGGGGTAGAAAGACCTTAATTGCATGTGGGCGTACCCGAAGACTCAGAACAGGGAAAATACCGAAGGTAGCAGGCAACTTACTACACGTATTTAGCTATCAGGGGGTGAATATCATACACACCGAGCGTTGAACACAAAGTTGGTTGAATAACACGTCTGGTCCTATTTCGATTACGTCATGATCACGTGAGAAAAGATACCAGGCTCTCCACGCGTGTAAATTTCGCATTCCGGGGAGCCTGGGAACGAGGCTAGTTATTAAACGATTTATAGTTGCATGCTAACCTGTGAAACATACGTATGTCATTATAGTAGGCATGGACATTCACCCAAATTTAGAATGTCGTACATAACACACGACTATGTGGTATTAGTGATGACACGGTTTGTGCGTAGCATTCCCATGGGACTGCTGACAGAGGACTTGGTGGGTGCGTTCTGCAAATATGGCAGATGTTATTGCACGGTTAGGGTCCTCCCAATTACCAATTTTAAACACTAAATGGCTTTCCGGGAATAGCGAAGAATGCAGATGGTTCTCTAACCTCTGGCCTATAGCACACCCTCATGGCCTTAGGCAACAAGTTACAAACGATGTACAATAGGTCATTATGTAGCATTACTATTTACGTCACTATGGTGATTCATAGAATTTTCCCACCTTCCATAAACTGACAAGTTGTGGTCAGGCATGAGGGCTCTGTTTACTACTTAGTTGGTATATAAATTCTGTCGGTATTTCCTATGTTCATTTGCCAGCTGAGAACGAGACAGACGAGAGTATGATTGCGTTGTATTACACAGGTGACGATTTGGTGCAAGCGAGTGAGACACTGAAGTCTCACGATATGCCGGCGTTTGGAGTCGTAGAGAACTTGGTGGAGGAGGAGGTAGGTGTGGCCTTTAATATTGTGAGAGTGAGGTGGAGAGGGGGAGGGGGGGAGGGTGGGGGGGACACACTGTAGTAATGAGCAACCATACTGTAGTGTATGTGTGATGGTGTGATGGTGTGATGGTGATAGTGTGTACGGAGGTACATAGCTGTAAGTGGCCTGTAGTTATTATTAGTGAGTAATTCTTATCAAAGTGTGTGTGTGGGGAGGGGGGGAGAGGGAGGGGGGGAGAGGGAGGGGGGGAGAGGGGGGGAGGGAGGGGGGGAGGGAGGGGGGAGGGAGGTGGGGAGGGAGGGGGAGAGGGGGGGGATACACTGTAGTCATGAAGTACCATTTATAATGGTAAGCCTATATGCAGACGGTGATAAATGTGGCCTGTAGCCTGTACCTGTTGTAATACAGATTATATCGTTATGAAAGTGAAGGGAGAATATTTAATAAGCAACCATTCTGGTGTATAGTGAGAGCTGAATGCGTGTAGATAACTTGGCGGAAGTGTGGCCTAGTATAATAGTTACAGTAATATACTGCTTTGTGAAAGTGAGGGGAGAATACATTGTATTAATAAATAATCGTTCTAGCATATACAGGCGGAGAAGAGAATGTAGCCCGTTATACTGATTGAGCTACCCCTCTACTTAGCTGAATGCACACATTTGTAGCTATAGTAACTCTTGTCAAAAATTGTCACCTTTCATCAAGTACATGAGAGCCTGGGAGTGAAGCTATCAGCTAGGATACCAGCTAGCTACCTGGAGGAAACCTCTAGAGCTGTGGGAAATTTAAAGTTGGAACTGTTAATGTTACCAAACATCTGTTGAGAGTTCCTGTTTCCTTCTTGCTGCACACACACACACACACACACACTCTCACATACACACACACACACACACACACACACACGCACACACACACACAGCTGCAGTACCAAGCCCTGGGGATATCAGATAGCTTTGATGAAGATACTTCTACTATTTCTCCTCCTCACTCTCCCACTGATTCCTCTCCAAACACTAACTCTGAGCCTCTGTTTGATGATCCCAAATATGTGTCAGCAAGCGACCTAGCCGTACAACCAAGGGTTAGTCTGTGTGTGTGTGTGTGTGTGTGTGTGTGTGTGTGTGTGTGTGTGTGTGTGTGTGTGTGTGTGTGTGTGTGTGTGTGTGTGTGTGTGTGTGTGTGTGTGTGTGTGTGTGTGTGTGTGCACATGTCTCTAGCATTCATACAATTCAGTAGTCTGGTAACAGTCTGATAAAGCACAAGTTACAAAAACTACCTCTATTGGCCTAGCCTCGTTCCAGAGCCTGGGAACGAGGCTACTATTGGCCTGTCTGGTGTACTAGTGCATAAATGAATATACTTGCAGTAGGCACTTTCCCAGACTCACCCAACAATCCTCTGCAGTTATCTTGGTATTGATCATACAAGCACACCCACACCTTCCCACTGGTAACCGTAGTTACTGTACCTGAATGGAGTTGAGGAAGCTTTTCCCATAGCTGTTTACAGTATGCCCTCAGGGTACATCCTTGTGTGCTGCAGAGGTATAGGATGTTTACAGCTTGTGCAGTGTATGTTTTGTACAGATGCAGACATTAAACATATGTCCTAATATGTGATGTGAGTTTCAGCAGGTTTTGTCTAATTTTCACATGCACATGCACACACACATGCACACATACACATACACACATGCACACACACATACACACATGCACACACACATACACACACACACATGTACAAACACACGCACACACACACACACACACACACACACACACACACACACACACAGGTGAATGGCAACTCACATGACAGCCACACCCCCTTTGCAGTGGTAGCTTGTCGTGACAGTAGTATCAGAGCCAGCCTTTACTCGTGCAAGAACAGGAAAGACAAAGACACAAAGAGCACACCGGCACCACGTGAGCAATGGCGGAGCCGGGTATATTCTTACTCAACTCAATTTATTTGTTACAACTAAGTCTGCATAGCTTCATTGTAAGCAGCAGTAAGAGAGGTAGCTAGCGGCCTAGAACAACGCTAAAGTCTGTGTGTTAAAAATACTGTCCCTAGCTTTGCTGGAAATATTCTTGTCCTGGGTTATAGCCGTGCGGCTAATCCACTTATGTATACTTCATGCAGTAAGTGCATATGTATTGTCCCAAACTTTCCTGGGAAAGTTTCCCGGCTGGCCTATAGCACCCTACTTCAATTGACTTCATTGTAGCTGGCACTTGCATGTAAGTCTGTGTAGCCTCGTCCCTAAGCTTTTCATGTAGCAGTAAGCTGGGCATTAGGCAATGCCTAAAATTTGTGAAATTTATCACTATCCATTCGGAGCAATGCTAAGTCTGCAAGCTAAAGTACTAGCACAAGCTCGCTGGAAATTTTTTATTTTATTTTTTTTCTGGGTTATAAGTTAGCTGCCATTATGCAAGCTCTCTGTCTGTTCCAGTGGAGCGAGCCGTGCAGAATGTGAACAAAGCCGTAGAAAATGGAGACCCTCAGGAACTAATCGAATCCCTGCAGAATTCCGATGGTATCTTTCCTTTCGTCTTCCAAGAAGCAAAGAAGTATCACACCGCTTTGTTGAAGGAGAGAGAGCAGGGGCTTCCAAAGAATGTCCTGGTGAGTTGAGAGGAGAAAGGGAGGGATGGGTGAGGGAGGGGTTGGAGGGAGTGGAGGGAGGGTGGGAAGAAGGGGAGAAGGGATTTAATTCTGGGAGGGGAGGGAGGAAAGTGGGAGGTGATGTTATCTTGGCATTGATCATGGAAGCACGCCCGCACCTTCCCACTGGTAACCGTAGTTTACTGTACCTGACTGTAAGAGAGTGTGTATGAAGGTTAGGTTGTTCACCTGGTGTCTGTTTCAACTGTCCCTCTGATATTTTAACCTCCAGTGCATTTAGATTTTTATTTTTTTTGGTAGCCTGTGTTCTCTGGAATCAACCGTGAGACATGTGAAAACCTGCTGGAGAAAATGAGGTAAGCACACACACACACACACACACACACACACACACACACACACACACACACACACACACACACACACACACACACACACACACACACACACACACACACACACACACACACACACACACACACACACACACACACACACACACACACACCAAGATGATTCTCCGCCATATTACTCCACCTCAACTTTAGTTCACCTTCACTGTTCATATTTCTCCCATTCATCCCTTCTCCCTTTCTCCCCCTCCAGTCCTGGTGCGTATATAGTTCGAGACAGCAGAACAGTACAAGGGGCTTATGTGTTCTCGTTCAGGTGAGACCACTGAGCATGACAGGCTAATGAAGAGTAGAGGTCATAACCCCTCCCATTCTCCTTCCCTCCCTCCAACTCCTCCTCCACCCTCCCTCCCTCCCTCCCTCCCTCCCTCCCTCCCTCCCTCCCTCCCTCCCTCCCTCCCTCCCTCCCTCCCTCCCTCCCTCCCTCCCTCCCTCTCTCCCTCCCTTCCTCTAGAAATCAGACAGGTATCAAGCACTGGAAGCTGTCGACTAAGGACGGAAAGTTTTACTGGGGAATGAGCCCTCTCTATGAAACACTGGATGCCTTTGTGGAGGTAAGAGTGTAGAAACAAACTGAGTGTAGGAGTATAACATTGCCTGTGAAGGGCATGACGGTAAATCTTTCCATCTTTGTGGTATATGGTGCGGTTGGATTTGGCTGCTCCATTGTTTCGCTTATGGCAAAGGTACAATGGTGAAATTCTCCCCAGTGTATGTGTTTGGTAGTTCATACTGCCACTTCAATGATTGATCTTCCACGGTAGTTAGCAAAATTTCAATCACACTCCTTGAGCGTCATGTTGCCATGTGCTACGATATTCAACGATGGAGATTGGACATTCATGATAGTTGGCAAAATTTTTATTTGCAACGTTTCAATCACACTCTGGTAACTTCAGGCAAGGAGTTGCCTAGATTACCAGACGCTTGAGCGCATAAGAATGGGCGGCTAGAGCAAGAGCGTGTAATTCCGTAAAAATTGAAACCGGTCAACCGCCAGTACTAAAAAATAGTAACTTATGTTGCCAAGAGACCAGAGTGATCTGAAGTGGTCTATCCAGGTCTATCCATGCACTAGAGTTTCAAATGTTGACAAGGTGGAAAATTATACATGAACGATCAACGAACCACATTTCCCCGACTAGAGAAGAGAGGCCCAGATATTATGTCACCTGCTGCACAGGATGCATCCTTTCAGTCGCAGATTCCTTCCTCTGTCTGTCTAGGTAGACATTGAGACATGATTAAACCTCGAAGCTAGGCCTTTTCTCTCTGTAAGCAATCAATGGCAACCAGCTGGATCCGCCCCTTGTGCACATTTTGACAGGTACCTTTCTTTAACCCCTAAGCCACTGGTAACCCTCAAACCCATCAATCTGAATACAGCTGGCTGTTAATGTAATTTTACTGGCAATGAATATCAGCTCACAGTTTACTATTTGTGGACATCCCTGGGGAGTACCCACCCACCTTGTAGTGTGTGAAATCAGCCAAAATGCCTTTCATCAGCATGGACTCTCTCCTAACTGTCAAAGGTTATCCAGCTGTTACTGACAAAGATGGGTAGAGGGGTGGGAGATAATTCCATGTACACCTTCTGTGGATGAAGTGAACCCGTGACCCCTGTTGTTGTGGTATACAACTATGTGTGGTTTATCGGCTCATTAGCGTTTGTGTAATGGACCACGAGGTTCCATTTGTACTACTTCCCTTCTGTGAACTTACTACGCAATGTGACAGTGACGGTACGTACTACTGTATATGTAGCTGATGTAATAAAGGAGATTTGAAATTCAATTAACACCTATGATATATTATATACGTTTATTAGCCTCGTTCCTAGGCTAACACGGCCTTCTCCTCTTCGGGAACAAGGCTAACATTTTCATATGTTGTAGATTTGTTTTTTTATCACTCAAAGTTTTTCAATCTTGTATAATGTTCTCTTTACGGGCTAATGCACTCCATCTATACTCTATCTATGTTTCATCTCTCTGTGTTTTCTATACACATACGTGACATGCACATGAGCGTTCATACTTAGTCAATCCTCTGTGTCTCTTACAAACATGACGTGCGGTCATACAGTCTTTACGGGCTAATGCACTCAATCTGTACTCCATGTGCGGTCATGTGTCAATACTTTGTGTGTTTCTTCCATATATGGTAGGAGTGTGCATAATACTTGCACTATATGTTCTTTACACATAATTTTATTGCATGTGCACATGAATGTATGTGTATAGTCAGTAATGTGTGTGTGTGTGTGTGTGTGTGTGTGTGTGTGTGTGTGTGTGTGTGTGACCTTGTTTACTCGTGACTGTGCGCACACTCATTTATCCCTTTGTGTGGGTCACAGCAAAATTCCATTATTGTAGTTCTAATGAGTCGTTCACAGCTGTCCACGCATTGTGCTATGTCAATCATAGCCAGCAGAAAAACTTATTACTAGGTCAGTGTAGGACATTGTTGGACGAGCCTGATTGAGTCAGTATAGGACATTGTTGGACGAGCCTGATTGAGAGCTTATGTATACATATATTCACACACAAGTGCATTTGTAGGGGAAGCACAGCTTGTGTGCTGAGTATAGTAGCCAAAAGCATACCTAGCAGATCTCACCTGACATATAGCCATCTTGTCTTGTCCACGCCCTCTGTATAATACAAAGTTGAAATTAAATGCACGCTCCTTACTTCAAAGTAAGCTCTTGCAATAGTCCTCGCCATATAATCCTATTCGCTTGCTTCTTAACATGGTAGCATGCAGAAGGTACTGTTGTAATTTCACGCGTTGTCAAGCACATACGATTATATCTCCATACGAAGAAAATGAGTGCCTAACAGCGAAATAGGCCTAACAGCGAAGTCCATTCATTGTGTATTTTATTAAAAATTAAGCAGTGACCACATGCAAACTACTGCTTAATGGTGCGCATGTATGATGTAACCAAAAGCGCACTATAGGGTTTAAAGGGTTAATAATAAATACTGAATATGTGCTTATAAGTGAAGTGTGTTTAACAACGCATGAGTATATGGTTTGGCAAGGATGACATCAAATGCACGCCCTCTGCACTTTATGTCCAGTGTACTTTAACCTTTTATCAGTTAAAAAGGTGATCTCAGGAAAAAATTGTTCTGCTGAACTTTGCAGTTTCCTCTTTGGAACTTTGGACTTTCTATTTTGGGTGATGACATCATCATAGTTTCTAAGGAAGTTGTGGGAAGAAAGTGCACTTTTGATGCTTCTAGATGCACTATCTGTGGGGTATATAGTCCTTTACTACAACAGTGCACCTCAGTGGATAGTTCTAGATTGAGCTAGCAACAGGAGCCTCACTAGCTAGCTACTGAGTTTAAGAGTGGATATAGTGTACACAGACCATTTGGTGGTAGAGATTTGCAGCCAGCTGTGCAGTGATTGTTAATTGAGTCAGAGCCAGTCAACCAAGATCCACTGTGGAACAGCCTTCATATCAGGTACCCAGTAGCAGCTTATGATACACATAGCCTAGCTAGCTGTGTGTAGAGTACACAGCTAGCTAGGCCATAGTAGCTACCTGGGCAGGAAAAGTGGCTGCATGAATTTATTCTGTTTCTTGCATGCAGTAGGCAGAGTATCAGGAATAGGGTAAAGAACCTTTGAGGGGTGGTTCAGCTAGGTACAGAGTTCCATGCTGCATCAGACTTTTCCACATGCAGTAAAAGACATGAACATAGAGAGGCCTCAATCTTAACTCCATATATGGCAGTATTATCACTCTTACCAGCTGCACAGTTGTTACCAAACATAGGCAGCTGCAACCCACTACATGATGGTGCCATTGATGGTACCTTTCTGAGCTCTGCAGTGAGTATCAGCTGCCTCTTGTGCACTAGCTGATCTTACACGTGTGGTGAGTTGCAGCTGCCTTTGTTTGGTAGTGCTGGTGTGCACCAGCTGACCAGTAGTGATCGAGTGTCACCCGCCTCTCACAGGAGCAGCTCCAAGCTCCATACTGTACTGATAGATTTACAGCTGCATGCCTCTGTTTGGTAACAACTTTGTGCAGCTGTCAAGAGTGTTAAAATTGCCATATATGGAGAAGCTTCTTATACGTATGAACCTGTGCACGCTTATCACTTTTTGTATTGGAAGGAGAGAAGCTGGTAGGGGATTTGGTGAGTAGTGAGGATGGGAGTAAAGATGTAGTAGACTCTTGTCTGCCCACGCAGATGATGTGTGGGGTTATGTCATACCCATAACATGCCATTGATTAACTGAGCGTGTGCACAGTCAGCTAGCCTAGCCTGTCCAGCAAGACCTCACACGTACCAACTGAATGTTGGAGGAGGAGAGGGGAAGAGAGGCTACAGTGAAATATAAGGGTCCACAGCACTGACCAGATCCACTGTCGAAATGGACATTAAGATGTTAAGCAAAACACTGCATGTGCGATGGGGGCAGATCGAAGGAGGGAAGATGGGGGGAGATTGAAGGAGGGAAGATGCCGGGGGGGAATCAAAGGAGGGAAGATGGGAATTATGGGAAAGATACGTTATGTAAATACTGAAAAGGGAGTGCTGTCATTCTAACGTCCTCCCTCCTTCTGCCCTCCCTCATCTCTCCCCCTATAGTTTCCCCCCTCCCTGTCATCCCCTACCAAATCAGGCCACAATTGTAACAAACAAAACCACACTGCTAATCAGTTCCTATAACAACACAACTTTGATGACACAGTAAATGATCCCCCAAAAAACAAAACTCACTACCCTTTGGTGAACTGTATCTATCAACAAGAAGCACTAGCTAACAGTTGTCTCTGCGCTTGATGCTTAATGACGAAATACTTAAGTAGTGATGTAATCATGACATCACTGCTCATCGTACTAGTTGGGAACTGCAGAGGTACACAAGACACTTGACAAAATAACAATTTCTACTTTTTTAAGAACAGACATGTCACATGCATATATTGCATATCTTGCAAATTGAGGTCTGCTTTGAAAAGAAGTTTTCGTATGCAATCATATATTTACATACACAGTTACACACACACACACACACACACACACACACACACACACACACACACACACACACACACACACACACACACACACACGTACACACACACACACATACACACACACACACACACACGTACACACACACACACATACACACACACACACACACACTACAGCATTTTGTTGATGCCCTTTCACAAGTGACGAAACTCCACGTCTATACTGGAATGACGACCGCACTACAACCAACATTCCAAACCACACAACACCAGTCTGTAAGTAGTACAGTCTCATTCCCAGACCAGCATTATAGACCTGGGAACTGGACTGTATGCTATAATGACTCATACATCTCCCTTTCCCTCCCCTTCCCTCCTCTTCCTCTGTTCCCCTCTACCCTTCCCTCACCTTCCCTCCTCTTCCTCTTTCCTTCATCCCTCTCCCCCACTTTCTTTTTCCTTATTTCCCCCCCCCCTCCCCCTCCCTCCCTCTCTCTCTCTCTCCCCTCCCCCCCACACACACATACACACAGGTAATCAATTCACTCCGTCAGACAGATGGTGGACTAACTTATGGCCGGATTTGCAAAGTGATCAAGGATGTCAACTCTGAAATACGACTAGGCAGAAAATTTGTGAGTAGTAGTTGATTTCAAGGACAACTGTATTGCAATACGTGTTATGTAATCTAATTTATAAAACATGTGCCGCCATCTTGAGTGGCCAGAAGCATTGGAAAACAGTACATTCTGACCCATGCACTGTTCACTGTGAAATATGATTGAGCTGGTAATTTGCGAGTAATCGTTTATTTCAACGACAAATTATATACCAATACACGCCATTTCCATGGAAACTAATCTCCAGACAGCGAGTGGCAAGAAGCAATGACGAGCAAATCAACTTGTTTTGCATGTTTGCAAGAACCAATTTTCACCTAGAATGCACCAGGTCTCAATGGGACCTACAGCTCACTACTAAGCTAACCTGCATCCTGTGAGCTTGAAGTGTACTATTAATATTCTTTCTTGCCACTCAAACCTGCATCTACTTTAGCTACTTTGTTCATTTTGGGCTATAACGTACATGACACTTTGCATAAGGTCTGGATATCGTATGCTAACTTTGGTCCAACCAGATTATCAATATTCATAAATAAAGTGAAGTCAAAAAATAATTTAAAGCCAGATCCTAAAATAACAATATCAAAGAGATTTCTTACATAACATTGATGTTATAAAATAAAGATAGTGACGTTATAAATTAAGCTGATATAATTTGTTGTGCAAATATACTCAAGTTCTGAATCTTTCCTTCTTTCATCTCTTCTACACACACACACACACACACACACACACACACACACACACACACACACACACACACACACACACACACACACACACACACACACACTCTAGTCCACCGACTGTCTGCCAGTTATGATACCACGAGTGCCACAATGGAACAACTCGGTAAGAAATTAAATCTTGGCCGTGAAACTTGTTCATACTGTTAGAATACTTCTTCCTCTTTCTCTCCAGATGATAGTCAAAGTGAACAGACTGGAAGCAGAAAATACTCTCAACAAGGAGGGACAGTAAGTGGAGTTGGAATGGTGTTAGCAACTTCAGAGAGGCTAGGGAGTTACCTCCCTCCCCTCCTTTACTCACCAAAATTATTAATGCAGCAGTTTTTTGTGTGCAGCCCATAGTAAATTAACCCCTTACTTGCCAAATATTTTGTTGAATCATGTGGTTGGAATCAAGAGAGTTTGTTTAAACTTTTCTCCCTCCTTTCCCTCCCTCCCTCCCTCCCTCCCTCCCTCCCTCAGACCTGGTTCTTACCTTGTGCGTCCCAGTGAGAAAACACTTGGAGACTACGCTCTAGCATTCCGCACAAAGTCTGAAGTTCGGCACTGGAAGATTGCGCATGACAAGGAGAAGTTCTACGTACACCCTCGACCAAACCCCTATGATTCACTAGAGGACATCATAAAGGTAAGAAAGGGGCAGTATGTGTGTATATTATTGTTCATGTATATGAGTCTATCTCATTCCCAGATCCTCGGTGATCTGGGAATGAGACTAGTATAAATGAGGCCTTTTTTGAGAAGATTAGACCGTCGGTGTTTTAAGAACGCTTAGTAGTTATTGCCATAGCAACAGGACATGTAGGGAACTGGGTGCTTCATTGTTTCATGGTAGGTATATACTAGAGCAGGAATGGCTCCCAACACTCACAGATTTGCCATGAGTCTTCAGTACTGGTCTCATGGTCACACAAGCTAATCTCATGGCTTGTCCGCTTTGCAGTTGCGAGAACAGTCTACAAATGCCTTTCCAATGGACACAAGTGAGGCAGACTTGTTGGCTCCGGGAATGAAATATGTGGTCTGTAAACGAGACTATGTGACGATTTCTGAATCTCATACACTCAAAAGATGGCTGCAGTCTATACCTTCACCAGTTTTGTTTTCTTGTGTGTTAGAGGGGAGACATTATTTTTTTTCTCCCTGATGTGATTGTTTTCAATACTTGCCTCTTTCCTTCTCCCCTCCTCTCCTCACCTCAGCACTTCTGTGACGCCGTGGGCTTAGAAACAGGACTCACGATGATTCCCTTTGATTCCTCACGGGACAAAGAAGAGGTGAAAGACATTGTGACGCCGCTGGAAAACCCTTCACCACCAGGCATCTTAAGAAGGAGTGCAAAGTCTTCCACTATCGGGAGAAGTGAGTCAGTAAATTGTAGATGGGTTCACCTTAGAACTGAGTTTTCATCTGTCTCTCTCTCTGTCACACACACACACACACACACACACACACACACACACACACACACACACACACACACACACACACACACACACACACACACACACACACACACACACATGCACACACAAACAGCTGTCGCTCCCACTTCATCCCTCTCTAAACTGAACCCAGCAAACATCACCAGTTGGACAGTCGACGATGTGTGTCAATGGCTCACCAGCGAAAGCCTGGGAAGATTTACAGACATCTTTAGAGAGAACGCAGTAGACGGAGAATGTCTATTGAGCCTTGACAACAACCTCCTGAAGAACGACCTTGAGATAACAGCCCTGGGCCATCGGTCACGCATCATGAAACGCTTACAGAAGCTGAAGGAGTCCACACACCCCCATCTGTCCTGACAGCTTTCTCGTGACAGTAAAACACGTCCAACCATCTGTCTCTCTTATTAGCTTCATGTTTCGTAGACTGGAGATATATATTTTCATCATCATCAGTGTGTAAGTTGAAGGAAGTGTGACTTAGTTTTCTCACTGTCAGTTTGTCATGTCCACATTGGTTCTATTTGCCCCTCTCATTGTTCATACCAAGCCAAGCATGCTTCACTGTTAACATGGTGTTTTGTAGTCTTCTTTCTCACTAGTTTATTTATAAATGTGCCACTTCTTGACTTTTAAATTCTCATGTTGTCTTTTTTTCATGTTTTTCCTTTTCTGTACTTATTTTTTGTAATTAAATTGTTTCGAATTGAGAATGATATTCATTAAATTCTGAGCCCAGAACTGATGGCTAGCTAGCAGTATGTGGGATATGAATTTGGAACTCAATTACCATATAATGTGAATGTGTGCTAGCCTTGTTCCCAGGCTCCCCGGAATGTGAATATGTATGTATGGGGAGAGCCTGGTATCCGGAGCGGAGAAGCCTGGGAATGAGGCTACATGTGTGCAGTGTCACAAAGTACAAGCCTATAATTATGCAGCGTACATATGAGGCACTGCATTACATAACCTACAACTGTACATGTACTTTGTAAGCATTTCATTGGATGGACAGAGGGTCGTATACTCCCTTCATGTAAGAATTGTGCAATAATAGTGTACACAAAACTTGCATGGATGTAATATAGCTAAGCACAATATTATACACATGTACTGTTTACCTGTACCTTGAATAAATCATATGTATATCCAGCAGCCCCCAAGCTATTAACAAAGGCTTGCCAACTTAAATACAGTTTGAAGTCACTTATCTAAAGTTCAGTTATCTGAATCTTCAGTTATTCGAACCCCCTAAATAATGATGTTCATAGATATTTTGCTGTGCGTTAAATGGACAGTAACCCACTTTATATACAAATAGTATTGTGTCACTTACCCGAACACTTCAGTTATCCGAACGCCCTCTTCGTGTTCGGATAAGACTTCCTACTGCAACCATGTGAGCAGGGCCTGGCCCTCTCCCTGATCTTTGAGTGTGGTTGTTGGTGGGAATGAGGCCCCGCCCTTTTTAATAGGAGTTATGTAGACTTATGTAGACTCGCATGAACATATACACAATAAGCATCATACATTACTGTACACATTATTGGAGCTAACTCAGTCGTGCATTTTCTGATCAAACCATCACAAGGGCAACTCGGAATCACACGACATTACAATTAAGAGTGATTAACAGTACAAGTGCATAATAAGTTCATTAGTTAGAGACTACTGGACGTCGCACCAACATACTTGTCATAATAGGCTTCTACCAACAACCGTTCATTTGCGGGCTCCTCCCTCTCCCTCTTCTTGTACCACTTGGCCACCAGACAGAAGAGCACTAGACCAACCGCTCCCATCACTGTCGTAAAAAGATAGTACCAGAAACCACAACTTGGATACGTGACTGAGTTCTCCTCAGTGCGGCTGTATTTCCACCCGATATACCAGAAGTCTGCAAGCAACTGGAATATTCCACGCATGGAGTAATAGCATCCAAAGAGCAAGCCCTTCATGCTATATGGAGACTGAGCGCAGATGAACTCATAGCCAGCAATAAAGTAAAGCATTTGGAACAAAGATGAGAAAACATTGAATGCCACAGTGAACCCTGTCGCATCGATACTTAAAGGCAGTGAGCTCATGTTGGCTGAAAACATGCATGGCACTAAATGGTTCTCTGCGTGGCCGGCTGTGTCTACACTGAATAGCAGCACACTGCAAACTAGTGCAGCAACAATGCCCAAGCCAAACCTTTTGAGGATGCTTGGAATCCAGCGTCGACAGAATGGGTAGACGAGCAATTCATAGATTGGAATGGAGACTACTATGAAGAAGGGAACAGTGTATGTTTGGTAAACAATGGAACCTAGACAGCCGGACAGGTTTGGATTGTGCTGAAAATGGCCCTCATCAAAAAAGTAAGCAGAATTGTTGGCAGCAATGAGAAAGGCACCAGAACATAGCAGAAATGTTACGATTCGAAGAAAAGTCTTTACATCTTCAACCTCTTCTGTTGTAAACGGCCCTCCATATTTTGTCTTCCCAAAGTCGATTCTTTTAGGAGGTAAATCTTCCCAGTACGTGAATGCACTTCGCTGTTCAGGTCGTTTGTGTCTGGCTGCATACTTCAACACACTGATAACAGTCTTAAGAGGATTCTGGCTCTTCGGTTCGCGGTTCAACAAGTTTCGAAATATGTAATCGGTGCTAAGAGCTAATGTTAGGTACAGTAGTGGGAATGGTGTTAGGATAAGTTGCAAGGTATATGTATCTTGGTCAACACAAGTGCATTTTGTGAACAAGCCAGTAGGCTCCGACACTACCTGTCCAATGAGATTTCCAACATTCCATGCCCAGAAGAGCCAATGAACGAATGCACTGATCTCTTCAGATGGTGCTTCTAGAAGCTGGTCTGTACCAAATGGAAGTATGTTTACATGAAATCCAGCAAGACCACACAGCATTAAAGCATTGGTGAGGACAAGAATCGAGATGGAAACACCAATCGGAATGCTTGTTGCACTCTGAACCACTGAAACCACAGCACTGACTAAAGCACCCACCCACATCAGCCACAGGGAAGTGTGCATCACCTTGTATCTCCCAAACTTCACATCAGCAAGCCATCCAGCCAGAGGGTAGACAAACACATAGTTGAGGTGTGGGAACACTCGTTCATACAAGATTGGATATGGATCAATCTGGAATGATGCTGGTACAAGGATACCCCGGGAAGACCAGAAGCTCCACATCATGGCAAACCAGAACATGATGAATATTGCTCCCTTTGATCGGATTCTTCTGATTTTGTAGCCTGATAGGCAGGATCCAAGCCGGTGCGTGGTGGTGGCAGTGGATGTAGCTATCAAGGATGTCTGCTCAATGTCCATCTTAGCTAATTCTTCCAGTAGCAGCTACATGTAAGGAGAACTAGTCTCACTGTAAACTACAATGACTCCAGATACAGTACTGTTTAGCTATAGCTACATAGCCTTAACAATCACCATAGAAAGTAGAAGTGCCCAAAATAGACCTCAAGCTTTATCAGATCAGCGGTTGTGTAGATTTGAAATTCCCAAATGATAATCTTGGAGTGCTCTACTACAACTGCACTGTTCAAGACAAGGAACCGCCAGCTATAGTACTCTATAGCTTTATTCCCAGGTGGGAATAGTGGCTTTCCAAAACCCACCCACTTTTGGGGAGTACCTCTGATTGACCTGAATTTTATATATGACTTAGTACTCATTAGGAAGAGACTAAGTTGAAAATTTGAGCTGGATAGCATGTCTAGTTTCTGAGATCTCACAGTAAAATGTATGGGAAAACTGAAATTTTGAGTGTCACTCAAAATTTCAGTTTTCCCATACATTTTAGTAGCTAGGACCCAATCTGGCCCCAATCTCCATCTAAATATACAGGAAAGTTTCAAACTTGAAGCCTGCATATCCAACAAATGAAACATGGTATATACGTATAAAGCTGAAATTTGCAAGTCAGTCTGCAGTCATAGAGTACTAACTATGGTAGGTAGATCAAGATGCTGGGAGAAATTTAATGGAGGGGGCATGGTTTTGGAAAGCCCCTATTAACAAGGCTAGAATGAGGGTTTCCACTTGTTGGACCATGTAGTTTTAGAGTATTTGGTCACAAGGTCCATAACAGGGTTGTTTATATAATTGTAGAACACGCCTCTATTACATACTACACCAGATAATCATGAACTAGCTAGGGATTACATACTACACCAGATAATCATGAACTAGCTAGAGATTACATACTACACCAGATAATCATGAACTAGCTAGGGATTACATACCACACCAGATAATCATGAACTAGCTAGAGATTACATACCACACCAGATAATCATGAACTAGCTAGAGATTACACACTACACCAGATAATCATGAACTAGCTAGGGATTACATACCACACCAGATAATCATGAACTAGCTAGGGATTACATACCACACCAGATAATCATGAACTAGCTAGGGATTACATACTACACCAGATAATCATGAACTAGCTAGGGATTACATACTACACCAGATAATCATGAACTAGCTAGAGATTACATACTACACCAGATAATCATGAACTAGCTAGGGATTACATACTACACCAGATAATCATGAACTAGCTAGGGATTACATACCACACCAGATAATCATGAACTAGCTAGGGAGATGCTTAAGTCATAAACAGTAGAATAGGGTTGGAAATGCAATACATTGTGCATTTTTTAGTGTGTAGGCTATTTCAATCCCTACTACGTCTTTATTACCTTAATGTTACTCTTAATTGCGCGTACTAAATTTAGCGGTTTTAGCGATCAGTCATTATCGCTAAAATAAGTAATTGCAATTAATAAATTCCAATAATGATATGTTGAATTAATTTTGGTTTCTGTTAAAAAATGCTAAAATTAATACACGCTAAACGAGGCGTATTCAAAACCGTTAAATTAAGTATGCGCAATTAAAAGTAACATTAAGGTATCTATGTTTATAAGCATAGATAATAGTGTGTAAGGTATTCCAATCCCTCCTACGTCTTTATTATCAAGCATAAATAATAGCCTAGCTGAACAGTGTCTTATGTGTCTTGGAGGAGCAGCTTTAGTTAAGGTTTGCCAGTGTAGTAGCTAAGAGTCTGGCTATACATGAGACTGTATCAGAGGTGGGTTATTGCATCCACTGAGTTTAATTGAAGCTGTGAGGTAATGTGCTGCTTATGACCACCAAGTATCGAGTAGCTACCTTCAGCACAAGTGTGTACTTGTCAGGTTCAATCAGCTGTGACTTAGAGATGATCAGTGTTGGCAATTTTGATACCATGGTTGTCATCATGCATAGGTAGTGTGACTTGAGAGTATAGCAACACAGTCATCACGTTAGTTTCATGTTCTTTAATTAAGGTACTTGTCATAATAGGCTTCTACCCACAACCGTTCATTTGCGGGCTCCTCCCTCTCCCTCTTCTTGTACCACTTGGCCACCAGACAGAAGAGCACTAGACCAACCGCTCCCATCACTGTCGTAAAAAGATAGTACCAGAAACCACAACTTGGATACGTGACTGAGTTCTCCTCAGTGCGGCTGTATTTCCACCCGATATACCAGAAGTCTGCAAGCAACTGGAATATTCCACGCATGGAGTAATAGCATCCAAAGAGCAAGCCCTTCATGCTATATGGAGACTGAGCGCAGATGAACTCATAACCAGCAATAAAGTACAGCATTTGGAACAAAGATGAGAAAACGTTGAATGCAACTGTGAACCCTGTTGCATCGATGCTTAAAGGCAGTGAGCTCATGTTGGCTGAAAGCATGCATGGCACTAAATGGTTCTCTGCGTGGCCGGCTGTGTCTACACTGAATAGCAGCACACTGCAAACTAGTGCAGCAACAATGCCCAAGCCAAGCCTTTTGAGGATGCTTGGAATCCAGCGTCGACAGAATGGGTAGACGAGCAATTCATAGATTGGAATGGAGACTACTATGAAGAAGGGAACAGTGTATGTTTGGTAAACAATGGAACCTAGACAGCCGGACAGATTTGGATTGAAATGAAAATGGCCTTCATCAAAAAAGTAAGCAGAATTGTTGGCAGCCAAGAGAAAGGCAGCAGAGCACAGCAGTACTGCTACGATTCGAAGAAAGGTCTTCACATCTTCAACCTCTTCTGTTGTAAACGGCCCTCCATATTTTGTCTTCCCAAAGTCGATTCTTTTAGGAGGTAGGTCTTCCCAGTATGTGAATGCACTTCGCTGTTCAGGTTGTTTGTGCCTCGCTGCATACTTCAGCACACTGATAACAGTCTTAAGAGGATTCTGGCTCTTCGGTTCGCGGTTCAACAAGTTTCGAAAAATATAATCGGTGCCAAGGACTAATGTTAGGTACAGCAGTGGGAATGGTGCTAGAATAAGCAGCAAGGTATCTTTCTCAACATGAGTGCATTCTGTGAGCAAGTCACTCCCAAACACTATCTGTCCAATGAGATTTCCAACATTCCATGCCCAGAAGAGCCAATGAACGAATGCACTGATTTCTTCAGATGGTGCTTCTAGAAGCTGGTCTGTACCAAATGGAAGTATGTTCACATGGAATCCAGCAAGACCACCATACATTAAAATATCAGTAATGATGAGAACAGAGTCATAAATGCCACTTGGAACGCTGGCTGTTGCACTCCGGACCACTGAAACCACAGCACTGACTAAAGCACCCACCCACATCAGCCACAGGGAAGTGTGCATCACCTTGTATCTCCCGAATTTCACATCAGCAAGCCATCCAGCCAGAGGGTAGACAAACACATAGTTGAGGTGTGGAATCACTCGCCGGTACAAGATTGGAGCTGGATTATTCTGGAATGATGCTGGTACAAGGATGTCCAAGGAAGACCAGAAACTCCACATCATTGCAAACCAGAACAGGATGAGTGTTGCCCCTTTTGACTTGATTCGTCTAATTTTGTAGCTCGATGGGCAGACTCCAAGCCAGTGCTTGATGGTGGCTCTAGGTGTAGTTCCCGAAGATATTGGCTCAAGTTCCATTTTCTTCAGTAGTGTAGTTGTCTGTGTGAACACGTACGATTAGTTCAGCTGTAGCTAACCAGTGACTTGGCATTTGTGTGTGCCATCTGTATACAGTTCTGTAATTAGCTACCTACCAGAAATGGCTGGTACAGTTGAACACACACTGTCTCTCTGACCAAACAACTGAATTTACAGCTGCCACTTTTGTTCCATCTTCATCTGCAGGAGATGTATCCAGATGCAGGGCGTGATGTGCTAGATAGCTAATGCTGAACTCTTTGTCCTCATATGCAGCTAGTGAACTTACAGGTGCCACAACTCACAGTCATACAGAATAGCTCCGTGTAAACCTAGCTTGCCCAAGTTAGGGGAGAGCAGCTACACTCAAAGCATTCTTCAACACAATGGACTACACTAGCATAGTAATTAAGGGCAGGTACTTCCTGTCTGAAACTACTACTCTGTAACCACGATAAAAGCAGATTGGTGGTTTAGACATCAGTTACATGGTTATAAACAAGTGACCAGTGAAGAGATAAGAGTACATTGGCCAACCAGAGCCCACAAAATAATTGTATTTCAAAAATTAGAGTTATTAGGATCGGACTTTTGAGCCTTTGGTTTTGAAGTATGTGTAAAGTTTACTGGTAGATGACAAAAAGATAATTCTGTGTTCATGACTTATGGATAAGGCCTATATTTATGTCCTCCAATAACGTATACAGACTTTATAATACTTGCATATACAACTTTGTACAATTTGGGATGAGAAGTTTTATAGCTGAATGAGGCAGTGGGGAACGGGATGCTCCCAAAATACAGCTCCCAGTTACAACGTTCTAAAGTCCACAAGTGAGTCTGTGTTCCAGCTGCTGTGTAGAGCCTCGGCACACGCTCGTAGCTCCCTCAGCTTCTCCTGAAGTGTGTCCGTGATCTGTTTTCTCATCACAACAGCGCTTGTACGGATCGCTTGCTGCTGCGCTATGAGTGCACTGAGGTCTATTGGATCCCCCACCAGAACTGTCAGCTTCTGTAGAACACAAGAGTACTGCTCTCTGACCAGGTCAAGAGACCAAATTAATTTGGGCCAAAGATGGCTATATTTTCCAAAGGTCAATTTTGAAAAAAAAATTTGATAGTCTGTTAGCCTTTTACTTTTATTCGGGGTTAGCTTATGCACATGTGTGTAATCACGGAGCATAGATATGGCTCCTTAAACCACTGTATTGTATGGTAAGGACTGAAACTGCAGCCATTAACTAGTTATGACTAGCAGCTTTGGGACATGTTTTAGTCCAGTTACATGTACAGTCTACCACACTCAAGTATACCGAGTGATGTGTTCTCCGTACAACTGACCTTGAATAACTGAGGGATGTAGGGAGCATGGTTTGGCAGTATATCATCCATACCTGAGTGCAAAATAATTTGGTATATAGTTATGTCCGTGGTAAATTCCACCCAGTTTCAAATTTTACGGGGTTACATGCTCTTACTCTAGCTGCCTGGTCTTATGTGCTCTTGTGTGTGTTTTTTCTCTCTCTCCTCAAAGCTTACAATACACTTTGCAACAAACTACAGCTTTGCACAATGGTGATACTCAAGTTGGGACTCAATCATTCTTGTGTACAGATTAACAAGGTGTGAGGGGTGTCCTTTACGAGGGGTTCCACTAGCCTCGTACCCAGCTATCGTCGCTTGCAGTACGAATTCTCCACGTTATTCGTACTGCAAGCGACAATAGGACTGGGAACGAGGCTAGGGTTCCATTATACACTCACTGTCGTACCAACGTGCCAGAAGGGAACCACGATAGGGATTGTCTTGGCCTCAGCAATCATGCGTCCTACTCCTGGAGGTGAAACAGAACAGGCAGTAAAACCTCAGCCTTCTTTATAGAGGGTCTTCCAGTTCAGTCAGGCGTATCTTCTATATTCCATTTCCTCTTCCAGTTCTGAGTGTTATGTCAACACAAATTGAAGAAGGCAGGATACACATAGGTCTAAACCCATTCCCAGACCTTTCGACTCCAGTGTTTGTTGCTTGCTGCACTAACACAGGAAGTGACAAACAATGGGGTTGGAAGGTTTGGGAATATGTAACCTGGGAATGAGACTATGTAGGACTGGGAATGAGACTATGTAGGACTGGGAATGAGACTGTGTAGGACTGGGAATGAGACTATGTAGGACTGGGAATGAGACTGTGTAGGACTGGGAATGAGACTATGTAGGACTGGGAATGAGACTATGTAAGACTGGGAATGAGACTATGTAAGACTGGGAACGAGACTATGTAAGACTGGGAAAGAGACTATTAGAATTTCTTCTCCAAAGAAGGGCATACTTTACAATAGAAGGCAGGTCGATATTTAGATACTGTTCCTCTGTTAGGGATTTCGTATGAAATGCCACCTCTGAACTGTTCAGTTACTCTACATTTGTGTGTATATCTGTGGATGTCTTGTTTGTGAAAAGATACATCTTGCTGTATGACATGCATGTAAGTGTATCTGAAACACATTCCTGAACCTATTAATCTTGTCTTGTTCCCAATCACCTCCGTCTTCTACGTCACAATAGGTGTACTCAACTTACCCCACTTAAACCTCATGTACTCTCCTGTCAAATTCACCTGGCCTACATACAGAAAAATTATTATCAGTTAATGTTTCTATTTGCTTTGCTTTCCTGCTACCATACTGTTGATTTCAGGTTGTGTGCATCTTAGCCTATATATGTTCATACACGTTCATACATGTGCAAGTTTGTACAAACTAGTATCTTGCATGTCCAGTATTGACCATGTATACTTAGTCTCCTTCCTAGACTATTTTTCCGGCATGCGGAGCCCTATTTTTCCCTCCATGTGCAAAAAAAATAAAAAAGTCTTGGCATGAGACTACGTTTCAGGGTTACATTCATCTGAAGCAAAAGTGCAACTCCACCATTTTCTTTTCTCCCACTCAAGGTGAAAAGACAACTTTAATAAAGTCATTTGGATGCTCACATGTGATATCCACTATGTATTTCTGTCTCTCTCTCTCTCAGAGGACTTCCATGGATTGCGGTTTCATGCATAACCTTGTTCTTGGGCTTCCCTCCTCCCCCCCCCCCCTCCCCTGTCCCCCTCCCCACCTCTTCCCCAGATTTTTAGTCACATAATCTGCAGAAAGCTGGGGAGGAGCCTGGGGACGATGTTAGTGAAGGTATACAACTGTAGACAATCAGGTATGGTAATGCTTGAATACTCGTGTGATACATTTCTGTCTTTCTCTCTCAGCCTACAGCTAAGAGCACTTGCGAATGCACAAGCAGCACTTGTGAACACATATGGGAAGAACTAGTAACGCATATGTGACACTCCTGTGTAGAAATCAAAGATTATTCCGCCGTGTATTTCGATCGCATTGCCATGTTCGAAGTGCTGTACTGCTAAACTACCATTAGGGGCGGGGCTCATATGCACTTAATAAACTTATTAGATAACTGCACATCTACGAAACACATATGAGTCCCGCCCTCAACGGAAGTTCAGCGATACAGCGCTTTGAACGTGGCAATGTGATCGAATTACGCAATGGAATAACCTACACAGGACTGCCACATATGGGAAGTACTAGTAATGCATATGGGGAAGAACTACAGCTGGAGAGTGCAGTAAGGAATGATGAAGTGTAAAATGATATGTGATGCATGATATGTGCACAGCGGACGGTTCTCTTCACTTCAACATGAATCCCAAATCACATTTACCTAAAAGCATACCATACATCACTTGGTTGTTCCTATTCATAACAATTCAATAGCTGTCACGAAGAATGAAGAATGTGTGGTTTCTGAGGTTGCCCAAGCAGTAAGGCGGCTACAGAGCCTCGTACCCAGACTAGACAAAAATAACCTTGGAATGAGGTTGGATACTGCAGTGTTTACAGTAATTGTTACGATGTGTTCAGATATGCATTCTTTTCAGATAAAGCTAACAGCATGATTTTAACATAATTTATAATTGATTGAAGAAATTTTATCGTCAAACCTGGGATGGTGCAAATATGCTTAACATCAAACGTAATCAACTGCAATGATTGCTATCTTTTCAGGAGGTCCTACATACGTAAAACAAACCTTCAGGGAACACATGGATCCATCTTCCTTCATTTAGCAACTTTATGCAGAAATCCACTCCTCTCTGGTAGACACCATTACCTACAGTAGTGCGTTATATGGAGTAACGAGAGAGGAGGGATACGAAAACATCCCCTTTCCCCTCCCCTTTCCTTCCTTCCACCCATTCTCTTCCTCCTCCTCCTCCTCTTTCTCTATCCTTTTCTCCCCTCTCCCCTCTCCCCTCTCCCCCCCTCTCCCCTCTCCCCCCTCTCCCCAGGTTTGAACAGGCTCTGCCTTCTCTAAGGCCACACTACTCACTGACAACAAACAAACATTACCTCTGACGACTGGTACAAGCTGTCCTCTTGAAAAAAACGCAGAAAGCAATTTATTCTTGAAACAAATCTCTTTAGCAGCCGGAATCCTGTGTGTAGAAAGATTGACCTTTGTTAATCATACTTTTGGTCCCAGACTTTCTGAGCGCTAGTTGCTTGCAGTACTAATTAGTAAGAGAGGTTTAGCTTACCACCGAACTCGACTACTGGATAAACAACCTTTCAGTGCACCAGGAAGCAAACCTGAGAGATATTTTCAATCAAATCAACCACATTTGCAAAGTTTTACTGTTGTCTTAATCTGAAACACATAAATCAGTCAGCTGTCAGTGAGTCAGTCCGCCAGTCAGTCAATCATTCATTCAATCAATCAGTCAATCAATCAATCAATCAATCAAACACAATCATTCATTCAATCGATCGATCGATCAATTAATTAATTAATTAATTAATTAATCAATCAATCAATCAATCAATCAATCAATCAATCAATCAATCAATCCATCAATCCATCAATCCATCAAGCAATCGATCGATCAACTGATCGACCAATCAATCCATCAATCAATCAATCGATTGATCGATCGATCAATCAATCCAAACTCACTTGGAATCACAGGATCATCCATGCAGGATGCATGGTTGCTAATGGTTACCAGTGGGATACCCCTTGGACGCTCCCAAATCACTTTCTGCAGGCACTCCATGTTCTTTATCTGCACCTTCTGGGCGAACCCTGTAATTATGCAGACCCATTGTATCATGACTTCTGCATACGCAGTAGTAGTCTCGTGCCCCGCGCGCGCGCGCCTCCCGGCGAGAAATGGTCTGGTGAACGAAGTCGAATTTCTTGGGCTTATTACCCAAAACGGGTAATGACCAATGAGATTGCGAGATTGGTAATTATTACGTTGCACTTCCCTTACAACAGTAAAATTTGTTCATCTCCATTCGAGTATCCGTACCTTTTTTGAGTGGGTTGGCCGCAAAATGTTTTGATCGTTGCTAGGTTACATTGTCGCAAAAGTGTGCGCTAGCCCAAGAAATTCGACTTGGTTCACCAGACCGTTTCTCCTCGTGAGAGGGTGGAGATTTTTAATGATAACAACAGGAAGTTGAGGCCTCACCCCTAAGGCTAATAGTCTCGTGTGGTCAGCACTCACATAACACAAGGGTAGCTCTGGCCACGCGAGACTAGCAGCATAAGAGTTTCTGCATAAGAAGGTCTTATACCAGAAAGCAAGTCTGTCTACAACATGTACGGACTTACTGAGAACAGTTTTTACGACGAGGACTGTCGCAAACCTAACAGTAGCTGAACTGAACCGCCAGCGAAGGTGGAACTTGTCTGGAAATGGCCAGTCGCGATTATGCATGGCAAGTTGCTGTGTCCCCTTTGGAGAGTGTTCGTTCCAATTAGAGCACACCTAACTACAGTCTGTCCTAAATCACGTGACCATTGTAACGTCCACGTGGTGCATGCGTACTGAAACCATGTGGAGGCAAGCCTTCAGAGTCGAGGTAGGTCAGTGGCGTGCAGTGGCGAGTGTTAGGATTCGTTCAACTACTTTGCGTGTTACTCACTTGACTACTTGTTGGCCCACAGAGGTGGGCAAGGGGAATCTCCACCAGCCCCCAGGTGCTGCGAGAGAGAAGTGAGTGCTGTTTGATAAAATGTAGCTCTAATAGTGGCATGGATTACACTTCTTACCACTAGGGGATGCTGCATCATCCCGGAGTGAGCCTGAGCGAGTAGCTGATTACATGAAAGGTCCACGTGTAGGTGACCACACATGCTGACAATGCAGCTACTACATGGGCTAAGCTTCACACTGAAACCATGAGCTAGCAGGGAAATACCTGCTGTGTATGTGCAGTCAAGCTGTCCTTCATGCACAACGCTTACCACTAAGGAAAACTCAGCCACTGTCCATTCTACAGTGACACGCCTCACGCAGCCACCAGACTAATAGCATAGCGTGGACTTCATTATCGGGATGTAAGGTGCCGTGCATGCTGCAAATGCATTCAACTTGAGTCGTCTTTGCTCCCAGTCTCTTTCACGCCGAGACCCTACAGTTTGGCAGTAGCCCGCTCAACTGAGCTGAAGTACGTACATACACATTGACAAAGAAATATTTGAATGCTGAAATTTACAGTAAGTGGTCGGTCCAAGCATACACACGCATGTGCGCAATGCAGTCCTGCTAGTGTGAGGCTCGCTCAGGCTCATCTCAATTAATGTGGGAAGACAAGATGTAGCTCTTGGTGGCATGGATTACACTTCTTGCTATTAATGTGAGAGACCAAGGAAATGGTAGCTTCTATGACTAAGTAATATTGTCATCACATGCAATAACGGAAACTTAGTTTGTAACTGTGTGCAGGTGTGTCGAAACGGCTATGGCTGCCCTACTTTTTATTTCTGAGAAAAAGGAACTAGCAAAGTGAGTGCATGGTGCACCGTAGATCGGGAAATTTTCACGTTAAAGATAATTCGCGTAAAATTTTTTCTTGTTGTTAAGTTTACCTAGCTAGTTAGCTAGAGAGAAGCGCGGCTGTCATGGTGATATACAAGTATTCCACTAGGAAAGACGGATTCATGCTGCCTACCGTACACACGTGTGGAGATTCATCTCTTTCAAAGCTGGAGGTCGACAAGGGTAACAACAGTGTATGCGCATATTGCACCACCACGACGCATACTGTACGGTTACGTCATTAGTTTCAGCGACATGGACAGTACCGCCAAATTGAAGAATCGGCAATATCAAAAACTGACATTTTGGGCCATTTCACCAAATTTAATGTGCCAAATTTCACGCTGTACGGTATGTTAAATATTTGTTGTTTTTCTGAGTGTCCCACTATCATTTCCTCAGCTCTTTTCACCAAGATAGTGTCCCGCCATCATTTCCTCAGCTCTTTTCACCAAGATAGTGTCCCTCCATCATTTCCTCAGCTCTTTTCACCAAGATAGTGTCCCTCCATCATTTCCTCAGCTCTTTTCACCAAGATAGTGTCCCGCCATCATTTCCTCAGCTCTTTTCACCAAGATAGTGTCCCTCCATCATTTCCTCAGCTCTTTTCACCAAGATAGTGTCCCGCCATCATTTCCTCAGCTCTTTTCACCAAGATAGTGTCCCTCCATCATTTCCTCAGCTCTTTTCACCAAGATAGTGTCCCGCTATCATTTCCTCAGCTCTTTTCACCAAGATAGTGTCCCGCCATCATTTCCTCAGCTCTTTTCACCAAGATAGTGTCCCTCCATCATTTCCTCAGCTCTTTTCACCAAGATAGTGTCCCTGCAGGCATAAATGTTGTGCAGCTACTGGGTCGTGCTGGAGCACCCCCCAAGATTGCCGGTCCTGAAGAGAGGCCATTTGTTATGTTTCCGTTGGCAACAAGTTATGTTATGAAGACCAAGGAGGAGGATGGTTCTGGTAGGTTCAGTTTCAGTGTCACTGTCCATTTGTGTGAGTCATTAACCAATCTGAATTAAATTTATTTGTTAATAGAGACAAAACCAACTGATTGTTTAATCTTGCTCTGCACATGCATGTGGGTTGGGGGGGGGGGGGGTGGGGGGGGGTGGGATTTGCATGCTATTGACTCTATAATGTCCCTATACCCAGATGCCAAAAATATTGTGTGTTGTATGGTTACATCGTTGTTGTTGTTGTTATGTCTTACACATTGTAGTTACATAATGTTGTTAATATTGTGTCAACATGTAGTTACATAAATATTCTGTATTGTGTCGACATGCATTGTAGTTACATAATTATTGTTAATATTCTGTATTGTGTCAACATGTAGTTACATGTACATAAATATTCTGTATTGTGTCAACATGTAGTTACATAAATATTGTGTATTGTCGACATGTAGTTACACATTGTTGTTAATATTGTGTATTGTGTCGACATGTAGTTACATAATTATTGTTAATATTCTATATTGTGTCGACATGTAGTTACAGAAGTCCAGAAGACCTCTTGGCACCAGCTGAATGTTTCATTGCCATGGTTACAGCAACAAGTCCTCTCCTATGTTAACAAAGGGACGAGGTTACTGGTGAATGGGAGGCTGAGCTACCACAATATCACAAGAGAGGACGGAACTACCACAAAATTAGCTAATGTTAACGTCTGTAAGTTTCCCTGTCACTGACAGGTACACCTAGTGGCCTATGCATGGCTTTCATTAGCATCCATACCTTTGGGCTGCCTCAGTAATTAAAGGTACAGTAGGTTAGTTGGCTGCGTTCTAATACCTCAAATATTTCCACGAAGAAGCCCAAGAGTAGCCAATTATACGTGTTAGGCGCGTGTGTATATGTGTCACTGCCACTGTTGAACTTTGTTACTGCTATCAAAGCGCATAAGAACGGGCAGCTAGAGTAAGAGCGTATAACTCCAATAGAAGCCCACAGTCCGGTCAAAATTATTGAACCGTACTAAAAATAGAACACCCGGCACGTGATTAGCAACAATGGCTTATGTTTGCACAGCTGCGCAGGTCGTGTTACTATTTTTAGTACGGTTCAATAATTCTAACCGGTTTCAAATTTACGGAGTTACACGCTCGTACTCTAGCCACCCATTCTTATGTGCTCTTGCTGCTACATATAGGCTGTTAGCTTCATATTCACAGTGGTTTAGGTTGGGGCCTCCCAAGTAATTTGGTCTAGAAGCCCTCAAGGAGCGGAGCATAGTGCATGCATGATGGTTGCCTGGTATAACACCTTCACCCAATTGCTGTTCTGAGCCAACACACAATTAAACCTTTTCTACCGTCCTTTCTATACTGTATAGCTGGAAAATTTGACGGGGAATTAAATTTGGCGGTCAGGGTTGAAACTGCCAAATTGAAATCCGCCAATATTATTTCGCCCGCACATGTAATGACGTAATACATGCAGTAGTGCTCTTGGCCCCATCCGGCGCCCCTCTACGCTGTAGCTAGCTCTGTGCTAGCATGCTGCCACTCATGTTCAAGCAACCTGAGGCACCACCACCAAATTTAAATTCTGTCAATACGGTCAGTTTGGGGCAAAATCGCCAAATTTAAAGACCGCCGTTTATACGGTACATTTCTATGTCACTCGAAAGGACACCAGGCTCCCTCTTGCTTTTTCAAACTACAAGTGGTGATGACAGGAGCTTGGGAATGAGGTTACTTTTCAGTTTCATGTGTAAGCACTGTCCCTGTTTTTTCTTTAGATGAAATGGTGATTCTAGGAGGCCCCAGGAGGGACGCCGATTCCCCTGTTGATAGACCTGAGTCACCTGACCCGCCTCTTGATGAGCATCCTGAACTGCATGCATAGCTCTAGTTGTGTATTGGTTCTGTAGTCATGTAATAAATACTGTATGAAAAATATACACTTTCATATATCAGCTATTTTCAGGCCACTCCCAGATTTGTACCTCTTAAAAATGAGGCGTAAATAGAAATAGAGGAAGGTGAAACCAAAACCTTCCCACCATCTAGTTTCGATCGCTTACAGTTTGCGTACTGCTATAAGCGATCAAAAACCGGATGGTTGGAAGGACTTGGGGACAAGACTACAAGATAAATAGTGTACATGTTTCGTTGTATATAAGTCTTGTTCTTAGATGTGTGAAAGGTATCAGCTGTCTAAGTCCCTTATTGTCCAAGAGGCTTTCTTGTACCATTCTGTAGTCGGACCAGAAGCTGTATGGGATTAGGAACAAACAGATTACGACTAGACTCATGCATATCAGTCTTGCGACTCTTGAGGGTAAGGGCCCTACAGTACCCAAGTGCATTTCAAAGCTCTGATCTGATTGGTTGGGTTAGGGTATTTTATGGTGTTGTTAGGGCAATGGCACATATGTGCATATAGTTGTGTATAATATATTGACCAATAGGGTTAGAGCTTCGAAAAGTACTTCGGAATAGCTTGAAGGGCCTAGCTGGATGTGAGGGATTCCAAGAACCAGGCCCTGGAAAAATCATAAAGGAGGGTCTGGTTATCTTGTAACCACTGAGTTGTTGCCGTGACCAATCAGATCTGTGCTCTTAATGGATTACACCTGTTACCAAGGAGGAGCAAATACTATCCTCGTTCCCAGGTCTTCCCACCGTCCAGGTTTTGATTGCTTTTTGTTCAATCAAAAACTGGATGGTGGGAAGGCCTGAGAACAAGGTGATTGCAGCGTAAACAGTCCTTCATCTCTCTGCAAAGAGTGTGGCTTGCTAGACTAATCCTCCTTTCTGATATTTTCGAGGGTCTGCTTCTAAGGTCAGAGCCATCTTTTGAGGGGGTGGGAGGTGGCGTGAGGTTTATTACAGCAACCTTGTGACAGATTATCATCTTCGCTGCTGCTGCTGCCCCAGGCCCATGGGATTCAACTCCGCTACTTTCAGCACGACGCGTGTAGTAGCACTGATGAGCTTTGCAGCGCAACTCTCCACACACGCAAGCTCTTCCTTCGTTAGTTGTCTGTCACCAACCGTGTAGATACAACTACGGAAACACTGTTCCGTCAGCTCGTTGTTTACGAGTGCGTACTGCCTGACATTCCTAACCAAATCTTCCTCCTCTAGCTGATGAACTCTTCTCGACATCATGCGTCATTCTTTTTACAGCCCACTCATTTAGCAGCTAGTCTCGTTCCCATGTTCCATTCGATACGAGTCCTAGACCTAAGGCTAAGCTAGTCTGTACGCAGCTGGGAACGAGACTAGATCTCAGCCATGCGCATGCGTAGCCCCACCCACTACACTGCGTGCTCGCAAAACATCTATGGCAGAAGCCAAAACAGCTGAGGTGAAGGGCAGGGAAATTATGAGACAAAAGAGATGGATAATGGGCTACAATTTGTACTGAATCATGCAATTACCTACTCCTGCAGTCAGCACTGCAATACATAAGCTGTACTAATGTGGGAAAAGATGCCAATGTTATCATCCGTATGCTATACAGCCCTAATGACGCCCTAACCCATATCAATTAGCATTTAGTTTTATGGACAATGACATTCTGTTGCCAATAATAGTGTGTGAAAGATCTGGGAGTGAGGAGGATTCAGTGATCTGAAAGTATATGGAGATTCTAAAGAATACAGCAATGTAGCTACACTAAATCTATATAGCTGACAAGTGACGAAAGAATTACAATAACTCATTTCTAAAATGTACCACTTCTCAGTCTGTGTGGGTGCAGTAGATCGGGTGATCGACTCCTCAAACTGCGAAGAAGTGGACTCTTTCGATCATGAGGAGCAAGAGCATGCCAGTGACTGGCTGCCTGATTTGGGGAGAAGATGATCTCTGACCAGTGGGACCGTCCACTTTCCTGCGGGGAGTGTGGCCCAATTTTGACCATGCCAATCACTTCGTCTCGACTAAGGCGCTCGTGAGAGAGGACATGGATTTCTAGGTAAGCAGCATTGATATCAATATCTGCAACGCTAAACTGAAAAGATTCATTGAAGTGTATAACTTGAAAGCTCTTTTTCACGCTGCTCTTCCACTTGCTGTGTCTTCTTCCCTGGTGAACCAAATACACCTTCACATAGGGCTCTGAAAGTGAAGCATTATTGTTTCATGAAAGTGAACATTATCTCATGTTTGGAAGAATAAGCAGGAGATGGGGAGATAGGGGGGGAGGGGGGGGGGGGGGGGCAGACAGGAAAGGGGAGAGCAAGCCGGGCAGCTAACAATTTCTGAGCACCTGGGGGCATCAAGCTCCTGAGGGTGACTGTTGTGACGTAAATCACTACTTAGGCCCAAGTCTCTTGCTCAGTCCATTCTTTCTTTTGGTATCTGTACTCTCTACTTCGTGGTCTGTCATTGTTATGCCGTAAGGATGGCCCAATTAGCCCCCTGTTAGGCCCTGTGCCAGGACAATTATTAACTCAAAACCAAAGCAGGTTATATAGACCTCAAATCAACCATCTGCTGCTGTCTTACAACGTCAGTAGACTCTATAGTTTATGTGTCATTATCAGAATCCAGTAATTTTGACCAGTAGACTCTACAGCTCATGTGTCATTATCAGAATCCAGTAATTTTGACCAGCACTGAGAAAAATAAATTGTTTTCCAATAATGTTCTGTAGCAGCACAGAAAAGTCGAAATTACATATCAAGATGTATTACTCTATTAAGGTTGGACTATCTCCAGGCACAGTTTGAGGCATGTCCCATGCTCAGCTACTAAGAAGGCAAAATTAATAATATGCATGGCTGGCTCATGCTAATTTTTTGACATGAAAGTATATTCTTCCCAGAGCTGGTTACGTCATTGTTAATTTTCCTTTGAATCACTGTCAATCAACACATTACAGACAGTGGCATGCAATATATATTAAGTACCAGTCACCTCGGGGTCTATTTACAATAGCTTGTAAACAACAGAAATTAGCAGGTATTGTGTCTCTAGAGCCAACCATGTCCCATTCCTACTGCCAAATTGAAATTCCACTGAGCACTATGCTGGGAAGGTTTGGTAGCCAAAATATGTGTAATAGTTCAGTTTGTTGGAACTTTAGGTGGGCCGGATGCTTCACCAAACACCCACAATGGTCACTACACCCTGTTAACCCCTTGTACTGTACTAACAACATTGTAATGGCTAATTACACTTTGTACTAATGAGTGGTATATTTCCTAATCTGACATATTAGTCTGACAATGGGTCTGATTTTGTCTTGTAAAATAATTATGCTTTCCTAGTTCCCTGTATGACAAATAGCTTATTACTTGTAGTTGACATTCACACAAAATATTATCTGCTGCATGTAGTGCACCTGTGACTCCCCACCGATGGGACCTGTGGAGATTGGTAACCTTGACAACAGTTCCGTGAAGCTGCTTGTTGCGGAATTGTAAGGAGAGCAGTAGGCCTCCGAGGGAATTTTTCTGGAAATAAAATTAAAAACTTTAATGTGGCTAACATCGGGTGGAAAGTTAACTAAAGGTGGATGATGAGGCCAAAAGCCAAGTACAAAATGAATGATCTGCTGTTATGGTAAAAGTCCTGTGCACGTCATGGGAACTACCGGTATATACTGCTAGGTAGGTGGGTTTTTTTTTGTACACACTTTATGGATAAGCAATTCACACGGTACACAACAGACATAAAGCACACTGGTTCCATATATAGCACTGACATGCCTTGTGTAACAACTTGTGTACACTTAGCAATCCTTAGTTTGCAGTCTTCAATTAACAAACCTGGCTTCAGAAGAGTTTCCAAATAGTTACCTGGGAGCCTGGGAACAAGACCAGCTACCTTCTAGTTTTTTGGCCCCATGCAAACCTTCCCCCCATCCTGCATTTATTACTGCCATGCAGATGAAAGGTAGCTGGACAGTGGGAAAACCACAAAATTGCTTCATTACAAGTGTCACAGTTTCCTACCTTCACAAGCTCAACGTCCTTGTCTCCGATAACCATTTTGGTCACCACTGAACCATATAAATCTGCTTCCTTTAATGGCATCGTAACTGTGCCAATTAAATGATCCTTTAAAAGTCTGTCACAGTCAAACACTTGGATCACTAGAATCAGCTGGTGAACGTCGTTCATTGTGACTGCATGAAAGGTGCACATGGTATGAAAACATGGGTTTGAGGTTTCAATCTTAAATGTCTCCGTCTGTAGAACCTCCTCTTTACTTGGTAGAAGAAACATCACAAAGAAGGGGTTGACTGAGCCCAGGCTGCTTGTGGTTGGAAGATTCGATGCTTCGTGGAGATTGACGCCGAGAGTATGCAACTGAATATCGTAGCACAAAGAGAAATGAAGGTTAGTAATCGGCAACTGTTGTGGCTGTTCCATGAACCTTGTTGGTGAGGCAGAATTGCTGCGGTCAGCAGTTCCTCCTAGTTGTTCATACGTGAAAGGTCCCTCGTCCTTCATGTCACAAACAAGAAGCTGCAGATCGTCCTCTGGAAGAGGACATTCGTCTAGTGCTTTTCTCTGTTGCTGCATTGCTGGACGAGTCTTGAACAAGGGCCTACGCTTAGGGGATGTTTGACTAGAAATTGGTGGGTAATGGTGTCTCGGTTGCAGTGGAGGCTGGGTGGTCGTTACGACATGCTTGGGGGACGTTAGACTTGGAATTTGTGGGTAGTGAAGGTATGTTGGCTGTGTTGTCACCACATCCTTGGCGGGTGTTGTGCTTGGGGTTGGTTGTGGGTGGAGGCGAAACCCTCCCTCTTTTCTTGTAAAGTCCAAGACTGGGAGGAGAACATCAGAGAACGGAGGCAACTTGTTTGCTTCTTCAGGAGTACTGTATTCAACGTGGGCATACCTCTTCTGTCCGTTGCATCTCTCACAGCAAAACGAACAATACTGATAGCAACAGCAGCAAAAGTTTATGCAGCTCATATTTAGAGGAACCTGCAGAGTAGGCTAACTAGTGACCAACGAGTATATTACTGTGGTACAACACGCATCCAGGAGCTCCACCATAAACCGTGGTCACGGTCACACGCTCTGTATACTTGGTATTCTCGCTGATGACTGTCCTAGAGAGAAGTCAACAAAGAAAAGTGAGTACAGCCTCGTTCACACGTTTCCGTTACACAATACAGACAATATATATCCTTCGGACGGTCCGAAGGTTAAATGCTATCGATGCGGTACCCCCGCAGGTTTACAGGTGCATGCAGAATCTTTCAAGTTTCAAGGTTGCAATTGCAAACCTATATATTTTTATCTGACAAATTTAGCCAAGAATTGCACAACAACTCTCTTTATGGATTTAGTAATAGGCTAACCTGCTTGCTGTTGAGGGCGACAAACTGATGCAGGTTTAATTTACCCGGCAATGGCCACCCGGCGCACCGTCAGCAAACAGATAACTGGAACTCGCACTGCATGCGTATCCGACTGCATGCTGAGCTGAAGCGTCACTGTATACACATACATGCCATAGCATTAGCTTGGTATGGTAATCGATGAGCTAGGTAGGTTACACACTCACGGCATCGAAATTAATTGCACGCGTCAAGTTCTTCCAAAAGGGCGGGGCCTGGGAACGAATTCAGCACAGCTAACACATGCTAACAAAGGACTGTAGATGCGGTTGGCAAAAGCATTGTGAGATGCAAGGAATGCAATTAAATTAAATTAATGTCCAGCTAATGATACATTCAATTATTGAGAACACATAGGTACCTGGTAATATAGCTTTGTACCTAGACTTGTCCAGTAACGTAGCTACCTGGTGATATATGTACCCAGACTTGTCCAGTAACGTAGCTACCTGGTGATATATTGTACCCAGAAATGTCCAGTAACGTACCTACCTGTGATATATGTACCCAGACTTGTCCAGTGACATAGAGGTACCTGGTAGTGACTAGTGCGGGCTATGTTAATGTCCCTGCAGTCTTGTAGCTAACACCAAATGCATAGATAATAGAGCTGTAACGACTCTATTACTCTATGCCTATGCTAACTACAACTCCTGCTGGAGTCAGTAGGCCTCGGTAGACTATGCTCGAATTTCTCCCCATTATTCTATTCCTTTCTTCACATATTCTTTACCTATCAATGCACCTAACTGAATTTCACATGTACATAGCTATAATTATACAACAATCCAAAATTAGTTGCAGTTAGGATTCTTGCCTTTCTCAGTGGTTGCATTCTAGCACTACTGAAAGTTGTGTGTAGTCATCCAAAGAAGATGCTTGCTGTGAAAAAGAACTTATCAGTATATGCAGCGGTCACTGTTATGCCCCACCCTCTGCAGGTTGGGGTATAGGAGGTGGGGCATAATAGGGGATTTGAACAGGGCAATTAACTAATTCCCTACAGGGGCAGTCTCTTTCATCAAATCAAATTGTAATATCTGTCCTACTGCAACACATGCACTTTCACTGAAACACTTTGTCAAAGTTCTATGACTCTGTACAACTCGGGATATGCATTTAACCACACAGGAAGCACACATAATAATCTACACAGTCATTACATCTCCTCCTTCCTTAAGAAGAGAACCTAACACAGAAATCACAAAACTCAAACATGCATACACAACACGTACTAACAACTACTGAGTCACTACAGTCACTAAGTTACGACTGAACAGATTCGTGATAATAGCTCGGACGTTGCCGAATACGTTCAGGGTAACGTCTTGGTTCTGGAGTTGGCTGTTGATCTCCTGGTGCAGGAGGATCGGGATCATCGTAAGAGCTAGTGTCGACTACTACAGGTGGTGAGTCACCAGTAGGTACATCCACCACATCACTTTCGGGAGTTTCGGCAGTGTCAATGTAACGCTTTCTGAGTTGATCCTGGTGGCATTTCCAAACACGGCTATCGGACAGCCTAACATTGTATGACACAGGGCCTGACACAGTTGTAACGGTCCCTGCCAACCATCTATCTCCACTACTTCAATTCTTTACATAAACATGATCTCCGATCTGAAACTCTCTACCTTTAGAATGTTTATCATGGTTCTGTTTCTGCACCTGTTGCTTCGTGACTACTTCCTATCTTTTCTTGTCAGCTGAAGGTTTCAATACATCTAGCTTTGATCTCAAGTTTCTCCCAAACAACAGTTCAGCAGGTGTGATCCTGGTTGTTGACTGAGGAGTAATTCTGTAGCTCAGTAGAACTCTTGAGAGTTGATCTGTTAGCGTGTCGGAGGTGTTCTGCTTCTTCAGACCTTCTTTCACCACTCTCACAGCCCTCTCAGCCAAACCATTAGATGAAGGATGGTAGGGGGTCAACCCCCCTTCAAATCCCCACCCACCAACGTCGGGCATAACACATCTGTGTTTGGATGAACACTCCCTGCAGATCTCAGTGGCAAAGGCAATGGCAAATAGACCACAATCTCTATAATTATCCATTCTGCTGCTGAACAGGCAAGACTTTTACTGAAATTGTGGAGTGGTTATTTGGTGCTCGATAAATTACCATCTGGAGGATCATAGATATGTTGATAGGTATTTGCATTGCCAGACTGTCCATCACCAATACTTCTCCCCTTTTGGCTCCAACGTTAGAGGTGCACACCCAGTGGTTTCGTCCTAAACAAGAACACCGTATAGTTTGAAGTACGTAGAGAGACACATTATATCCTGGTTTCAGAGCTCATGCAGACTTACCGGTGTGATGAATTTGAACAGCCCGAGTGGGTGTTGGGTTGAACTGGAGCAGTGGTGCAAGAGATGGAGACTGCAATCCATTGATACGCAGGTACTTCTTCCTAAGAAGGTTTTGAGCAGCATCAATGAGTGCATCTGTCAGCCCCTTCCCATGAATCAGAACATCTTGATTTAAACAGCTGCAGACTTTTGATCCGGGCTGGATTTCTCGCTTTCTCTGGTGTAGGTGCATGCTCATCGACTATAATAGGGGAAGGTGGGGAAGGCTCTTCTGCAGGTGGTGAGTTGGGTGGTGGTGAGTTGTGTGGTGGTGAGTTGTGTGGTGGTGAACTGGACAGTGGTGAGTTGTGTGGTGGTGGTTCAAACATTTCTGAGTAGTAAACTTTTAGCCGGGCTGTGTTGACTGCCTTCTTCAAAACATTTCCAGTCTTGGGATTAAGTAGGCAGTAGACCCCCTTAATTGCCAAGATCAGCATGAATCGGTCACCTTAGGATCAGCATGCTTCTTGTCATAATACATCTTCAGCAATTTTCCGCAGCGGAGCTATAGTGCTCTTATGCTTATGGGCTACATCAGTCTGAATACCACAGGAAGTCTACTGACCCTTGGTTACATTAACATGTACTACTTTATATCAACATTGTGATATCCCACTCTGTTTCTGCAATAATTAATAGAATGTCCTTCAACTGCTTCATATGAAAATCCGTGTTGTACCAATTCACACACACAGCTACAATGTATGTCTACAGCATCAACAGTTCTGTTAAAGTGACTTACAAGTAATAGTTGATGAAATGTGATACTGTAAAAATCAATAACCTACACAAAGTATTGCAATGCATGTAGGACCATAGAATGCTCAAAATGTCTGGTACCATTATAACAAAGTATTATGTTATTGCAGTGCATTTAGCACCGTACAATGCACTAATTTTTTGGTAACATCATAACATTATAACAATATGTTATACATTACAATGATCTGCTCTTCATTCGCTTAAGCATTCTCGTATCAAGGTGCTTGTGAACTGTCCTTGCCTCATGACGGGGGAGAAGAGGATGCCAGCGACTAACAGAACTGTTCACAGAGACCATCATCTCTGACCAGTGACAGCGACCACACTCTTGCGGCGAGTTTGGACCAATGTACACCACACCCATAATATCGTTACGTCTGAAGCGGTCATGATCCATTACAAGGATCTCAAGATGCAAGTTCTTCAGATCCATGTCTTTGACGTCAAACTGAAATGGTTCGTTGAAGACAGGTAGTAGTGTGTTTCTCTTGATGGTCGTTTTCCATTTTGATTGTCTCTTGCCCTTGTGAACAAGATAGAGCTTGACATATGGATCTGTGTAAGAGAATTTTTATCCTTGTTCAATCATTATTCATGATTGTTCTAACTACTCCCATTTCACCAAACCAAGAGCGCATAAGAACGGGCAGCTTGAGTAAGAGTGTGTAACTGCGTAAAATCAGAAACCGGTCGGACTTTACCACCAGTACTAAAAATAGTAACACATACTGCGCAGCTGCGCATAGACATACAGCACAGTTGCTAAGCACGTGACTGGATATTCTATTTTCAGTACAGTTCAATAATTTTGACCGGACTATGGGAGTTACACGCTCTTACTCGAGCCACCTGTTCTTATGCGCTCTTGATCAAACATATATCCCATCTAGTATAGAAATATAGTTTTGCCTATACAACAGGTGGGGTTTAAACTGTGATATTTTCCCTCCCTGAGGGCTACAAGGGAAAATATGGCTCATAACTCCCTCTTCATGTAATTTACACTACACTACATTGCTATGATACAGTACAGCTTTTGTGTGTGGTTACTGTAAACACTTGCACACATACAGATGTTTCTACAATAACAAAGGACCAATCAGGATACATAATAATGGATGGCTAGGGGTTTATGGCTATAGTAAACAAACCTCATCCTCAGGCTACGCCCTCCGACTCAGTCTGTTTACTGCCATAAATCCCAGGCACTGTGCTATAACCAAATCACTAAAGATTCAGATTTGGATCCCACCTGCTAACATTAACTGAAATTTGTTTGGTTCAGGCTAGTTCTATGTTCAGAAAACTAGCTGGTGAGGAGTTGTCACATGAGAACTACAAATGGCTGCCCAAAGCACTGTCCTAACTTGAGGAACACATTTTTCAAAGGCAGAGCTACCCACAGAAACGTTGTACAGAGTAATGACTGAACTTCCATATATGCATATGCACAGTATCAACATGGAATTTTTGATGTACAGAAAACACAAATTTGCCTATTTACACTTGTATTTACCTACATTATACATACTCATACAACATATAGATACATAATTTATTTACACATCTTCATTGCAAGGCCATAACAAACGACCTCATGCTCTTAGCAACAGGTGCTCTGTGAGACGAAGTGACAAGTATTCTATGGGATTTAGAACAGCTGCTGTTGACCAATCACATTGCAGCATTTACCTGCAAGACCGAAGTGGTGCTGACGTGGTAGATTCGAGGCTTTGAGAACCACTCCCTGGATCTGTTCTTGGTTGGTGCTGTACCTCAGAGAAAGGTGGAGGTCACCATTTGAGTATTGCTGCAATGATGAAGTGAGTACATGTTGAAATAGTTCACTTCAATATCCTCCTCTCACCTTGCTTCCACTTCTCCTCCCCTATACCCCCCCCCCTCAGCCTCTCCAAACTTACTCCTTGCCTTCACCTCCCTCCCTCACTTCCCTCCCTCCCTCTCCTTCTTTTCCTCCCTCCATCCCCTCCTCCCACCCTCCCCTCCCTCCCTTCCCTCCCCTCCCCTCCCTCCCTTCCCTCCCCTTCCCCTCCTCTCCTCCCCTTCCCTTCCCCTCCTCTCCTCCCCTTCCCTTCCCTTCCCTTCCCTTCCCTTCCCTTCCCTTCCCTTCCCTTCCCTTCCCTTCCCTTCCCTTCCCTTCCCTTCCCTTCCCTTCCCTCCCCTCCCCTCCCTCCCTCCCTCCCTCCCTCCCTCCTCCCTCCCTCCCTCCCCCCCTTCTTCAACACCCCTCCCCTTCCTCCTTCCTGCCCACTCCCCCTCTTACTGCAAAGGGTACTTTTCTCTTAAAAGTGCACCCACCTATCTATTTTCAAGGGTGGGCTTATTTTCAGGAGATTACAGGTAGGGGCAATTGAATGATTATGTACCTTCAGAATCTCCTTGCCCTCTCCAATTTTCCGTTTCATAGTCATACCATACAGCTCCGCTTCTTTCATCGGGATTAGGACAGTTCCAATCAGGTCATCGCTCAAAAACCTGTCATGGTCAAAAACCTGCAGCACTAATACCTGTTGGTAGAGCTCTTGTGACAAGATGCCTCGGAACTCGAAAACTTGGTCAAAAACGGGATTGAGGTCTTTCTCAACGACGGGCGTTTGCAGGATCTCTTCTCTGCTAGGAAGGAGGAACAAGACCACAAAGGAATTGCATGCTCTCATGTCTACTCCTTTCACAGGCAGGTTGTATGCTTTCTGTAGGTGGACAGTCAGAGTGCGGCGCTGGATGTCATAGTACAACGAAAACTGAAGAGTCGGGGTGTCTTCTTGCTCATCTGAGCTGGCTCCTGAACCAGCTGATAATCCGAGTGCTGAGCTGGGTCTACTTGAAGGTCTCCGAGGTTGCTGAAACTGTGCAAAATCCAAGCTAGGGGACTGAGACATTTTGCTGTGCTGTGGCATCGCCGTGAAACGTGAGTCTTCATCTGCACTCAATTGAGGAGGAGATCGGGATCGATAGTGCACTTTCTGTGGATTTTCCAATGACTCCATAAGAAATTTGTTATCACCTTCTACGTCAGACTCAGATGAAGTTGACCACTGTCGTTCTCTTCTTCCTCCTCCCTGAGTAGTAGTGGTAGCTTTGCGGGACACAGGTTGTGAAGTGCTACCATACTTGCTCGCAGTGGAACCGTCAGACGTGAGGAGAAAGGAAGCCATTTGTACATTCTCCGCATGGGGATACTCAATATGTTTGTGTTTGTGGGAAAATCCCTTCCCGCCCTGCGAAGTATGGAATATCTTCTCCACAGGTACATTATGAAATTCACCCGAAATACCTTCGGATTTTACTTTCTGATACTCCTTGAGGGGCACGTAAGCTTGGAGATTCTTCTTCGTTCTCCGGTAGGAGGCGTAACAACAGCAAAATGAACGGCACACGCAACTCATCACTAGCTCAATCAGATACCTTCTTACACGTAGTTTGTAAAATTCTTGTAGGTATTCTGACAGTAGAATTGACGTACTAGTAGCACGCCTCTGAACACCTGCAGGGGAGCAACAAACCTGGTTATCAACAAAATTTGGAGAGAGGGGCAAGGCCATCTGCTCCCCCTCTCTTGCCAGAACCTCGCACTTTTTTGGAACTTACGTCCAATCAACATCGGTAAATGTGGTAACCACATCTATTTATAGACAGTAAAAAAATTTTGAAAAGTGATCTTGGGAGTGTAAAATGAAAAATTTTCATGGAGTGCAAGCACTCAGACCCCCCAAATAGTTACTGCACAAAGCCTATTAACGTAAGGGTTGCTCTAGCCATGTTTCCAGACCTCAGACAGCAGAACAAAGTGTGTGTGTATTTCATAGCACAAGCAATGAATGCTGTGTGAGGGCTGGAAATAAAGTTAGAGTTGCCTCCCTCCCCCCCCCTCCCAAGCTGCTCTAAGAATTAATTTCACAGCCGTGGAGAAAAATCTGGGAGTGGCCTGGGAGCGAGGCTAGGAGTGGACTGGGAACAAGGCTAGGTGGGGACTGGGAACAAGGCTAGGTGGGGACTGGGAACGAGGCTGGGTGGGGACTGGGAATGAGGCTAGGAGTGGCCTGGGAACAAGGCTGGGTGGGAACTGAGAATGAGGCTAGGTGGGGACTGGGAATGAGGCTAGGAGTGGCCTGGGAATGAGGCTAGGTGGGGACTGGGAACGAGGCTAGGTGGGGACTGGGAATGAGGCTAGGTGGGGACTGGGAACGAGGCTAGGTGGGGACTGGGAATGAGGCTAGGAGTGGCCTGGGAACAAGGCTGGGTGGGAACTGAGAATGAGGCTAGGTGGGGACTGGGAATGAGGCTAGGAGTGGCCTGGGAATGAGGCTAGGTGGGGACTGGGAACGAGGCTAGGTGGGGACTGGGAATGAGGCTAGGTGGGGACTGGGAACGAGGCTAGGTGGGGACTGGGAACGAGGCTAGGTGGGGACTGGGAATGAGGCTAGGTGGGGACTGGGAACGAGGCTAGGAGTGGCCTGGGAACAAGACTCAGAGGGGGCTGCAAGTAGTAACAAATCTCATTCTCACAATTATTGTGGTTTGCTACTATAGTATGTGGTGGCCCACACACATCTTACAAAAGAATTGCATGGCAACAGTGCATGCTCAACCACATTTATGGCCCTACTCTCTACGTAGTACGTTTCCTGTTTGCTTCACATGTTGGTGTGTATTCTAGTCATAACGTAGTCATAATCATTATCAGTTTCATAGACATGTACACACATCCCTCTCATTCCCAGATCCAAATAAGGATGGGGTCTGGGAATGGGACTGTGAAACGAGGTGGTATAAAATGTGTTGCAACCTATCATGGCGTACGGTACTCCACTGTCACATCTCTTGATGTGGAAACGTTGTACACAACGGCTGATACCATCGTCTATTATTACAAACTCTTACAAGTTATAAAGTATATATGGGTGTAGGAAAGTGAGGGGAGGGGGGGGGGGGGGGGGGGCTGGGAGGACTGAAGCCCCCCAGATTTTAAGCTCATGTTACTATCTGTACAAGCAGTTACCGCAAAAGGACGTCCAAAATTTATTATTATAGAAAAACAAGCGAGGAAAAAACAGCTTTCAGGTTATAAGCAGTGTTACACATACAAAAATTGAAGCTTAGAAGCTGTATCTGCTTCGCACTTGTGCCATGTGCAATAATTGCTGACCTAGCAGTCTTGTTCCCTGACTTGAGCGGGAGGCCTCAGAACTCGTTCCCTAACCTAACTAGCAATCCTAGAGGCTAAGCCCTCCCACTTCTCAAAGTTGTCTACGCCCCTGTATTTTTCACACTTCAGCATTCACTATTATTCTTGAATATCAAGGAAACAGAACGCACAAGCCTCATTCCCAGGTCCCAACTTCTCCACTTTGTAATTGTTTCTTTACGATATCTACAAAATCTTATACAGATAATTGGAGAGCACGTTAGGGTAACTTTCCCACTGTATCCTTGTTCTGTGGTTCCCACTTGGTTTTTGCTACTTGTATACCGTATTTCTTCAAATAGACGCCGCCCTCGAATAGTCACCGCCCTCAAATAGTCGCCGCCCTCAAATAGTCGCCGCCCTCGAATAGTAGCTGCACAATCGGAAGCTCTGAGTGAAATAAACACCACCCTGGAATAGTAGCTGCGGCTAGTATACGTGGCACACATCTGCGAATCATTTGTGATGACGGTCACCAGGCTAGCACTAGGGCTGTTCATGTTGTACAACTCGTTTCCACGGCTGACAGGGGCACTGAGAGGCTGCGCGTACTACTGACAGCGTCTAACAGTCGTCACTGTATCACTCGTACCTTATCCAGCCGTCGTTGATGTCTGCCAGCTTTCCAAAGAAATAACAGCCACCCTCAAATAGTACTTGCACAAAAACGGGCAGCGAAAAAAATAGTAGCCGTGCCGTCTGATTGAAGAAATACGGTATCTTTTGTTCGGTGCATGGGAAAACACCGGAGAATGTACAATTCCTTGAACAGATTTATACTGCTTTGCTGTTTCAGAAACCAGAGTAGGGTACAAGGGTCTGGCAGTTGATTGTTTCTGAAACGTCATTTTTCAAAACAGTACGAGAGGCTCTTGTCTGGGGTACACTACCTACCTGAGACTGGTTGCTAGCTCAGCTGCTTGATTAAGGTTCTCCCCTTCTTTCTGCCTAGTCCTTACTTGGCAGCTTAAGAAACCACAAAGAAACCTCATAAAACTGCACATGACTAGGTGGTATCCAACCACAAATCGTTCATTTTTGCTGCTCAGTCACAGAATGTCGACTGTGACTCACTCCCACTTAGTAGCCTCAAACCGTTATGGATCATGCCTCGCAACTTTGGAGAAAAATCCAATTTTTTCCCAATTTTTCTCCAAAGCTGCAAGACAAATCTGGAATGGAATTTGAGGCAATCAACTTTGTCTCATGCCCTGACTCCACCCTCTTATGTATAAAAACGGTCTGGTGAACCAAGTCAAATTTCCTGGGCTAGCATGTGCTTTTGCAACTAGTGTAACCTAGCAACAATTGCTACACACCCACTTAAAAAACGGTGGGATACCCGAGTAGAAATGCAAAAATCTTATTACTGTACGGGAAAGTGCTTATCGTAATCTCATTGGTTCTTACTAATCTCACTTACTACATTTTCGTAATAGGCTCAAGAAATTAGACTTGGTTAAATGGAATCTTTCTTGTCAGGAGACACACAAACTGGACACAAGAGAGTAGAGTAAATTATCCAAGCTTCAGTTTCACTCGTTTTACAGTCTTTGCTCTGTTGTTGCAAGTTTTACCGGGTAATACCACATTTTATTACAACAGACTGTCACTAGTACTTGTGGTTATAGCTTGTGGGTTGAGTAGGGAACAGTTTAGTCTAAGTTCAGGACTGCCCCCACACTAGCAGGGAAGTAGATACAATTGGTTTTTCAGTAATTACAGCCTTATACAATGCCTTATGCAATTACACATGAAATGGCTATGCTGCCACTTTGAGTAGCAAGAAAGGGTATTTTCAATGGCACTTAAGTACAGTGGTGTAGTTTGTAACCTTGCATCAATGCAAGTAAGCTTATCTGCTCCAGTGAGCTGTACGTCTTGTTGAGCATTCTTGGTGAAAATACCAATCGTACTTGCGCAAAACAAGCCAATTGGTGGGAGTTTGCAGCCATAGCTCAAAATGGCGGCATGTGTCATGGAGCTGCCCAGAGATGACCATGGTGACTGTTTAGGTGAAAATGACATCCACTGCTATATGTTGTGCTAACTAAGACTTCCACAGATCACAAGGAGCAGTCACTTACAAGCATTTCAGACCGGGGTCAACACATTGGAATCAAGCAATCAACTAGTCTCGGAGCCAGACCCTCCTCCTCCTCTGCGTACAAGGGTCTGGTTCCAAGACTAGCAATCAACATGTTTTTTACGAGCTAATCAAGAGATCAAGTATGAGCGACAAAGATCAATGTATTGACAAATTTCTCAGGTGCTAAGAAGGCACAGCCACCATTTCGTCCATTTGACCAGCTTTATCAGGAGCTTTAGAGAGAAGGATCAAGAGACCAAGAGTCTTGATGCCAGTTGCAAACACTTTGACATCCGCTACTAGTAGCGCCTACTAGTAGCGCCTCCTTCTCTCATCCAGGTCTGCCAACAATGGATTGTTAGGGGGTGGGGTTAGGGTTAGGGTTGGGATTAGAGAACCAAGAAAGATCAAAAGGAGATCAAAGCCACTACTAAGCCTTTGATGGCAATCCTGGACATCTCTCACTGCTCTTACAGTGTGACCAATGGGTAGTCACTTATATGTTGCCTGTTGAAGTGTTGGTGACTGGGATCAAGATTGTTAGGGAGATATGGGTGTCTGTGGAATTCACAAAGAATTTTCCAAAGACATTTAACACAACGGAAAGAGAATGTATGCCATTTCAGTAGATTGGGACAATGTTGACTAGGTACCAACACCCCGGGAAAGATTCCAACAACAAATCCCCTTCTTTCTCCAACATCCACCCCAGCCGATTTACCAGACCCTCCTTTTCGATTTTTCGAGGGTCTGGTTCCGAGACTACATCCACCCCAGGTATGCAAGGTGGGGTATACCATTGATAGGTAACCAGTCATTAGTAGTTTGGAAGGCCTGATCAGAGGCAAAACTGTTCTTCCCAGAAATACCTCTCTTCATTTGCACGCTTTGTAAGGAAGGCTCGATCTGTGAAACTTGATAACATACTGATTCCCTCGGAGACTGTCTCTTCCGTTGAGCACATGCAACAGAGACTCTGAGCAGTCAGCCAATACCTTTTGATTTTAGTTTACTTTACTATCAAACACACAAAAATGGTGTTACCTCAATGTTCAGCAGCCACTTTGGCAAAGGACACAGCCGCCACCGTTAGGTATACACACGCAACAACCCTTGCCTTGCAGTACAATCGCCAATCGCTTGGCAAGAACTTGTGGAGCGCACAATCTAAAGTCCCGATTCCGGACCAGAACCTGAACACGGGAGTGCACAGCATTGTGTGTACTTCCTGTCTCCACCTAGCCTCGTTCCCAGGCCGTTCCCGGCTCCAGTTTTGATCGCTTGCAGTATAAGATACAGATACTGCAAGCGATCAAAACTGGAGCCGGGAACGGCCTGGGAACGAGGCTAGTCTCCACCCACTACTGGGTTAATTGGGGGCGCGCGCTCGGCGGCATGGATAGTCATCTATCTATGCTAGGGGTTGTATCCCGGCAATAAAAAGGGTTATAAACACACAGCCTGCTGCACCTTTGCTTCCAAGGGCTACTAAACACATGTACAACTGGCCAAGTAAACTGAAAACTGGGAGCACCTTGGAGTGCAGTAGCCAAATTCTGGACACATGGAGTGTCGGCTAATGCATCTACCACCCACAAATTATAACAGGTCCTATATGCTATTCTGAATTCTCAGTGGTCACTGAAGGTAGTCCATACTGTCTGAAGGCTCAACATGGCGCCCAACAGGGAGGAATGAGTGCCAATGACTGATAGTCTGACGGGGAGAGAGACACATTTGCCTCCAGTGTGTCTGTCCAGACGTCTGACGGCTGTTGTCTCCAATCTGGATGGTACCCATGCGATCGTTCCGAACAAATCGGTCAAAGTCCATTAGAACAAGCTGCAAAGTGACATCATTGATTTGCATGTTGGAGACATCAAACTGAAACAGCTCATTAAAGACAGGTGCCAAGGTGCCCTTTTTCGTGCTCGTCTTCCACTTTTCACGTCTCTTCCCACGATGGAGTAGGCACACCTTCACATAAGGATCTGAAAAGAAGGCCACTTATAACAGTCAACGAGTCTTTACAGTAACCAACTTCACTACAAAGAAGCAACATGGAACTATATATGTTAGCCTCGTTGCCAGGCCTTCCCACCTTCCAGTTTTTGATCGTTTGCAGTATGTTTTTGCGTACCGCAAGCGATCAAAAACTGGACAATAGGAAGGGCTGGGAACAAGGCTAGAACTGTGTAACTGTTATGAGGCAAAGGAGAGGAAAGGGAAAGACGACAGTCGATTGAACCCAGGGCCCACGGCTTGAGCTGCCAGTGCTCTGAGCACTGAACTACTACCACCAGACAACCAACAGCCATCACAATCTATACACACTATAATCTGCACAGGTGGTACTGAATGCCCCAGGTGCGCATCTGGAAGCCACTCTGTGAACAGCCAGCATTACTAGCTAGCCTCGTTCCCAGGCCTTCCCACCATCCATTTTTTGATCGCAGGCCTTCCCACCATCCAGTTTTTGATCGCAGGCCTTCCCACCATCCATTTTTTGATCGCAGGCCTTCCCACCATCCAGTTTTTGATCGCAGGCCTTCCCACCGTCCATTTTTTTTATCACAGGCCTTCCCACCGTCCAGTTTTTGATCGCAGGCCTTCCCACCGTCCAGTTTTGGATCGCAGGCCTTCCCACCGTCCAGTTTTGGATCGCAGGCCTTCCCACCGTCCAGTTTTGGATCGCAGGCCTTCCCACCGTCCAGTTTTGGATCGCAGGCCTTTCCACTGTCCATTTTTCGATCACAGGCCTTCCCACCGTCCATTGACATTTGAATTTGTTGATATCACACAAACTTCAGCTTAGTAGAGTGCTAAACTGTCCCACATGCTGGTTCTTTATGACTGGATATAGCTGGTCGGCAGCCATAAGGTCAGGGTTCAGCATATCGGCTTGCTGGCTAGTCAAAAATGCCTCTCATGACTCATGTACTTCATGCGGCCTTTCCACTGTCCATTTTTCGATCGCAGGCCTTCCCACCGTCCATTTTTGGATCACAAGCCTTCCCACCGTCCAGTTTTCGATCGCAGGCCTTCCCACCGTCCAGTTTTCAATCGCAGGCCTTCCCACCGTCCATTTTTTGATCGCAGGCCTTCCCACCGTCCATTTTTTGATTGCAGGCCTCCAGTTTTTGATCGCTTGTGATATGAAATCGATCAAAATATGGACGGTGAGAAGGCCTGGGAAGGCTACAGCATTACTACAAAAAATAAGGAACTAATTGGTGCAGATGCTCTGTAGTCGTCAGGAATATGCTTAAATAGCATTCTATTTATAGCCATTCACACATGGACAACATGTGCTAGTCTCATTGTCTCAATCCTGGTTGCTAAGAAACACTCTTACCGTTCAATTGTGTGGTAACACCCTGTTTAACTTGTTGGCACATACATGTACCTATAGCTATACATGTAAACTACATCACTGTAATGTATGCAAGTGCGAGCTATAAAAATATTAATGTACCACATTCAATGCATGCAAGCTATGACAATCAACAAACCTGCTAAGCCAAAAACATCTGCTTTTCTCAAGTTTGTAGCTTCCAAGATAACTCCTTCAATCATTCCCATGTCTGGCCAGTAGGTCAGTGTGAGCAGTAACTCTCCTCTGTAGTCATTCTGATGTACAATAATACCAACAAAAATATAGATTTCTTTTCTTATTATGGGTAATAGAGTATCAGTGACATTGCCAGTGCCAAAGCATCAGCACATGGAACTAAGGTCAGAGCAGGGTTTCATACAGGATTTTGAGTTGGGGGGTGGGGGGGGGGGGGGGGGGGGGGGGGAAACAGGATGGTAGCAGGATGATAGTAGCGTCACACAAGCGTACATGCCTACTAGGGCATGCCCCCCCCCCCCGGAAAATGTTGAATTTAGATCCTCTCAGATTGCTTCTGACGCAATGTGGGACAAACTTTTCAAGCAACATTTTGATGACACATACTTATGTTCAGTAACATGTAAATAGCTAATATTGATGGCACCACAATAATAACCATACTCAATTTCAAGATTTCTGGGGGGGAGGGGGGGAAATTCCAGCTCCCCCCCCCCCCCCCCCCCCCTCTGTATGAAACCCTGCAGAGTACACATATAAACTACCCAGATACTTTTAATGTGGGTATTGGCTGCTTCTAACCTAAGTAAACAAAAACACATGTCTGATAATTGTGGTAATGTAGCTACCGGCTAGTGTACTGTTCTTTGGGCTGCACTGAAATTCAATAGTAACTCAGAACTTACTCCCACAACTGCAGATTTAAGCACACAGTTTCAAAGAAGGCAGTTCCAAGATGCCACTGCCCTTCCCGGGTTTATTGGAGGCAATTGCCAAATAGTTTCCATACATCACTATGTGCCCCTTTACATAGCTTCTATGTTGGGTTATTATGCAGTGAATAGCATAATTTACACTTGCAGTAAATTCAGCAGATAGTATGTTTTGTCTAGCTCAAATCAGTCCAATTTCCCATCCTAAATGTGCTGAATGACATCAGGAATGAAAACTAGAGAAACAGTCTGGTCAGATTCTGTACACAACTCGATCAGCTGTGATGTAGAATGGTAGCTAAATGCAGGTTACTCAATTACAGTGAGTAGTGGTAGGCATGCCTGCATGGGCACCACCAGACTGGGGTGGCTGGTCAGGTCATGGCCAGACTATTTTTTTTTCAGCTGACTTACAACACTTGGCGCTAGCTATTTGCATTTGTCCTGTGTGTGTTCTCTTGAAGCTGAATTTCGATGCATGGTTTACATACATACAGCATTTCCTGACTGTTAAAAAAAGTAGATATCTATCATTTCTGTACCTTGAGCTGTTTTTCTAGCTGCACCTCTGTGATTCTCAGCTTGATACTGTCTCCATGAAGATTGGACGACTTCAGCGAAAGGAGCGCCTCACCCACAAAGTTATTCTTAACACCATTGTAAAAGCAGAAAACAAGGCTCTGTTGTCGCACTTCACCAGGAGCAAGCTTTGAAAATTTAAAAACTTGATCAAAATCTGGATGAAGTGTTGCAGGAACGATGTTGGATGTGCAAATCTGCTTCTTTTTTGGAAGTAGGTACAAAACTACAAAGCAGTTACTTGCATGTGGCGGGCTCTTTGTCGGTACATTGAAAGCCTTGTATAAGTGCACTATCAGTGAGCATTGGTGCGCATGGTAGTACAAGGAGATCTGCAAAAGTGAGTCCTCTGTTTCCACATCTATCGATTGCATCTTTTTCAAAATTCCTCTCTGTGATCTAGGCTCAGAGTCTGACGATTGAATTTCGAGAGAGTCGTTTGTCTCTAGGCTACTGTGACCTGAACTGTACTCCTCCTCAGAACTTATGTCTTCAGCTGATGTTTGTTGTGAAGGAAGAACATCTTTGGATGCATGCTGGATAGAGGATCTGGCAAATATGGAAGTATGTCGAGAATGCCTTGGTTGCCTAGCAACAAGAGCTTCAGACTCAAACTGCTTCTCAATTTGGGGATGAAAGGAAAATTGTCGCTTGAGTTGTGGAAATTCATAAGACCTGTGTTCTGGAGGCAGCAGCCTATCATTCTGGTACGGGTAGTGCAGAAGTGGATTAACATCGTCTGCAAGTTGTTCTGCACTGGGCTTTGGACAGCAACGTTCAAAACAGCACTGACAACAGGCAAGACACAATTTGGAGTAGTTCATCGCCAACAACATTCAATCCTATAAAATGAGGGCACCAGAAGATTGTGTGTTGTCGTACTGTAAAAATACAGCAGTTGGTCACATAGTACAGCTCTAGCTAGCTAGCTATAAAATCAAGTTAGTGATCACTGGAATGAATTATTGCTTTGCACTTGGTCACTTGGATGCCTTGTAGTCACACTTCTATGTATACAATATTGCAATATCAAACCCATTGCGCTATGATAAAAGTGCAGAAATACATACCTCGGATTACAAGTTAATATTATACTGGTCCATGTGTTTGTTGCATACAATGAAGCCTCCTCACCCCACGACAAAATTAAGCAGTTGCCATGCAAACAAAGTACCTGGTGCTTACCTTCAGCGTACGTGGTCCTGAAATCCGAGAATCATGATATTTGATGCTGTCAAATGCCTCGAGACGCTATAATTGCTGCAGCTGCTCGGCTTTTGTTGCACTTTGTCACGCACCAAAATTATAACCGCGCAATGAATATCGGTGTCAGAGACTGTCCTCGTTTCTCCCCCTGCGGCCCCACCTGGCAACGTCAAGACGTCAGGACACGAATTGCTCATGCGCGGGCGGCGAAATAATCGCTTGTCCCATTGTATTCAATTGGGGCCTAGATACGACTATTTGAAATCAGAATGCAATTGAACCAGGGCTGATTGAACTCTGCCTATGCGTGCAACACCAGTGATAACTGAAAGGGGAAAGGAAGGCATGCCTAAGCATGCTGCATTACTGATTAAGGGACGGAGGTAGGAAGCCCCTATCAGTTCGAAACGTTAATATCTGAATCCCCAAATAACGGAATGGCGAGCACTCTGCTTCTGATGGGGCGGGGAGCTTCCCTCCCAAACACTCCAGCTTCCCCACCCCCCCCCCCCCCCCCCCCAACCAAAAAAAGGTTTAAGACTACCTTTTCACAGTTTTATAGGTGTGATTTTATACCCCTCAGATTGCATCAGAATCGATTTCAAAGGACGTAAATCCCAAAATTTTCTTGACAGGGCATGCCCCCAGATCCCCCTATACAATGTTTTATACAGCTCCCTCCCCCCGAAACTCAAATCCTAGATAGAACCCTGGTAGGGCAGCCATGGCCACTGCTGTTCTAATGCCAGTCTGCATTGTGTACGTACATGTAATGCATACCAACACCATGTATTATCTTAACACCTGATGCACGAACAAATACACTATGAATTTAGGTGTACTAAAAACTGACGCTAGTCAATATAAATTGTAATAGCTATTATAGAGATCTCCTAGTTCAAGATATACTTTTTTTCTGCTTTTAAATTGGAGCGCTGAATTTTCGCATGATTTTCTTCTTTGCTGTTTCAGTTTGGGGCAAGTTTGGCTTAATGGAGTGCCACCGACTAATTATTCTCTGCTGTGAAGTTTCAATCATATCAGTCCAGTGACTGCGTCCAGAATGGTGATGAACATTTGCTCCCAACAGCACAGTGCCAATGTAATCATTTCGACTGAACCTGTCGTAGTCCATTACAACAATCTCAAGTCCGACACTGTTTATGTCTCTCTTCTCAAGATCGAACTGGAAAGGCTCATTGAAGACTGCAACAAGAGTGTTTCTTTTCACGCTGCTCTTCCATTTGACTACCCTCCTCCCCTGATAGACCAAATATACTTTCACATAGGGATCTGTAGAATGTACAAAACAGAATTGACTAATTAAAAGTAGCATATGCATTGGCGGTGTAGATAAATATAGCTTCTACTATACTTCACAAGGAGTGTACCACATTTCTACCCATATTAGAGTTATAAAAGCATTATAATTATGTGAAAAGTATACGAACAGTCAATGAACCACGCCTGCCTGCAAATGGAAAGTCTAGATGTTGTGCAGAGTTCTTGTGAAATCAAACCAATGCAAAGTTGTATAATATAACGTTATATTAGTTCATGGTAAGGACACTAAGTTTTACCAGGAATACACATTTCCAGAGCTCAAATTAGGAAAACCTCCATATGTATACACTACATATAGATCTTCTTTCGAAGAAACTATATTTCTAGCATCTTTGCCATAATTATACAGTCATCCAGATGTACAATATCAAATGTACACAAACCCTTTCAAGCATAATTAAAACTAACGTCAACAGACGCTCAGGGCTGGAGGCATTTCAACCAATATACACTGATGTATATAGTAATCTATTCAGTGCACCAATGTGACATGCATGGATCAACAATTCTTACCAGACAATTTATAGTCAAGTTACCGTCTATTTACTGGCACCTTCTATACATGTGTGTGTTACTGGATATTTCTAGGTACAAGCATTACCATGTACCCATGGTACACATATCACCAGGTACCTATGTTAGCGAACATTTCTGGGTATGTATATCACCAGGTACCTATGTTAGCGGACATTTCTGGGTATGTATATCACCAGGTACCTATGTTAGCGGACATTTCTGGGTAGGTATATCACCAGGTACCTATGTTAGTGGAGTATATATATCACCAGGTATCTTAATGGACATTTCTGGGTATATATATCACCAGGTATCTATTTCTGGGTATATATATCACCAGGTATCTTAAGGACATTTCTGGGTGTATATATCACCAGGTATCTTAATGGACATTTCTGGGTGTATATATCACCAGGTATCTTAATGGACATTTCTGGGTGTATATATCACCAGGTATCTTAATGGACATTTCTGGGTGTATATATCACCAGGTACCTATGTTAGTGGACTACCAGGTATACATACGTCTATTGCATAAGGTCTGAGCTCTTCATTAAGTACAAATTAAAACTCGAACCTGCCAGTCCTGATACGTCTTGTTTCTCCAGATTTGTAACCTTCAGAATCATTCCATCCAGCATGCATCGCTTGGAGTTATATGCCAGGGAGATAAGGATGTCTCCTTTGGACTCTTTCTGCAACAAAGGTAATGCTGTACATAAAAAGTCTCCTTATTTTCATGGAGGTCGTTATGTATTATTACTTCAACAGCTCAGAGTTGAATCACTTCTGCACACATGCAGTTCATATGTTTCCAACTGACTGAAAGGATTACGCTAAGATTCTAATTTGCGTTTTACACCAGAGATAGCTCTATATAATAGTACCGTAATTATTCTAATACTACGTAAGCATAAAAAAATAATTAGGTTGTGACCTTACGTTAGATTAGATTAATCTTAAATTCTTAGAATTGAGTTTCTTACCTTAAATTGGATCATACGTAGTATTAGAATAATTATAGTACACAGGTGTTTAGATTTAGTGTCAAATTGCTTTCAGTGAATCTACTTCAATACCTAGAGAGTAGCTGTGTAACTACTGGCATCAATACCCTACCGATCTGAATTTTTCCGCTCTTTCATCTACCCTCATCCTGTACACCACACCATACACATCCACATCCTTGAGCGGCAAGACAATGCCTCCAATCATGTCGTTTTTGGAGAACCTGTCATGATCGTAAATTCGAAACACTAGGCTCTGTCTGTGTACATCATCCAGCTGGAGATTGTGGAACTCAAACGACTGATCAAAAACTGGATTCAGTGTCTTGTACACAATTTTTGATTCAAATATCTCCTCCTTGTTTGGAAGAAGGTGCATAACCACAAAGGGATCACTGGTGCCACTTCGGTCCTTTGCTGGGAGGTTGGACGCCTCTTGTAAATGGACGGTCATTGTACGACGCTGAATATCATAGTGAAGGGAGAATTGCAGGGATGGATGTGATTGGTCGTCACCTTCCTCTACTAGCACTGGAAGCTCTGGAACTTGGGAAAACTGTGAACTGAATGCCTCCGATCTTGATCTCCATGGCAGAGATCCTCCCTTTTTGGAAGCAGATTCAGTGAATGTGGCAGCTCGTGTGAATTCATCAGAGGAGCCAATAGTCAATCTACGTTGAGAAGCTGATTGATAGTGATCGCCCTTGGTATGGTAGCATGGTACTGCTTTTGGCTGTTCCCTCACCACAGAGTCCTCAGAAATTGAAAGCAGGTGCATCCCTTGCCAGCTGTATGGTGCAGTGATATGATGTGGCTGGGTGGTAAATCCCTTCCACTGCTGTGACATCTGGAAGATCTTCTCCACAGGGACAAGAGACATGTGATTCGATGAAACTTCTTGTTCATCAGGATCGTCATATTCAATGCGAGCATATTTTCCATTTTTGTCGTCTTGGTTGCAGCACTGTAAACAACAGTAGCAGCAACAATGAATGCACTCAGAACTCATTGCCGTCGACTGGTCTATAGAAATGTGTGCATGTGTTTGAGTGGTTGTGATTAGGCCTTGGTAGATTGTGCTCACATTTCTACCATTATTCTATTCTTTTATCTCCATATTCTTTACCTATAATTCTTTTCAATGCACCTATTATTCTCAATTATGCTAACTGAACTTCACACATAGTGTATACAAAATGACAATAATCCAATTAGGAGTCTTGGTGATTGTATTGTAGCATTACTGAAAGTTGTATGCAGTCCTCCAAGTAGAGTCTTGCTGTGAACAAAACGAACATGTTACTGGGAATGAGGTTACAGCGCAAGTTTGCAACATTCTTGGCCATCTGATCAGGAAAGTCTACCTAGTATGCCACCATGATTCTTGTTGCTCAGAAGCACCTGTTTATTATGCTAGCAAAATCTACCATGGCCTAGTTGCGTGTGTTGGGATAGAAATATTCATAGTTAGAGCTATGAAAACACTTTATCAACTTACAAAGTGAACACACCTTTTTACTATGCTATATAATCCACTTTGTTGACACCCCCCCTCACAGAACATATTTAACTAGCAATGAATTAAAATTACCAGCATTTTACGCTATAGTTTTCTTTACCAACACTCCCCCTCACAGCATATAAAGTTATAGTACAATGTACTGGTATGCAATTTACCAACACTCCCCCTCACAGCATATAAAGTTATAGTACAATGTACTGGTATGCAATTTACCAACACTCCCCCTCACAGCATATAAAGTTATAGTACAATGTACTGGTATGCAATTTTATTTATAGTACGTACTTGGCAGGGTGGGTGTGGCTTCCACTTACTGTGTATACGTTATCATATGGTGCTTGTCTTCTCATGTTTAAACAAATTGATGTGAATAAGGTTAGATGGGGGTCATATGTACACAGGCTGTCATTATACTTAGGCCGGTCTTGACAACATGTTTTAGTCTCAAGGAGCAAACAGTTATTGTAAGCACAATCCTCACAAGGAAGTATTTGTATATAGTCAAACTCAAAACGAATATATAGTACATGTGCCAACAGAGGTGGGTGTGGCTTCCACTTGTGTATACGTTAATAGACCTCATACTGTAAGGGCTGTCATCTCTGTGAATTTGGCTTAAGCAAAACTGTGGATCTTTCTTGAACCATTTACACATGCATTGTGCACTTAATTATTAAGACAGTTGCTTGTTTGGTAGCACAATTACTAAGGAATACGAAGGAAACCCCAATGAATGCTAATTCATGTAAGAATGCTACTTATTTTTGGAATATTGACTTGCTGTGTTTACCATCAACAACCAAAACAACCACATTTACTTTCACATATATACAAGAAATCCTTTTCATACACGCTCTACCAGAAAAGCATGCAAGGCCTTTTTTCAACTTTGCTATGGAAATTGCATAACTCAAGGGTAGGAATTATAGCTATATACCCCCAAGTCTCTTGAAGCGGGGTGGGGGTACTGATCAGTATTTAAGGGAACAACTTATTGCCAGAGAAAGCTTGCATCTATAATGCATGCAAGTAAGTATATAGTTCCCATACCCGCGACTGTAGCCATTGCTGTTGTTTGTTGTTATATACCATGCCGTTGAATCATGCCTGCACTTGATAGTTTGTTTTGACTGAATTTGATTACTCTAGTTTCCTACACTTGTCTAGTTTTCAATGATGTCTCACACTAATTATAGATTCCGAACTTGACTAGACTTTTCAGAGCATTAGTAAATGTCATGGTTGAATGCTTTGCTAATGAAATGAGTCATGCAGCGAATGAACCAGCAAAAGGGGCGGTAAAACTATATACTTTTCTTCTGCACATCTTATTTTCCTCTTTATATAGAACTGCAAGCCTTGTGATTCAGACACCCTATAGCTATTTTATGTTTAGCTGTGCCATGCATACATTGATTAAGAAATTAGCAAAACCTTAGCAAGGAGCAAAAAAAGTAGAGTCCCATTTATATAGAAAGAAATGCACTGGCTGGGCTTTGACTAGGTCAAACTAAGTACATCCAGTGCTACATCCGCATTATTTCCCTACATGTAAACTCTTGGACCACACTCGCATATAGAATCAACATGTGTACATGTAAGGCGCTAATACGGTTTAAGAGCAAACCTGTTGAAGGTGCCTGAAGATCGAACGGTAGACGATGGTAGCAATGGTCACAGCATATCCCACGCGAGTTTTACGTTATGAGACGGATTCCGCATAGTAGACCTACTATGATATGTGAGGCCCGCACTGCGCGTGAATACGTGTGAGTACGCTTTGCTTAATCACTGCATGAAACCTGTTTCATCGTTGGAGTTATGTAGCTATTATCCTCGTACCAGCATTTTTGCGGCATAACACGTAGCATCATGTCCCTGCAGCTGTCTTGGTGTATCGTGTTGATGCAAGAATCTTGAGCTCTCCAAAAAGAAAGGTACTGTCTGCACGCTAACAGGAAACGAAGTGCCGTCGCGGTGTCTACGCGAGGGTTCACAAAGTTCACCCAACTCCATGTGGTGACGTCATAAACTACTAGAAAATGTAGAACATTGTGCATGTGGGGGCGAGCCTGAGCAAGCAGCTAACATGCACATGAATAGACTAAGCTTCACGCTGAAACGATGAGCTGAATCGGTAGCGTTTATAAGTGTCGTTTATGCACGACCCTTACCTGAAGCATAGATAATAGAGACTCGTAACCGGTTACGAGTCTCTATTATCTATGCCTGAAGCCGGATCTCAACTCGGCAGCTGCCATTGATGGTCGGTCCGTAGCTGCTGTGACAAACAAGAAGTAAGGTGCCTTGCGTGCTTAAACTTGAGCCGTTTCCGCTACGGTTGCCAACGCTGCACTCTGGGTAGTAGCCCAGCATTGCCATGCCATGCCCTTCACCTATTGAGGCTAACTACTAAGTGCACGGGAACGTTCAATTTTCGGGAAATATTTAAACGCGCATTTTAAATTATTTACGGTATATGGCCGCTAGCGCTAGCAAGCACGTACGTACGTACGGTCGTATACACATACATCTGCGCAATGCAGTCCCGCTGGTGTGGGGCTCGCCCAGGCTCGCCCCAATAATGTACGTGCGCCATGCGCATTGATATCTACGCGCCAGATTTCCCGCTACTGTCACGTGGCATCGGTATCGCCCGCATAGCAGTGCAGTCAGGGGGCGGATCCAGAAATGGAAAAGAGGGGAGGGGGAGTGCGCACATAGTGTGTAGTTGACTGTGTGCGTAGCACACAGCACAGTAGCTATAGGGGGTCTGGGTGCATGCTCCCCTAGTAAAAAAAAAGTTGAGCTTCTGAGAGTGCTTCTGAGGCCATCAGAAACTACTCTAGTGACACATGCTTGCTGAAGGTATCACGATGCTAATCTCATATATCACCTGGCCCGTGTAACTAGTTTGGCCACCTACTGATCTCAGCATACAGTGTAAATAATACAATCTACACTATATTACAGGAAATGTACTCTTGAGTTTAAAGCTAGACGTCTATTATAATAGTCTGCAGTTCACTGGTCAGACTACATGGTGGCTGCTTTATTGCTTTTCCGGTGCCAGCTCTTCCTCATCACAGTTCCTATACGGTGTAAGGTTGGTTTGATGGAGTGCCACCGACTGATTCTCTGCTGTGGTGTTGCAACCATATCAGTCCAGTGACTACGTCCAGATTGGTGATCGACATTTGCTCCCAAAAGCACTGTGCCCATTAAATCATTTCGACTGAATCTGTCATAATCCATTATGACAACCTCAAGTTCGACATGGTTTATGTCTTTGTTTTCAAGATCAAACTGGAAAGGCTCATTGAAGGTTGCAACAAGAGTGTTCTTTTTCACGCTGCTCTTCCATTTGGCTACCTGCCTCCCCTGGTAGACCAAATAAACTTTCACATAGGGATCTGTAGAATGTGTAAAACAGCATGAAGGAATCACAGTCAACGAGGTCAACCCAATGCTGAAAGACCATAGTAAACTAATTTGTTACTAAAGTTAATAAAGTGAGAAATCTGTTTCCTAGTGAATATGCACAATGCACCTATTTATATATAAGTGTACCAGTGGCGGATCTAGAAATTTTGAAAGGGGGGTTCAAACACCGGCGCGCAAAGTGCGGCGGAAAATTTTTGGGTTGCCACGCCCACTTTGGTCACGTGAACACATTCATACAAAACATAGCTGGAAGGCCGAACCGAGGGGTCCGTCACAAAAGAAATCTCGTACACTGTCCGACAGTGTTGTTTTAGTTAACTATAACTTTAACTAAGTACATTTTAGTATGGCCTTTTTAAAATTTAGTTAACCAAAACTACAACTAACTAAAATATTTTGCTAAGCTGGGAACTATAACTAAAATATCCAAGAACATACAAGAAGAAACCTGTCGGCAGAAATCCAAACTGAAATCCAGAAATCCACTCTGAAATGAAGGGCTCAGAACCATAGTGGGCTAACTCACCAATGAAGGGCTCAGAACCATAGTGGGCTAACTCACCAATGAAGGGCTCAGAACTATAGTGGGCTAACTCACCAAATTTGGTGAGTTAGCCCACTATAGTTCTGAGCCCTTCATTGGTGAGTTAGCCCACTATAGTTCTGAGCCCTTCATTGGTGAGTTAGCCCACTATAGTTCTGAGCCCTTCATTGGTGAGTTAGCCCACTATGGTTCTGAGCCCTTCATTGGTGAGTTAGCCCACTATGGTTCTGAGCCCTTCAAATCCGAAATCCACGTGAAATCCAGTGGATTTCGAAATCTCGTACGCTAAGGCGCGCCGTGGCGGACCCCTCGGGCCGAACTGAATATCTCGAAGCAACTCTAGGCCTAGTCAAACGTCTGGAGATCAGTAAGGAACTGATAAGTGAGTGTGTAACTGTGCCTGGTTGTTGTTGTTGCATGCCACTGCTGCATAATCATTTGATGGACTCGTGCAGCTATGTACGCAAAATACATTACTAGCCGCCAAAGGGGGGTGCATTTGCACCCCCCTTACCCCCCCTAAATCCGCCACTGTGTACTACTAGTACAAACATACGTACAAAACTTGAGTGATACAGCAGATACTTTAACGCCCCGATTCATACATGTTTAAGCAGCCATTAAGTAGATTTAGCATCCATAGATTTTGGGAATGGACTGCCCATTCAAGTATGCATGAGTAGTGCAATCTGAATACAATTCATGACACGTCAGGCCACATGTATACGGCATAGGGTGTCAGTATATACTTGTATCACATTCATATAAGTATTTAATTTACTCATTCCTGAAAGAAATATTGTCCTGTTGAGTACTTTCCTTCTAATCATCTTCAGTTTGTAATACTGAAGGTCCTAGATGCTTCAGCATCTTGATGCTTATTGGAGCCCAAGGAATAGTTGCAGGAGTTTTGAGGTCAGATTGCTGACTGTTTAGCTACATTCTACCCATAGTTCTGAACAGAAATCTAAGCAACAGCACAGCTATCTACAGTTTGTGTGTGTGTGTGTGTGTGTGGTGTATGTACTAGCCTCGTCCCCAGGCCCCTCCCCCCCTGAAGAGAGGCCTGGTACAGACTGTTTGCGCATGCGCGATATATTCCGTTATATTTTCCGTAAAAAACTTATCTTGTCTGTATGCAGAAGATTTACTAACCAAGAATACAATGCTTTCTTCGAAACAGACTCCAGCGGCAATTTAACTTGCAGAATACTACTAGAATACTACTTTTCAGATGTGGCAGTATCATTTCTTCAAACAGAAAGGTAACAAATCGATTTGCCAAAAAGGCCCGTTCGTAGCCATAAAACACACTTATCTCTCTTTGTACACGACTTGTAGCGGCTCCGTCTTGAACATGACCGGCCTTTACAACAGAAACGGCGCACAATAAAGCTTTACCAAACAGCAATTTGCCCGGAGAAGCAGCCACACTTCAGAGACGCACTCCGGCTCATTTGCGTGAAACGAACATGCACGGTTCGTACACGTACCTAATGTACGGTAAGTATCCGTTATTTTACGAATCCCCTAAAAACTGGGGATATTACGCGCATGCGCAAACAGTGTGTACCAGGCCTCTCCTCGGGGGGGAGGGGCCTGGGGACAAGGCTATGTATGTACTTACTCACACAAGTATAAATCAGGTGAAGATCTGTGATGGAAGGTATGCCACCTTCATGGCCGTGAGGAAGATCACACCTTTTTGCTAAGATAAACTTCATGTAGCACTAAACCCTCAGGTCATTGGGGGTATCTTGGGATTTGAAGTATATGTACTAAGCTATCATGTCACTGAAAAATGGTGAGAGATGTTGTAGTATATAATTTGTGCAACAATGCAAAGCTATACGTACATGTGGGGGCTTGAAAGATTTACATTGCATGCTTCATTAGGCCCTAATTTCTCACCTGCCAGTCCTGACACATCCTGTTTCTCCAGATTTGTAACCTTCAGAACCATTCCATTCAGCACACACCACTCGGGTTTATACTCCAAAGAGAGAAGAAGGTCACCTTTGGACCCTTGCTGTAAAAGATTGTATGAAGAAAATTGTGTGTTGGTCTATTAAACAGTGTGTGGAGTATAGCTTTTTATTTTACTAGCCCCAACTTCAACAGTTCAGAGTTCAGTTACTTGAATACATTATTCATTAAGTAATAGTTAAAGCATGTGGAGAACTAATGAGTACTTAAATTATATTACAACATTAGTACCTATAGGTACGTTAGATTTAGGTGGTTATATCTAGCCGCTGAGTTCCCTCCACTAAACCATTTCTGCAATACAACAGTAAGTGGTAAGTATAAGTGCAGATCACTACTAAGTTTGGTTATATGCAAAAACAAGTTGGTTGTTTTAACCACAGAGTGGTTACCTTGGTTGCATTAAAGCTGGAGACACAGTTGTTAGTGGAGGGTATTGAAGACTAATTGTTTAAGATAACCAGAGAGGCAGTTCATCTTACAACCACAATACACTGACAACCCTCAGAACATCTGTGAAGGAGTCATTACAAATGCACTTAGTTGTATAGGAACTGCCATGCTCTTAATGAAAGCAGGTGATCCCCTCACAGGTGTTCTGAGGGTTGTCAGTGTGTTGTGGTTGTAAGATGAACTGGGCAGTTGCCTCTCAGGTTGCCTTGTGCAATTAGTCTCTAAAAAAACACACTCTCTCTAGCTAGTAGGGTAACCACTCTGTGGTTAAAACCAATTTGCTTTTGCAGTGCCCGCACACTAGCTCTAGAAGTGAGTATCAAAGTAGTTTCCATGACCATATTCCAGTGTGCATTGACTGACAATACATGTGTAGCTACAGGCACCAATATCACACCCTACCGATCTGAAGTTCTCCACTCTTTCATCTACCCTCATCCTGTACACCACACCATACACATCCACATCCTTGAGTGGCAGGGCAATGCCTCCAATGATGTCGTTTTTGGAGAACCTGTCATGATCGTAAATTCGAAACACTAGGCTCTGTCTGTGTACATCATCCAGCTGGAGATTGTGGAACTCAAACGACTGATCAAAAAGTGGATTCAGTGTCTTGTACACAATTTTTGATTCGAATATCTCCTCCTTGTTTGGATGAAGGTGCACAACCACAAAGGGATCGCTGGTGCCACTTCGGTCCTTTGCTGGGAGGTTGGACGCCTCTTGTAAATGAACCGTCATCGTATGACGCTGAATATCATAGTGAAGGGAGAATTGCAGGGATGGATATGATTGGTCATCACCTTCCTCCACTAGCACTGGAAGCTCTGGAACTTTGAACTTTGACCTGAGCACTTCTGGTCCTAACGATCTTACTGGCAATTGCGGAACTTTGGACTGTAAGCTAAGCTCCTCAGATTTTAATCTCAATGGCAGATGTCTTTTTTCCTTGGTAGCAGATTCAGTGACTGTGGCAGCTGGTGTGGATTCATCAAAGGATCCAAGGGTCAATCTTTGTTGAGAAGCTGATTGAAAGTGATTGCCCTTGGTATGATAGCATGGTACTGCTTTTGGCTGTTCCCTCACCACAGAGTCCTCAGAAGTTGAAAGCAGGTGCATCTCTTGCCAGCTGTATGGTGCTGTGTTATGATGTGGTCGGGTGATAAATGCTTTCCACTGCTGTGGTATCTTGAAAATTTTCTCCACAGGGACAAGGGAAATGCTATTTGACAAAACTTCTTGTTCACCAGGATCGTCATATTCAATGCGAGCATATTTTCCATTTTGGTTGTCTTGGTTGCAGCATTGTAGACAGCAGTAGCAGCAACAACACATGCACTCAGAAGTTGCATCGACTGGTCTACAGAAATGTGTGCATGTGTATATATGCAGACGAGGTACGCAAAATTTGAAATATCATAGCTATAGAGTTACAGAAGGAGTTATGTGCTAATTTAAAACGAAATATGCAGTTAAATGGTTATCTGCATGATGCATGATGCTGTGTCAATAAGCTTGTACGTAATGTGATAGCTAATATTATTAAGAAAACGATGGCACATAATTTTTTTCTTTTAGCATAAGGAGCAAACAGAGCGGACAGTTGCGGGCACAAATGTTACCAAGCAGTATATGCTACATTGTTTTGCATGTGGTGCAATACACATTACCCAGACATGCCTCTGTGATGAGATATTCAAATCAAACCACCAGACAGCCTTCACCTGGGGGTGTGGATGGCTTGGTATGAGACCAGGAAAATAGTTCCGATAGGAGGTGTGCTCTACTCCACCTATACTGTCACATAGCTACGTAAGGTGCCCCCCTCACACACCTGCTGACTCCAAGGCCACCTGGCTCAACTTTGTCTCGGAAATTGTACAACTCAAACTTTGGGTATATATAAAATGCCTTCACCCAACTCTGTAGGCACTATATATGGCTTCCTTTCACGAGATCAATTCTCAATGTAGGCACTATACAGTCGTGTCGCCAACGGAAAAGTCACGTGAATTTATTTGCAGAGTGACGTCATATTTTGGGCGAAATGGCGGTACCGGAGGGAATGTGAGTGAGAGATACAAACGGGAGCACAGGCAAATAGTGGTTGGAGAAAACGGGCAGTAAACGGTTTCTGCGAGCTATGGATTCCCTGTTACATGAACGGAAGGGGTCAGAAGAGCAAATCTGGTGTGTTTGCTGAAGCAAGGGTGAGTTGAACTTACCAATGTGATTACGCAATCATGTTGTGAAATTTATAAAACTAGCTGTTACTCTGTGGTGGAATGTCAGAACAAGCTGATTTTTGAGCATATGTTTGGTAAGCTTGTAAGCATACTCCACAGCACTTATAGCATTGTTGCAAAATGGTTTCCTCACTGCAATAAATGGACTACTGCATGGATACGTTTCTTGTAATCACAATAAATATCTTCATTTAGGCTCTAAGCCATTTCCAAGTTCATTGTCATCATCTTCCACAATTGCAGTGTCCTCATCAGCTCCCACAACTTAGTCTATAAGCTCATCTGTGTCTATATCTAGTTATGTAGTGTCTGTTGTTACCACTTCCCCTACAAGCTAGGTCTATATGTTCTCTCCCTTCAGTTGTGGGAATGTTCAAGCAGCTGATATGCCCTACAGAGCAACCTGCAACACACTTGCGTCCAGTAAGTGAACCCTCTGTTTGCATGTGCATTTCCCACAGAACAGTCAGCTCGTTATCGACTGTCAAGCTGTACTCAGTGATTAACTTGAGAACCATGTTGTAGCCTTGTCCTCAGGCCAATCCATCATCCAGTTTCTGATGGCTAACAAGCCTATGAGATCTCATTGTGAATGGTGACGTCAGGCAGTGTCTGGTAGACAGAAAGTAGACACACGGGGCAGTGCCCGACCACAATAATTCTGTGTCCAGTATACCAAAACCCTGTTGATGCTGTATGAATGCTCTGGACTCCTCCTTTTTGACCAGCTACAAGGGGGTTGAGATCTTTTGCGGGACATCGTCCCCATGTGTCTACCTTATGTCTAACTGACGCTACCCAATGTCACCGTATGTGACGAGATCTCTCAGGCCTCCCCCCTCCACTTTAGCACACTGAAAGGGAATTGAGAATGGTCTGGACACAAGGCTATCATGTTGTTCTTGTCCTCCACAAGTTCTAGTAGACGGCTGCATTAGCTAGATCAGAAACAATGTGTTAACTGCCCAACATTGACCCTTACTGTAACCAACGATTCCACTACCTAACAGTAAAGCCTATGACATTGTAGCAGCCAGGCTCTCTGGTACCTCAAGTGCCATGATTCCTCTTTAGACATGTTGACAAGGGCTCAGCCTGTTCTTTGTTCTTGATCTGACCTGCTACGTGCCTAGTAGTTGTCAGTTTCATACCTTTGTCACACTCCATCTGTATCAGAGAGTTGGTAGACTCTCTATGTAGGGATGGCGCGGACGCGCAATATATTTAGAATTTAAAATACTGTTGCATTAGCCCGTACCTCACCTCTGTGGGTGTACTCTGCCGAGTCGTCTCCTGCACTCTGAATCGAATCTTGAGTTTTATAATTCAGACACATATTTGAATTCATATAGAAATATATATGTATATATATCGAAAAGGTGGGGAAGAGCCTGGGAACAAGGCTAGCAATTAACTACATAACAATCGCTGCTCTTAGTTGAACCCTTGCTGGTATTCTTTCTCCATCCAGGTGTATAACTAGGGTTGGCTAATGCCCTTGTCACATCATGCCTACGCTGACAACATACCAGACACGCCAAGGGAACACCTAAAGACAGCATGTGTATGAGCGTGCTCGTTCTTCCATTCTGCTGGTGGTGACAGATAACTGTGACTGCAGATACTGGTAGAACCACTACCTGAAAATGACAGCTCTCTTCTACTACTTGATCTTTTGTCCATGTAGTATTCGGTTCTGTAGTACAATAATTCATGATGGTGGCATGTTTATGCACTCTTTCATATTGTATCAAACCATTTCTACAACACCCATAATCCACACTTACTTGCTACACTCACTCCTACTGGCTTGAAAAGCACAGAAAGCTGTATTCTGGCAGTTGTCAAAGTGCGCTTCTTAGGGAGCTACTGTACGCCTCATAAAATTTTACGTAATAATATTCATGATTTTTGCGAGTCCATATCTCGGTAACTATAAGCGGGAACAGCTTCAAATTTTTTTGCTAAGCTAGGACCAGGAGTCTATTCATAGCTCAAAAAGTTTCAAATTTACCGGGCAATGGCAAAATAGTTTCCTCACTCGTTTTACGACACCACCGCGAGTATACATTAGTTAGTGTTGGCGGCTCTGGAGCTCTGCTGCAGTAAGATTACTACTTGTAACTTGGTAAATTGAAAGTACGATGTTCATTCTTCTTGCAACTTGAAAAAGTTTTAGCACTGCTCTTACAGAGAAAAAAATATAGGTGTATGAATATATAATAAGATAGATGACATTTAGCGGTTACTGAGCGGAAGTAGCGCTTCCGTTGCCACACGGCGCGTAGTTACTTCCGTTCCGTTGGCGAAACGACTGTATATGTGACAGTCCCGTGTAGAAATCGAAGGTTATTCCGTTGCGTATTTCGATCGCATCGCTGCGTTCAAAGCGCCGTATCGCTGAACTTCCGTTAAGGACGGGGCTCATACGCGCTTCATAGATGCGTAAATAGCTAACGAGTCTACGAAGCGCGTATGAGCCCCGCCCGAAGTTCAGCGATACGGCGCTTTGAACGCAGCGATGCGATCGAAATACGCAACGGAATAACCTTCGATTTCTACACGGGACTGCCACATATGTATATAGTTATTATAGTATGCCATAGGAAGTTATGATCATTTCATAGGTAGCTATGATTAATTATATAGGAACCCTATGAAGGTATAGGAAGTTATGATTTAAAAAAGGAAGCTAGCTAAGAAAACAACATCAGCCCTCCGATCTAGTTGTGGTGGCAGGTGGATCTAAATTAAACATTCATGGTTGCTGGTTGATATGGGCCACCTCTCTCTCTGGTGCAGTGTTGCCGTTCCCATACAAAGCCCCACCCACCAACTTGGTACCTCTTGGCTGATTCACGGCTTGATAGGAGAAAATTTCCTACTTTACATGGTAAAATGTGCAAGCTTGGAACACCCGCTACAATATTTGCATAAAGACAGTTGAACATATACAGACCATGGTCTTGTCTGCGCCTGAGTATACCCTTTCTTCCCTGGCAAGAAGTAAGAAGGTGAAATACTTAGGAGTCTGGATTGATGACGGTCTAACATGGCAAGACCAGGTGGAGGCAGTGAGGAGGAAGTGCTTTGCAGGGCTTGCAAAGTTGAAGCGATTGAGAAATGTCCTTCCAAGTTCGACAAAGAAGAGAATATTTTGTGCACTCGTGCAGCCGCACCTAGACTACTGCTCTGTTGTTTGGCAGGAGTGCTCATTAGTGTTGCAACTCAGACTTGACAGGATTCAAAATTATGGCATGAGACTCATCCTGTCACAACCTCCCAGAACTCCGAGTGAAGGTCTTAGGAAAAGACTGAACTGGATGCCTCTAAGCACTAGAAGAGAGATGTTCCGCATGGTATTGGTGCACAGGTGTTTAAGAAAGCAGGCCCCTCAATGTTTGAGTGATAGATTTAAAACAAATGCGGAGATTGGGAACTTCAAAACACGTGGCAGCAACAACTTGTTTCTGACTTTGGTAAAAACTGAGTTCTTCAGGAGGTCATTTACATTTAAAGGAGCATGGGAGTGGAACAAACTGCCAGTTGAACTAAAGGAACTGGGCTCGGTGGACAATTTCAAGAGATGTTTGAAGAAATGCCTCCTGGAAAAGTTATAGTTAGAACAATGACTAATTATACAGGATTTATAGTAGATATATATTTTTTATAACTTGTAATATCATTATAGTCTAAATTGTTGTTGTTTGTACTTGTTATGCAGGACTCCCTGGTGGACCAGCCTTCAGGCTGAAGGGACTTTTCCTGTTAAAAATGAAAATTTAACTAACTAACTAACTGTCCATTTGTTTGCAGCGCTTAACTGTCTAATATACGGTGCTGAAATGTACTGACTGAACATTTGGGGGTCCAATACATCAACTAATGCATGCAGATTTGGGGTGTTATGTAGCTAGCCGAAATACCTGCATGAGGGATCGTCGCACAAGCATCTTTGAAGCATAGTACACAGCATCATGTAAGGTTTCTTTGTGCTGTCGTCTTCAGCGGGATGCAGGGCTCCCAGTCCAAATGGTCAACTGCGCGTGCTCAAGGGAGGTCTGTCCGCAAACCTGAGTAGAATATCAGACAGTATTATCTATGATCAAATGAGGTCGCTTTTCTAGGAACACTGTGCGGTCGCCATACATGGTCATGGTGCAAGGACATTCGCCACAATCAGGTTACTGGAGTGGCCCTGCAGTCCAAAGTGCAGTGGTTGCGTGAGGGCTACAACAGTGTCCCGTACTCAGGCCGTCCTTGGTACAAGGCTAGCTACATAGCCTCGTACCCAGGACGGCCTGAGTACGGGACAATGCAGACCTGGGAGGGGGATCGGGAATGGGGGAGTAGGGAGGGGGAGGGGGAGGGGGAGGGGCGGGGGGCGAATTTCTATCTGACGCACCCTTTTCGAATAGCGTCCCCAGACCCCACCCTCTCCGCGCGCGGGCGGGGCATGAGACAACTTTTCGAACATGGTCTCTGCACGAAGTGCATGCTAACAAACTGCGCATGCGTGGATGGGTGGAGTTAAATCCTTGAACTTAACTCTATACAGCTGCATAGCGTGAACAGCGTATAGCGCAGCGTTTCTGCTACCAGCTAAGCCTGCCAACCTGTGAATCTTCAGCATATGTAGTATATCATGTCTATGTGAATGAGTACCATCTACAAAAAGCACAATTGGTCATGGCAACATTCTGCTGTGGCAATGACTTGATGGTTGCAGTTTGACCAGTTTCTTCCCCATTTTGTGCCGGGACGAGGCTAATCCACTATGACAAATAAATGGCATCCTTGTCTGACTTCGAAAATCAGAAAATGTCCTTGGTTGCAGTTTTTGCATAAAATGGCTCTGCAGTTGATTCACCAATTCAGTCTCTCTTCAGTCACCTGTGTTCACATCTTCAACATCAAGTAATGACTTTGGGAGTAAGGGACAATTTTCTTGTCTAATTGTGTGTCTCCAAGAGTCCACCTGGACTTGTATACAAACTTCATCAAACACAGCCACAGTGCACCTGCATATACAGTGGGAGAAGGTGTGGGAGATCTCATCACATGCAGTGATGTCCTGTAACATTAGGTAGACAGAATGCAGTCACACAAGGGGTGGTACTCGATCATTACAATTTATATATACTTGGGGTTGTGTTGATCAGTTCTGAGCGTACCAAAGTAGATGCATGACACTGCCTTGCAAATGTTTACACTTCAACCAGAAAAAGGATTTAGAAGCCGGAAGGGTCTCGAGATTGTTCATCGAACAGAGCCTTCTGTGTGCCTAACATCTGTCTACCTAATGCTACATGAAATAATCGCATGTGATGACTGTATTTGGATAGAAATATATAGCATGGAGACATTGAAGATTGGCTACCTTCAAGGTTGATTTGTGGTCAAACACTCAAGTGCTTGGCAGTGAAATCAAGCTGTCAAGTATTCAAATGGTCGAAATTTTAAGACCTTTGTCTTTACTGCATGTGACCATAGAAGGGGTGGTTTCTCAGAGTCACTGTAGCTATAACTACAGTAACCACCCCTTCGCACATTAAAAAAATAACATAGTGGTTGACCAACCAATTGCTTTTGTCGACCACAACACTAGTTCAGTCACAGTGGCAAACTTGAACTTCGCTATTAGTAGCTATAGCTCACCTTGCAGCTTGCTTGATGACTGCATGAAGATATTGTAGGTACAAAACTCCACCCACTCACGCATGCGCAGTTCGTTTCATGAACTTCGGTGCAGAGACTAAGTTCGAAAAGGGTGCGTCAGATAGAAATTCGCGTGCGGGGGAGGCTTTTGGAATCGCTTTTCGCCGATAAAATTTACGTCTGCACATGCACATACGCACAACATGCACATACGCACAGCATGCGAATACGCACCGTTTGACAATCTACGCATGCGCAGTTTGGAAGTAAGTCAAGCACTAACTTTGGGAGGAAAGTTCCTGATATTAGAAGTGACCCTTCAACTCAGATTTGCAGACAGGCCTTCCTTTGGAACCGGAGTCCTGCATCCCGTTGAACACGATACCTACATGATGCTGCGTATGCTGCAAAGATGCTTATGCAATGACCCCATATGCAGGTATATAGACTAGCTACCTTACTTTCCGAAACTTAAGAGCTCCAAATCCTTACTTGAACGTATTCAAGTTAGCACTGAGAACTTGTATATTAGCTTTGCATAATTATTGAGCAGGTCGAGTCGAGGCATATGCCGCTGTACTTAGTCTCGCAAGCCAGACCCAACCAACCGGTTAACCCCAGCGCGGATCGCTTTCAGTATCACGCAAAGCGATCCGCACTGGGTCTGGCTTGCGAGACTACCGCTGTACTATATATACTCTACCATCCTCTGGCGGACACCGATGATCTGCATGCAGCAGCATTTCAACGGATGTACTGGACCTCGGAAAGTTCAGTGAGCATTCTCTGAATGAACCTTGATGGATTGTGAGGGGGATGCTGGATGATGATTAGTGTTAAAATTCTCTTCATAGTATACGCTCACCAGTTCAATGAACCCTGAAACTGGAGTAACCACTCTTTTAACCAGTAGTTTTTGCATGAACGACAGAAAGAGGGCGGGGCATGAAAGCTGGGCACAGAGAAGCATAATAAAGGTGGTCTATTGCAGCTTGATTTGTTGTACGCTAGCCTTCAAATATATAACGATGTTCCCTAACCATGCAAGCATCAGAAAGAGTGGTAAATGCCTTGATTTCAGTTGTCAACCTGGAGCCTATGCTATATGGTACCCTTGGAAATCGCTTGACAGGGTTCAATGGGGGGGAGCCCTCCAAACACTCCAGCTTCCAAGACTATCTATAAAATTTGCAAAAAAAAAAAAAAAAAGGCATGATTTTACCTCTCAGATTGCGCCAGAAACAATCTTGGAGGACCAATTTTCCTGAGGGACATGCCCCCCCCCCCACAATGTCAATAGAACCCTGCTTGAACTTGGTCATAAAGTAGCTTGTTTCCAGGCTACCTGGGCCTCGAAAGTGAGTTGATTATTACAGTAGCTTAATACTGCTGAACCAGTACAGAAAATCGCGCACTTTCTTCATCACCAAGATCACAAATTGTTTGTCATTACACTCAACTGCAGTTTTAGTGACAAGAAATTCATCGAGACATTCTTCTTTGGGGTGTGAATGGCTGCGCACAAGCCAACTACCATTTCCCATGGAGCTTTTGTCATGCCTTAGGATTAGGTTATTAGGTGTGTCTGCTATTTGACAATAATTGCAATCAGCCAAATTAACACATGCAAAGTAGGTAGCTAATGTACTTTTGGTGACATTTGTACTCCTGCTCCAACCAGAGAGGCATGCAACTGCCCAGTTCACCTTACAACCACAACACACTGACATCCCTCAGAATATCTGTGCGGAAATTACCTGCATGCATCAAGAGCATGGATGTTTCTTACTGCAACTTTGAAGTGCATTTGTAATGACAGATGTTGTGAGGGTTGTCTGGTTGTAAGATGAACTGAACAGCTGCCTTATGTAATTAGTCTCCCATAAAGTAAACCTGTTTCTCCAGCTTAATAGCTAATCAACTTTTTAACTTCCCCCAACACACATCATACACATGCACACATTTCTACAGACCAGTCAACACAAGTTTTGAGTGCAAACATTGCTGCTACTGTTGTCTACAATGCTACAACCAAGAAGACGCTAGAGAACCCTATGTCTGCATTGAATATGACCATCCTGATGAACCAGAAGTTTCATCAAAGGGCATGTCATTTGTCCCTGTAGAAACAATCTTCCAGATGTCACAGCACTGGAAACGATTTACCACCCAGCCACATCCTATTATAACACCGACCGGCTCACAAGATATGCACCTGCTTTCACCTTCCGAGGACTCTGTAGTGAAGGAACAGCCAAAAGCAGTGACATACGGCAGCACCAAGAATGATGAATCTCAACCAGTTCCTCAACAAAGCATCACAGTTGATCATGACTCCTCTGATCAAACAGCCCAGCCAGCCACATTCACTGAATCAGCTACTGCGAAAACAAGGCATCCGTCCTTGCACTTAAAATCAGAGGAGCTCAAATCACAGTCCAAAGTTTCGCAAGCTCCAGTACTGATAGAGGACGATGACCAATCACATCCATCCCTGCAATTCTCCCTTCACTATGATATTCAGCGTCGTACAATGACCGTCCATTTACAAGAGGCGTCCAACCTCCCGGCAAAGGACCGAAGTGGCACCAGTGATCCCTTTGTGGTTATGCACCTTCATCCAAACAAGGAGGAGATATTCGAATCTAAAATTGTGTACAAGACACTGAATCCAGTTTTTAATCAGTCGTTTGAGTTCCACAATCTCCAGCTGGATGATGTACACAGACAGAGCCTAGTGTTTCGAATTTACGATCATGACAGGTTCTCCAAAGATGACATCATTGGAGGCATTGCCCTGCCACTCAAGGATGTGGATGTGTATGGTGCGGTGTACAACATGAGGGTAGATGAAAGAGTGGAGAACTTCAGATCGGTATGATTCAATGTAGTTTCAGGACTCTTTGTGAAACTACAGTAGTTACAGTACTCTGAGCTGTTCAAGCTGGGCTAGTAGGATGTTGTGTACATTACTAAATCCTAGCTAAAACTATACTCAACACATTACTTTATGACGGAAGTATCCATATTACACCTCAAGATGAGAAATAATTATAAAAATGGGCTTTTAGCAATAGGAGAATCGAGAAGAAATTAACAGCCATAAAAGTACATGAACAATGCCAGGCCAGAGGAAGCATTGGGCATATTGTGTAAACGAAACTCTTTTCTGGGAACGTGGAGCTGAACGGCTTTGCTCTAAGATGACATTTATTGTGTCAATGCACATGCCATGTGTCAGGTAGGTGAATAAACCATCAACCATCAATAAGTGAACTTTGGAAGTCATTTAGGTATTAGTGTACACCTTGGCTCAAGGCACCAGTCTCTCAAATTGAACTTCAAGTTGATAGGTTCCATTCCCAACAACGTGCAATTTTCTTCCTTCATTCCTGCATCCACCGGCATTCTTTCTTGCAGTTTTAGAGTTGTGGCTAAGCCTGAATTATGCATGCTTATGTGAACAACTTATGTCTACTTTCTCTCTTGAACCCTGAGGGTGAAACAGTGAGCCATTTTAGCTAGCACTAACCTTCTGATCGTGCACAGGGAACGTCTTGGGATGTGGTTTAGTCTTCATATAGAACATCGCGATGCTCAGAGATTTAGTGCTGCCAATTTACCTCAGCTAGAGTTTAGTGCAACCACTTAGCTACTAATAAATAATTATGCACTCATATTGGATGTCCATTACTTTATCTGGTCTGGCAGTTACTCATTACATGGATACTGCATCTCTTTTACAGAAAGAATCAAAGGGAGACATTCTTATCTCTCTGGAGTATCTCCCCAAGCAGTGTGTGTTGGATGGAATGATTCTCAAAGTTACAAATCTTGAGAAACAAGACGTATCAGGACTGGCAGGTTTGAAGATCCAATTAAAGCATAGAATACCTCACAAGTCTCCCACACATACTAAATATGTAGCTTTACACTGTCACATTACACTGTAAGAAAACGTGGGTAGTTTTGGTTACCTCAGTTTCATAACATGATTGGACAATTTCATTAGCAAAGTATTCTCCCATGACATTTACTAATGGCTTGGAAAGCGAAATCAAGTTGTTAATCTGTGTGGAATCTAAAGCAAGCAGTGGGACTCCACTGTGTTTAATAATGCAGACAATTAAAAGAAAATTGAGGTAACCAAATTGAGTCAGAACAACCTTTCCTTTTTACAGTGTATAGTAACTACTTGGTGTTTAAGCTTTTGTTCTGTGTGAAAATTCAGTAATGTCCTAATCTACTGTATACATAACTATATAATGAGTACTTCATGTTCAAATCACACCCCAAGATAGAATCTAATGAACTGTGAATTCAGTACTAGATGAGGTTTACCAACATTAACACAAAGGCTTTACCAATACACCCATGCATTTTTTTTTCTTTATCCAAATTTTAATGCAAGACAGAAAGTCAGGCATATGGGTTGCCAAAATAGCAGAACAAGCCCAAAGCAACGACAAAAACAAAAACAAAAAGAAAAAAAAGAAAAAAAAAGAAAAAAAGAAAAGACAAATAATTTAGGTGAGTAAACAGGCCATGCACAAAATTAGTATGTATAACAGAAGAAACTGTTGCTTAGATTCTCTCTTCAGAACTATGAATGGGTGCTATCGTGTGTGAAAGGTCGGCAATTTGACTGCAAAACTTCTGTAACTGTTTGGCAATCCCCATGCAATAAGCATGGAATTGATGCTGAAACATCTAGGATCTAGTTCTTCAAAAGAATGGGGAGTATAGCACTGATGCTTTCAGGACTGACTTTGAAGACTTCCCTTTAACCTATACTAGTAGTACGTGACATATACCCCCCCACAGGTAGTATAATTTTGAGTTCTGTAACGTTTTTTGTCACTAGAATATTAATTTTTGTCAGTGCAATGAATGCTAAAAATTAAAAATAACCATCCATACTCACTATATTGCAGAACCATCTCCATGTTTAAGGCAAAAATTTGAAATTTATGGTATTGTATACCGTTTTGTGGATATAAATAATCCACATGGGTTATATGCTACTGTGTTTTATTCTACAGATCCCTATGTGAAAGTTTATTTGGTCTACCAGGGGAGGCAGGTAGCCAAATGGAAGAGCAGCGTGAAAAAGAACACTCTTGTTGCAACCTTCAATGAGCCTTTCCAGTTTGATCTTGAAAAGAAAGACATAAACCATGTCGAACTTGAGGTTGTCATAATGGATTATGACAGATTCAGTCGAAATGATTTAATAGGCACAGTGCTTTTGGGAGCAAATGTCGATCACCCATCTGGACAAAGTCACTGGACTGATATGGTTGCAACACCACAGCAGAGAATCAGTCGGTGGCACTCCATCAAACCAACCTTACACCGTCTAGAAGATTTGACGAGGAAAACCAAGTGCCAGAAATTTAGTAAAGTCACCATGTAGTTTACATTGAACTGCAGGCATTGATATAGCAAATACAAGTCAGCACAAATTGTACTATAGTCATTATGTGATTCAGTAGTGCTATTTCTCTGGAAGGCTCTTTTTTGTGGTTCAAGAGATGAAGACATGTGTAGCTAACATGAATAGCAGGACACAGCAGTCAACTGTTCAGTGGCCAGTGCTGCATGAGCGGGGGTCAAACATAGCTAGTAGATGCTAGCATGAGCAACATTGATATTATTTGCTACGCAAAAGATGCATATGTTTGGTGGAGGTACAGAGTCCTTGGTATCATGATCACTGGAGCTTAGAACCATCACTCCTAATGCATCAGTCTCATAATCAGACTAGCCTTGTGGCCAGAACCCATTCTGAACCGTTTCTAAACATGAGAGTAGCAACCGTGGGCAACTCTTTGTTACTTTCAGTAAGGAATATGTTGTTCCTCTGAAGTGTCCAGAGGAACACCATGTGTGGCTTTATGCCAGACTCAATACGTGATCCTGATGTCTGGGGCCTATACCACTCATACAGTGATTCTTTTATCCGTACTGTAAAGTTGTGAACACTTGCAGGAAAAGGATGCTTTCACTTCTCTTTGGCATTTAATTTGGGGACACAATAATGGCCACAATCTACCGCTTCCCAGCCTTATTGAAGAAATTGAGTTTCTACGAGGTGCATGCAATAGCTTCTAAAAGCTCCAGTAATTACAAACTACAAACCATGACCAGGTACCCTTACCAAACACACACCATTAACAAACTACAAACCATGACCTGGTACCCTTACCAAACACACACCATTAACAAACTACAAACCATGACCAGGTACCCTTACCAAACACACACCATTAACAAACTACAAATCATGACCAGGTACCCTTACCAAACACACACCATTAACAAACTACAAACCATGACCTGGTACCCTTACCAAACACACACCATTAACAAACTACAAACCATGACCAGGTACCCTTACCAAACACACACCATTAACAAACTACAAATCATGACCTGGTACCCTTACCAAACACACACCATTAACTGGTCAATGGTGCTACACAAAAGCTACCATGAACAACATGTGTGCATGTTTATGATACACAAGTAAAGGTGTATCCATGATTCGTACATAATAGTCTATCAATCAAGCCAGGCCATCTCTCACCCTCCAGAAAAGTGAGAGGTCTAACAGTAGTTCACAGTTTGTTTAATCTGCAATCCTACAACTGCACCAGTATTGAAGCCAAGGTGTTGCCGCTGTCTCAAAATAGATTGGTCAGCAATTCATGATTACTAATAACATCTGCTAGAACCTCTCACTTTTCTTAAGGGTGAGAGGTCAGGCTTGATAGCATACATATGTAAAAGCATCTTTATTTCTTAAACCCTGACAGCGAAGCAATGAACCCTTAATTAAGTAAATCGTAGCACTACTTGCAAGTATTAATAATTACCTTAATCTGTCACATCATTACCTAGCCTTATGTAACCTGACTGCTCAGAACAATTAAGACGGCCTTAAATTTATTATTCGTAACACGGAAGTACACGATATTGCAATAGTTTACGGAAATTGAATGGCTGCCAAGTGTAGGCTTCTTAGCTTTGTCATCGTTATTCTGATCGTTAATCTTTTCTGTATAGCTTTGATTGTGAAGTAGGTATGCCCAAATTTCAGAATGGATATCACTGAGACCGAGAGCTGCGTGTTTCTGCGAGCAGAAGACAAGCTCTTGCATGGGTACATACATTGTACTTGTATTAGTACTATCTATTGGTGCTATCCTTTGCGTTACATATAAATGTATCCATGGCATGCAAATGAAGGTGTGTTTTGGTATTCATGATGTATATAAGTCCTTGAACTCTCTCTGACCGGTGAAGTAGTGAATCTTCAGGTCATCCGGAAGCACCTTGGAATGTGATTGAAACTTGATACATTGCAAACAATAGCTAGCATAGAAGGTCCAGTGAATATTTTACACTACATCGATAAACTCGAAGCAAGCCAGCATGAACTGTGCTAGTTAGCTAGTTAGTTAATATAATGGTCTGCAGGTCAATGGTAAGACTATAATGTGCTGGTTTTACTGATTTCCTGGCGCTTGGTTTTCTTTTCTGCAGCTTCTAGACGGTGCAAGGTTGGTTTGATGGAGTGCCATCGACTGATTCTCTGGTGTGGTGTTGCAACCATGTCAGTCCAGTGACTGAATCCGGATTGGTGATCGACATTCACTCCCAACAGCACTGTGCCAATCAAATCGTCTCGACTAAGCCGATCATAATCCATTACAACAACCTCAAGCCCGACATCATTTATGTCTTTCTTCTCAATTTTGAACTGAAACGGCTCATTGAAGGTTGCAACAAGAGTGTTCTTTTTCACGCTGCTCTTCCATTTGGATACTCGCTTTCCCTGGTAGACCAAGTACACTTTCACATAGGGATCTGTAGAATAAAAAAACAAACTTATGAGTAGCATGTTTTGTGATAAAATTCATGATACACGTGGACTATATAGCTGAAGTATTACCTATAAAAAGGATCATGAAATTTTTCACATAAAAAATAGTACATTAAAATACTGAAGTTATTCCCAAAACGTCTAATCCCCAAATGCTTGTTCAATACCCATCAAGACTTGGTTTTTGGTTAGATATGCTAAGTAAATTTGTTCCACTTAGCACTTTGTTAGCATGGTAAGGGATGCATAGGTCCTAGGTCTCTGCCTAGCTTAGCAATTGAGAGTTGAAATAATTCGAAAAATGTCTTCCCTTCTCACCATACTGCAAGCGATGGAAAGCTGGGGCTGGAAACAAGGCTCCATTTAAATTCCCTTGCAGATGAGAATTTTTAATATTGAAGCTTCTCCTAATCTATAATTGCACTTTAATAGTTGTTACTAATGTGAAACAAAAGTGCCATCATCCTGACCTCTAATTAACAGGCACCTCAGACACGATCCGGTTATCTTCGCCTGGGCCACACAAAATTAATTTCCTGGTTCCTGTTGAGGGCATGTGACCTGTTGTGTAAAGTCTACTCTGTACTCTGCAACCACAGTGCTTACACAGTCTGCATCAAGTGGCTTCACCATCCCTTGTGGCTTCTCTAAGGTGTCTGCTATATAGTACAACTGGGTTTGGGTAACCAATGTTTTTTTACACTTGGGTTACCTGTTCATTTTAAAAACTAGTGGAATGGGTACAGGACTATATACAATATACATGTTTCTCAGTTACAGACATGTTAAGGACACCCCCGTCTCTGCTGATCAGACAAGAGAGGTTTTACTGTACATGTGGCAGTCACGTGTAGAAATCGAAGATTATTCCATCACGTATTTCGATCGCATTGCTGTGTTTGAAGTGCCATATTGCTGAACTTCTGTTAAGGGTGGGGCACATACATGCTTCATAGATGCATGAATATCTAATGAATCTACAAAGCGCATATGAGCCCCGCCCTTAACAGAAGTTCAGCGATATGGCGCTTCCAAGGCAGCGATGCGATCGAAATACGCAACAGAATAACCTTCGATTTCTACACGGGACTGCCACATATGCATGTAGACTTGGAGTATTCTATTGGATCAAATTACTTACAAACCTGCCAGTCCTGACACATCCTGTTTCTCCAGATTTGTAACCTTCAGAATCATTCCATTCAACACACACTGCTCGGGTTTATATGCCAGAGCAATATGAAGGTCTCCTTTGTAGTCCTTCTGCAAAAGAAATGAATCATTCTGTCATAAACCAGTGTGTTAAACAATAGTTGATCTAGTTGTATACTTGTACCATGGCTGTAACAATTGGACCAATCAGATTTCATGCTTAGAGGTTAATAAATGTGTTATATACCTCCAGACGATGTATATAATTTTAATATACACCTCCAGACAGTTTATGTTTACTGTTGACCTAAATGATGGCCAATGGTTGCAATGCATGTGTACACAGATACTAAATGCATTTACAATAAACAAAGTTGGTATGCATGCATGCAGATGTTGTTGTTGCAAATGGAGGAGCATCCTGTGATGTTGATGGTCGGATTTGGTTCACTTTGGGCAGATACTGTGGCTGCATAATTCTTGAATGTGAGACGTTGGAGAGTTTGCGGTTTACACGTGGCGTGCGTGCGGGAGTTATTTCATAACCGTTAGTTATTAAAACGTCAGGTCGAAGTAGCTGACTCGTCACTCGTCCATCAAGGTCGCTTCTCTGACGACACGGGTTGGGCCAGGAGGGGTCCACGGTTGAGCGATGAGTTGATTTGTGGACGCCATTGCTTAGGCTGTCGATCATGATAGTCTGGGTCACGCGGTTAGTTAAAATTATGGCGCTCCGGCAGGTCAATGTCAATAGCAGCAGTCGTTGCGCGGATCTCGCGAAGCTCCACTTCTCTCCCGTTTCCCTGTTCTCTGGCACTACCCGTGCCTGATTGCTCTTTTTATACTGTTACTACGTACGTGCGTTGCTATGCCCCATAGTACAAGTCGGTTATACAACTCGGTGTCTGTCTCTACGGTATACACAACCTCGGGCCTACGGCCCTCGGTAGTGTATATCCTGTAGAGACCTCCACCTTGTTGTATAACCTATACATAAACATGTGGCTGTAATAACTCTTGGTGTTAATCACCATACTGTGAGCCAAGAGCGGCGGCTAGAGTAAGAGTGTGTAACTTCAATAGAAGTCCGGGCAAAATTATTGAACCGTACTAAAAACAGAACACCCGGTCGTAGCAACAACGTATAATGGCTTATGTTAACGCAGTGTGCACAGTGTTACTATTTTTAGTACTGGCGGTAAATTCCGCCCGGTTTCAAATTTTACGTAGTTACACGCTCTTACTCTAGCCGCCCGTTCTTATGCGCTCTTGGTGAGCACATAGCGAATACCCTACCGATCTGAATTTCTCCACTCTTTCATCTACCCTCATCCTGTACACCACACCATACACATCCACATCCTTGAGTGGCAGGGCAATTCCTCCAATCATGTCGTTTTTGGAGAACCTGTCATGATCGTAAATTCGAAACACTAGGCTCTGTCTCTGTACATCATCCAACTGGAGATTGTGGAACTCAAACGACTGATCAAAAACTGGATTCAGCGTCTTGTACACAATTTTTGATTCGAATATCTCCTCCTTGTTTGGATGAAGGTGCATAACCACAAAGGGATCACTGGTGCCACTTCGGTCCTTTGCTGGGAGGTTGGACGCCTCTTGTAAATGGACGGCCATCGTACGACGCTGAATATCGTAATGAAGGGAGAATTGCAGGGATGGATATGATTGGTCATCACCTTCTTCTACTAGCACTGGAAGCTGTGGAACTTGGGCAAACTGTGAACTGAGCACTTCTGATCCTAACGATTGTGATCTTACTGCCAATTGTGGCACTTTGGTCTGTGAGCTAAGCTCCTCAGATCGTAATCTCAATGGCGGATGTCTTTTTCTATTGTTGGTAGATTCAGTGAATGTAGCCGGTTGTGTGAGCACATCAGAGTAGTCAATAGTCATTATTTGTTGAGGAACTGGTTGAGATTTATCATTCTTGGTGCTGCCGTATGTCACTGCTTTTGGCTGTTCCTTCACTACAGACTCCTCGGAAGTGGAAAGCAGGTGTACCTCTTGCAAGCTGGTCGGTGTTTTAGTAGAATGTGGCTGGGTGATAAATCGTCTCCCATACTGTGGCATCTTGAAGATTGTTTTTACAGGGACGTAGGACATGGATCCATTCGAAGACAAATCTGGTTCACCAAAGTCACTATACTCAATGTGAGCATAGTTCTCTTTCTTGTTGTCTTGCTTGCAGCATTTTAGACAACAGTAGCAGCAACGAAACCCCCCACAGCTCATTATGTTGACAGGTCTGTGTGTGTGTGTGTGTGTGCGTGCGTGCGTGTGCATGTGTGTGTGTGTGTATGTGTGTGTGTGTGTGTGTGTGTGTGTGTGTGTGTGTGTGTGTGTGTGTGTGTGTGTGTGTGTGTGTGTGTGTGTGTGTGTGTGTCACATGAGACTTACAATATTCTGGTTCAGTTATATTATAAAAGACACTGAGATCCAGCCAGGATTTGAAGCGGTTCATAAGCTCTTCAGAATGCCTGTCAGATGCTCTTACCGACTGAACCACTGGCATTGGAGCAGAGGATAGATGGTCATAGGCACAGTTCAATTCTCCGACTGTATGGATCTCACCGGACTGAGCACCAAAGCACTCACCGGACCGAGCACCAAAGCACTCACCTGACTGAGCACCAAAGTACTCACCGGACTGAGCACCAAAGCACTCACCGGACCGAGCACCAAAGCACTCACCTGACTGAGCACCAAAGCACTCACCGGACTGAGCACCAAAGTACTCACCGGACTGAGCACCAAAGCACTCACCGGACTGAGCACCAAAGCACTCACCGGACTGAGCACCAAAGTATTTGAGAGTAACATTATACTTACTAAGGTATGCACCCACAGGTAGTTTACAACTTGAGATAATTAGGTAGCTATGAGTATGGTACTCACTCATGCGTAGAAGGTGTTCTAAGCACGCATATACATTACCATCACAAGCTCAAAACATGAATTACTATCACAAGTGATTTGCTCAGCTACTATTCCTGGAAGTGTGTACAGCCATAGTTAGGGTGATTCCCAGGCCCCTACCAAGCTTTATGACATCACTCATGAGTTGGTCTGCACTCGTAACACTAAAACCATGAAATTACGTGCGCTATATACACATGGTAGTATCCACTGCACGCACTGCACTATTGCAAGTCACAAAATTAAAACCATTAAAATTCTGGCCAGCTAGCTTTTTCGGATGTTCACTATTATGCCTGCAAAAATTTCAAACACATATGGTAATAGCATCTTGTAGCTTCACCACTAGGCATGCAGCACTGCCAAAATTAATCTCATAGTTCTCTCTCGAAAGGAAGAGTCTGATGGCACAAACCCTGGCACATATTGGAATACTACTGAAGCAAGAATAACCACTTCAAAGTGATGCTACAGAGGTTCACTCTTCAACACAGACCAATATCAAATCTACAACTACAAGGTTTCGGCACTTCTGCAAGAGTCATCAGACTCTTTCAATTGTGGGTTGGGTCTAAATGAAAATATTCAATTGAAAATAACCAACTATAAAGAAGACAATCCTTCCCATTTGGGCTCTTGAGGAAGCCGGTGTTGGGGTGGGGATGATGAGTGTTTTCAAAGTAGTGGGCTGTAATCTTTCAATAACATTATCTGTTTTGCTTATGCAAGCATATCCAAGATCATAAGATACGTAAGTCATAGATGGTTGATCTTGACATGCAATTAAACCAAACAGAGTCGACAGCTTGATTCCTATTTTCACTGACCTGCACTTGAGATCCTCTAGCTACCCCATTTTGTATCGTTTTACAACCCACTTCAGTCTTGTTCCCAGGCTATGCGGAAAAGATAAGAGGCTAGCTTGCCTTGTGCTGGTGAACACTTGTAAGTTAGAACCATGTAAGCAAGAAATGACGTTAAGCTTTAATACTTATGCTGTATACTGTTTGGCACTTTCAACAGTACTCCAGGCTTGCCAAAGTGCATTTTAAAGCTACCCTATAGCCGGAAAATTTGACGGGAAATTAAGGTTTGACGACTGGGGTTGAAACTTCCAAATAAAAATTCGCCAATATTATTTTGCCCGCAATGCGTAATGATGTAATCATTCAGTAGAGTTCTTGGCTCCATCCCACGCCCCTCTATGCGAGCTGTACATGTAGCTAGCTACGTGCTAGCCACTGCCGCTTTTATTTCTTGTAAATTTGCAAACTCATGGCTTTGTTCAAGTACCTCAAGCAAGAGACGGCAACGCTCCCTGATAAACGGACCTGAGTCGGTGTGGGGGATGATGAGTGTTTTGAAAGTAGTGGGCTGTGTAATAACATTATCTGTTTTGCTTATGCATGCATATCCAAGATCATAAGATAAGATATAGATGGTTGATCTTGACATGGAATTAAACCAGAGAGAATCGACGGCTTGATTCCTATTTTAACTGACCTGCACTTGAGATCCTCTAGCTACCCCATTTTGTCTTGTTTTACAACCCACTTCAGTCTTGTTCCCAGGCTATGCGGAAAAGATAAGAGGCTAGCTTGCCTTGTGCTGGTGAGCACTTGTAAGTTACAGATGTGTAGGATGTTAGAAAATGCACTTTGGCAAGACTGGAGTACTGTTGAAAGTACAAAACTGTATGCAGCATACATATTAAAGCTTACCTCATGAACTTACGCAAGTGCCTATCGAAGCTAGTGTTGCTCTGCATTGCTTGCTCAGGCTTTTACATTCTCTAGTTTGATTACACAGAGCATCATACAACATTAGCTTTCTCTGTGGTTACTCACAGATAAGGCCTCTGTTGATAGAGTTGTGTTACATGAATACTTATTACTAGTTACAATTCAGTTAACGGTGTACTTTGTCAGCCTTTCTAATTGTATCACTATTTCCTTGTTTTACCACTGCAAAAACACTTGGGTTACTTTTACCACTGACACAGCTGCCACAAATCCACTCAAGTTCTTATATTAATTGCTGCACATGCTCTTCTGCCACATCGTTGACCTATAAAGTGTGGAACTAGTCTGGCAACATTGGCTCTTCATTTGCAAGAAGTTGTGAAGCCAGCAAAATCTTGCATACTTCATCTAGATGCACCTGTACATACCGCCATGCTGCAAAGCTGTAACACAGTGATGACATGTACATTTGTAGGACCACACTTGCCTACACCTACCCACTAATGTGCTTATGTAGCCTCGTTCCCAGGCCCCGCCCAGCTTTCCGTCACTTGCAGTACGGAAAAGCCGTGGAGAGCCTGGTATCTTTTCTCACGTGAGCATGACGTAATCGGAAAATGGCGAAATTTTGCAGAACTAACAGGCTGCGTTTCGCGTATTTTAAACCGACTACACGCTCAACGCTTGGTGTGTAAGACAGTCGCCTCCCGCTAGCTAGATACGTGTGGTAAGTTACCTGGTACCTTGGCTCTTTTCGCTGTTCTGGGCCCTGTTCGCCCACGCACAATTAAACCCTTTCTACCATCCTTTCTATCCTGACGTCACTCACGTGAGAAAAGATACCAGGCCCTCTCCCACTTTACCGTACTAATAAGCGACGGAAAGCTGGGCGGGGCCTGGGAACGAGGCTAGTGCTTATGTACACTTCAGCTACACAGACTGTTACACTGACATGGTTTCAACTTCATGGTTTTGCCAACACTTTTACGGTTCCCATCTAGCCTCGTTCCCAGGCCCGTGCCCAGCTTCCCGTCACTTGCAGTACAGTTAAGCGGGAGAGGGCCTGGTACATTTCCTCATGTGAGTGACATCACGGGTAGAAAGGCGGTAGAAAGACTTTAATTGAACGTGGGCGAGCACGACTAAATTGCTCACTGATTGCTGGTGTGTGTCTTCACTGTTTTGGCTTGGTAAAACTCTCTGTCCTCCCAACTGTCTCGTGAATAGCGACGTAAAAGCGCCTTCGTGTGCTGCTATCGTTCGACTTGGAATAGTCGCGCTCCAGTGCGTGCGTGCGAGCGAAGTTGTTGTGGTTTACATGACGCCCACGTTCGCATAATTTGCCCTGTCCGTGACGTCACTCACGTGAGGAAATGTACCAGGCCCTCTCCCGCTTAACCGTACTGCAAGCGACGGGAAGCTGGGCGCGGGCCTGGGAACGAGGCTAGTTCCCATCAGGACAGTGATAGTCAGAAACAAAGAACCTGCTATCTGTTCATGCCAACCAACTGAGAAACCACTGAAAAGTGGCATATTAGGGTCAGTGATGCAAGATTATCATGGACCACAATGAGCTCCTTTTAGATGCTAGGCTGTTCATCTGCCTCAGTTTCCTGTCTGTACATGCCCTTGAGGCATGTTCTGTTTGCAACTTCTTGTCTAGTAAATTTGCATGCAAACAGTAGCACACAATACAGTGTGATTACCTGTAGCATTCATGTACCAGCACCAAATTTTCAGAGCAGGTGTACAAGACCTACCTGGCATCTGTAAACGCTAATTCAGTGTGCAGAATGCCATTGTCAGAAACCTGGAGCTGTCTGATAAATTAATTTGCGTGATCTTGATTGCATAGTAAATACAAAATGCCTGCAAAAGACCCTACAAAGCTTGAGTCAGAGACTTGCAACCCACAGGAACAAGGTGCACTAGTGCAGCTTCCCACATAGCTACTCTAACCGTCTTTGTTCAGGAGTAAGGAGCTGAAAATCTTCCAAGTTACCCCGCCTTACCTTACCAGTACCTCACTGAAATCTGCTTGTAGTGTTACCACAGCAATAAGACCACTATGTCTGCAAACTGTCACTGCAGCCTGTGAGCTAAGATGAAAAGTCTGGCTACCATTGGGTTGTTCTAGGTACACGAACAATTATAGCTACCTTGCATAACAGTTATATAACTCATAATTATTTGTCACTCACCGTGGCACTCACTTCAGCACAGCGCAACGTCGCTAGCTCGGACCGTGCGACCTCTCTGCACTTTCAACCCAACTGGAGGCTTACTTGGCAATGCAAGCCGGTTTTTTGTCCATATGGGGAAAAGATAGTCATGTGCGCGGCTCCGGATGTTACCAGTAATAAATTTAAGTCCAGATTTAACTTAAACCGCACCCCCAAGCGGCTCACCGAACCTCGACTGGCTCGTCTGATATTTTTGGTTTCTTTATTCCTACAGCTGAGATTTAAGTTAAGCAGAAGCAGATGAGTCATCAGCTATGACAATGGTCATGGCATATTGAATTTCTGCTGTTTCTGTACCAAGATTGATGTCCTGTGGTCCTTTGTAAACATGTTACACAGCATGCTAACTTAAGGTTTTCATCAAGTTTTCATCATGCCAATGTTTCAACTACAATACTATACTCTTCTGTACAACACTCAGAATACTGCTTACGTAAGTACAATAATCAGGTACGCTAGTTGCTAACCAAGACTACACCATTGTAGTCAGAACATTGCATGGCAATTGATGAAATTGAAGGATCGAAATTTCGGGAATACTAGCCAACCGAGAGGATCCGTGAAAGGGTACACTGAAAGAGTATACGTTACATTGCGGCATATCAACACTCAACAGCTGTTCCCACAAAACAATAATGATGACGTTGATGGTAAGATAAACACCGGCTATAAGTATAAAATGATTAAGCAAATCTGCATTACAAAAACATATATATATATAATTCTCTATGTTACATGGCTACAGTGACTGTTAAGTATAGCTAATTTTCCTCTTTGAGGCTTCTTGGGGTTGGACTGGCTTGATAGTGTGCCACTGACTAATACTTTGCTGTGGGGTTCCAATCACCTCAGTCCAGTGACTGCGTCCAGAACGGTGCTCGACACTCACTCCCAAAAGCACAATGCCGATGAGATGGTTTCGACTGAACCTATCATAGTTCATTAAGAGTACCTCAAGGCTCACTTTGTTTATGTCTCTCTTCTCAAGATCAAACTGGAAAGGCTCATTGAAAACTGCAACAAGAGTGTTTCTTTTGATACTGCTCTTCCATCTTGCTATTCGCCTTCCCTGGTAAACCAAATAAACTTTCACATAGGGATCTGTAGCAAAAGGAATGTGAATGGTGATAAAACTCTATACATCTACATAAATTTATAAACTACATGTACCCCCAAGAAGCAAGAAAAGGGATTCACATATGCATATTGCTTAGTGCAATGGTGCACACCTTCCATGGGAATGTTTGCCAGCAAGCATTGGAAAGTAGCACAGACGGCAAATAGATTTTGTATTCACTAGCATGATGTCACACACTCTATATGGAGTGCTACACTAGGCTGTATGTAGGTGCACTGAAAAAACATTTGGGTTACTTCTAGTCTCTTTTTTCAGAAGACCTATTTGGCTACATTCCTGGCATTTCTACTACAACCAATGCTACCAAACAATTCTCCAGGGACAGATGTGTAAGATGAACAACCCCCAACAAACCTCATTTGCTTATGTAGTCAAGTAGATAAGACAAATCTTGTATTCATTGTGTGCCTTCTTCTCCTGACAATTCATGAAGCAATGATGCCTTTTAGCAAAGTAACGCAAAACATGTCAAGTTGTTTTTAGCCGGGGTGAACTGCAGTACTATATTCTGTATGTTCAATCAGTACGTATCTTGAGATGTGACTTAGACTGGACTTTGACATGCTAATACTGCAAAGGAAATAATATTCTAACCTGCCAGTCCTGAGACACCTTGCACTGTGAGATTTGTAGCCTTCAAAATAACCCCTTTGAGTATGCTCTCAATTGGGTAATAGGACAGAGACAGATGAAGGTCACCTTCAGATTCCAGGTTCTGTTGATAAGTATGAGGGCCATCATAAGTGAAATTATTCTCTTCCTATTGTAATCCCATGAAAGGCAATACTCAAATGGAGTCTCTTTCTCCACATCTACCGATTAAGGTTCACATAGCTACTAAACAATGACTAAACATACACTGTCTTGAGTACCAGTGTATATAAATAGAACTGCAGACAAAGTGCTACAGCTATATATAGACAACAGGTAATAATAGCCTGTGCATATCAAATCATACCGGTTTGGATTTCGCCACTCTTTCATCTATCCTCATTGTGTACGGCACCCCGTACAAATCTGCATCTTCAAGTGGTAGGATTAAGTCACCAATTACATCATCTTTGTTGTGGTGGCAGATTCGAAAGACTATGCTCTGTCGACGTATGTCGTCAGGGTCAAGATTGTGAAACTCGAATGTCTGGTCAAAAATTGGATCTAGTGTTTTGTGCACAATATTTGATTCAAACATTTCTTCCTTGTTTGGAACAATATACAAAACCACAAAGGGGTCACTAGTACCATTCTGATTCTTTGCTGGAAGATCGAAAGCTTTTTTTAAGTTGACAGTCATTGTACGACGCTGAGCATCATAGTACAGAGAAAATTGCAGGGAGGACTGTCGTTCTTCAGCCAATACTGGAAGCTGTGGAGTCCATCCCCCTTTTGTCCTTTCTGAATCACTGCGTTGAAAAGGAGATGGTGCGTAATCGAATTGTTCCAACATTTGAACCTCTGAGAGACGAAATCCTTTTGGCAAGGTCATCGCTTTTGATCTAGTTTCATCTGAATCTGAGATAGGTTGCTCTGTGATTGCTTCCACAGATAGTGTTGGGTACAATGGAAGTGAAAAGTCTGCTCCTGGCTGAGGAAAGTGGTAGATCTTTTCTGGAGGCAGCTCTGTGTTTGGGGCATTCATTAACGGGGCTTCTTCGCCAGGATCACTATACTCAATGCTAGCATACTTTTCTCCTTTGTTGTTTAGGTTGCAGCATTTTAGACAGCAGTAGCAGCAACAATGGATACACTCAGAACTCATTGTGTCGACTGGTCTATAGTATATATGTGTGTGCGTGTTGGGGAGGAAGTAGAAATAAGACAGCAATATTGTACTACAATAAAAACAAATCAAATTAAATAACATACCACAAGTCAGGTTACAATGGTTCACACGAGTGGGATTGTCCATGGAATCAAATAAGGTTATTCATTACATACTCAAACTGCGAAGACTACCTGAGCATTATCAAATGTTGGTGTCTTGATCAACAACACACACTCAAGTATTCATAAACAGTTATAATACTTTGTGCTATGTATTTGAAAAGAGGCACAAACTTGACAAACCTTTTGAGTGCACTTGTCACGATAATATTGAGTTATTATCACTAGTCTTACATGTATATGAAGAATTGTCACTTACCTTCTGCTCAGGGTTATATGGACACATTGTCTGCGATAATGACTCATAAATCTCTTCTCTCAAAGTAGAACCCATTGTACATAGTAGTATACATTCATTGAACTGCCTGGCTGAAGTACACATGCACTAGGGCTGCACGTCTGTCATATATAATATAATTATAACTACCATATATACAAAATGAGTGTTGACAAAAAGAGGTACATGAAGATGAAGCCTCAGTAAGCATATCCTCATCTCTGCACACTCAGAAAATGGAAAGGAGTATGTACTTGGTACAAACTGTACGCTCGTGTACAAAGTCACCTTGATAACTGCATACTACATTCACTAAAAGAACATCTACTTGTACCATGGTAAAAATGCAGGGTTACAGCATACACTCGAGGAGTCATGGTTATGAAGGCACAACTTGTGATGGCAAGAGTTTGCGTTGTCTCGTTCAAAGGTCTGTGTACAAGGCCATGTTATGCAATGTATTTGGACAGAGACAATTTACCGATAACCTACATGCACAAGAGACCCTACCACACAACAAACTATGTAATGATTAAAAGGTATGTCACACTGTATACCCAACTAACATTATTATATCATACTATACTATGCTACTGTTTACTTTGTCTCTATCCCCCTCACATAATATTTTAATGGCTACAGAATCATACAGAGAGTTTTCATGCTAGCTGTTGCAGAATTATAGCATTTACAATGTTTTGATTTTGTAAATTGTTATGCTTAACAAAATTTTTTTTTTTAACCGTCTTGTCTGTTCAGTCATTCAGGCCTTCTCTGGACACACTATGTGAAACAAAAACCAAACGCAAATACTTCTGGCTTTGGGTGTTCTTTACAACCAGGATGATTCATAATGTTCTCCACTGAAAGCATCGTGAAAGACAGTAAAGTATACTGACTTTACTCTTATATTTTTGGTAGCTACTGTAGTCATTGCTTTGTGTAGTTTCTTGGCAGCTGTGAAACACGACTCTGCAAAGAGCTAGCTAGCTAGTCAATTTTTGCTTACTACGTACTTGGGGAACGGTGTAGCTACTGTACTTTGCTCACTAGCATTCCATTAATATAGCTATAGAATGCTCGTTACAATCAAATACAAATCATTCCATGAACTAGAGTGAACAATATAAATATTGTGTTCTAGTAAAAATTAGATTATTCCACAAATTAGGGCAAATACAGTAAGGGGCATTACTGGTTTGTTATCGTATATCGTGAAACTTTCGAGGTAGAAAAGTTTTGTGGCTATTTGCAAAAGTTTTCTCCATGAAATTTGGGGGTGTGGCATCTTTTGGCCGGCACCAGCGAGCAATCTACGAAAGCTTCCTCCGCAAAAAGTCTTATTTTCCACCAATTCGCGAACGTTTTCTCCCACAAAAGTTTCCCGCTATATGGTATATGAGCAGAAACTACTTAGTAATAGTTGTATCCTTTTCTGGGAGGGTGGTTGTTTTACACTTTGGCGCCAAATGTAGCCTAACATCAGTGTGCAAGACCATCCTCAGACTGTTAACTCGGCAATGTAGCCTAACATCACCATCCTCAGATAACCTGTTAACTCGGCAATGCCATGCCACTGCATATGAGCAATTTACATTCTTGTGTGTTGCCAAGGTTACAAGTTACTGCCAGTAACTGTAGGTAGTAGAGTAGTATCTATGCAGTAACTAATCTTGATAACAAGACCCCACCTTGCATCAACATTTGGCAACTGGCCTTTATGGTGTTACATGATCAGATTGCAGTAAGTATAAGCCTGAAGTCCACACTCTAATAAACTGTAAAGAACGGCACACTAGTAAGTCAGTTGTTCTCCTATATCAACTTTGTCTCTGAGACTGCACAACACAACCATAAATTTCAAAAGAAACATCATATAAATCTATTAACGGATAGCCGAGTTACCCTGCCAGTCCACTTCCCTGTTTTGTGCTGTATACCCATTTAGTTCTTATGATGCATCACAGGATTCAACATAGTAATGAGCAGCATTACAGTTGAAGCTCAAGGCACCTTATCACAGTTAGATAACTCATGAGAACTTTACTTCTTGATCATATACAGTTCTGGTCTGTTTCTATATACCTATCTTGCTTTCCTGCATCTACAAGTACACCAGAAAATTGATTTGGAAATTCAGATGCAGCTGGGTTCATGTGGACTCTACAGTCCTGGCAAGGGCCTGAAAATGCAACCTTCATGGCATTGAGCTTTTGAGGTCCAATACACCATTGCTGCAAGATTATATGCAAGGCGAATACGCTTCTGTAACGATTTGCTAGCAAGGGTAGCAGTACGTATTAGCTATGTACGTAGCAAACCTGCAGTGTCCGAAGAACGCGAATCCCGTAGTGGCAATGACAAAGGCATGTTCTTACTAGTCTCGAGCTGCAAGAGTTTCGCACTTGGAATTTAGAACACCCGAGTATACTCTCAGGTTGTAGCGTAATTGAGTAACTACCCCCTGCGGTATGTAAACACGTTTTGTTGCCCGCGCGCGCGTTACCCATACCCCGCGAGTGCGTGTGTAGGATTATACCAAAATGGGGCGTGGTCAGCGGTTCACATTCGAAAAGAAATTCAAATCCAACCACCGTCTTCACCAGAGGGTTTGTGGACTTGGCATGAAAATATGTAGTTAAAGTGGTAATCCACTACCACTTTGTGTCATGTTCATATATATCACATTTAGCAAATTCTGGGTTTAGCATATCGAACAATTACAAACCTTACCTAGCTGCCATCAGTTACATTTTGCATTGCTGACCTGTTTTTTACCCAGCTGCTGTAAAACCCACTGTTACATAGCTATGCAAGGATCCCTCTGGCACACCAGACCAGCAAGTCCATCTTTATAATTAACCTTGTCTCTAAATTGTACAACTCAACTTTGGGTGTATAATTTTCAAGAAAATAAAACATCATGCATCCGACACTTAGTCTTATACCCAGACTACTTTTGTCTGGGAACAAGGCTACCCAACACTTATGTCACAGGGCCGGCGGCAATGGTACGGCCGGTACGGCCATGGCCGTACCGGTTTTTGAGGGAGAAAAATGGCGTCGCTTGGATTCTCTTCTGCGTTATAGAATGGCCTCTCCGAGCGGTTCGCCGTAGCTTGGGACGTCTAAGAGGTCTTCTTCGGACAATTTTTTCAAGTTCAAGCATCCAAAGTATCGACGAGAGAATTGAGGCTTCTCAATTTTCCATGGCGGTACTTGAGCGCGCAAATTGGGGAAAATATGGCTGTCGTGCGTAGCGGTCATTAATATTTCTGGCAGCTCGGTTCAATCGCTTCTTATATATATGCTTCGATGTGACATTACATAGTAAGGAACAAATTTGTAATCCCAATTTCTTGAACAAATTGCTCAATTGGTTCATATTTATATGGTATGCACGTCAAAGCAGGCTAATTTCGTTGAACAAATTGCTTATTTGTTTGAAATATTTTATAGAATTATCATTACTCCTCTGTACATGTGCGCAACTCAGACAACCCTTAACAGGTTGAAACAACCCAAAATTTTTTACAGTGTAGCTACAGAAACTACAGGTGGGGAGATTCTAGTAGCATTTTGGCCCAAACATGGCTTCAGAAGCGATCTCAGAGTGCCTAATTTAAAAAATTTTCCCCGGGGGAGCATGCCCCCAGACCCCCCTACCTTATTCACACTTAAGTGCACGCAATGGCCGTACCAGTCTAAAATAGCTGCCTCCGGCCCTGCTGTCATGATGTTAAGGAAGCGATATAGGAAGCGATTTAGGAAGCTTATACAGGAAGTTTAAATACTGAGGAAGCTATTATAGCCTCAAGTACCATGCAGCAAATTTAACCCATGCAGTGTTTGGTGAGTTAGCACACTATGGTCCTTAGCCGTTCATATATTATGTTGGCTACATGCAATATGTAGGTCAAAGGGCCACTAAGCTTCCTGTGTTATTCCAGCCATAGATACCTGCTATTTATCCTTGTTATCTTCTGCTTACAATACCTGACAGTTTCATGTATACCTGCTACACGATATGTACCTAACATTTCTAGGTATAGCTAATACAGTGATGGTAGCTGACATTTCGTTTATTTTGGACTTGCAGCATGTACCTAGTAAGATTAATTACAGCTGGCATTTCATGGTATTGTATATATACTTATATACATTTCCATGTAATATGTTATTGTTTTCCTTGCAGAAATTTCTTGTAGCTAAATCCTCTTGTCTTTGCACTGCATGGTTAGACCATTCTGATTCCAAGGCCTTCATTATAATATAGGAAGCTATGGGCTCACATAGGAAGCTACAATTAACTATAAGAAAGTCGATCCAACTATGCAATTTTAGCACTCAGAAATCACATAATGCTGCATGCATATACCTACAGATGAGTTTCATGTTCAGAAAAGGGAAAGAGCGCTTGGTGCACACTGTTTGCTCATGTGCAACGTCCTTTTGCTACCTGCCTTATTATATACACTATAAAGTAACAGCCTACACTGCAGGGTTATAGCTACTCCCTATGAGGAATTCTCAAGAGGTTTTGAAGTCAGAACATTCAGAACTACCATGATGGTACTGAGTCTTCAGAGGCTCATGTACAAGGCTATACATGTTTGGGCAGACGGACACTAACCTGCCTGTCCACACAATAGACTATGAAGGTATATCACATTACTGTATATATAAGTTAACCATGGCCAACTATAACATGCATCATGCTATACTATGCTATTGTTCACTTGGCCACCACTCCACATAATTTACCTGGCCTCAGAATGTATGCAGATTGCTCAATCTTGGCAAGAACTTAAAGTACCTTTCACAGAAAGAATGTGCTTATAAGCTTTGCAGTCCAATATGCTGCAAGATTATCCGTGGGGCAATTCCTACACATATCTATGTGCAGACTCTGTAACGGCTACAGTATAAGCTATAAAATGCCATGATACATATTTACTAATGTATGTATGTATGTATGTATGTATGTATGTATGTATGTGTGTATGTATGTATGTATGTATGTATGTATGTATGTATGTAGGCAAACCTGCAGTAGCAATCAAGTATCTTTGCCCGCAGTGCCCGAAAAAGCAGTGCATTAGAACTTTTTTAGTGACAGTGGAACTCAGAAGAGCATGTCCCTTCGGCGAAGGGTTTGTAGTTTGCTCTTGCAAGTGTAAGCTTCACACGAAGCCCCCTCCACAGCCACGCCTAAATTTTGCACGGAGCTTCGCACCGCGTGCACTTAGCGCAGAGTGTCCCACTCCACAGTATGTAAACACTTTATATGTGCGTGTGTTGCAGATAAAGTATTAGGGTTCAGCATATGAATGATTTGGTATGTGTTTACTACTAGCACTTCCTGCATGTATCTATATACAATATACATTATCAGATATTTGATACATGATCAGACATTTGATATATACATGATCAGACATTTGATACATTATCAGATATTTGATACATGATCAGACATTTGATATATACATGATCAGACATTTGATACATTATCAGATATTTGATACATGATCAGACATTTGATACATGATCATACATGATCAGACATTTGATACATGATCATACATGATCAGACATTTGATACATTATCAGATATTTGATACATGATCAGACATTTGATACATGATCATACATGATCAGACATTTGATACATTATCAGACATTTGATACATGATCAGACCTTAACACAAAATTTGTTTCTTGTACACTCAGTGCTTTAGGTGTTATTTTGTAATGATATTCATAGCAATCTTGGTGCACTCTGTGGGTACAGTATTGCTGAAAGCTGCTCAAGGAAGGCCCCAAAAGTATCAGAACAGGAACTACAGTAGACTAAGATGCTGTATGTTAGCTAGCAATTGAGAACGTCTCATGATACGTAACCACCAGCTCTTTCACTGGGCGAAAAATGAAATTTCCCATCTGTCCTGTGGACATGAAATTTGACATTTCATTGACCGTTTTACACCAATCCAGTGGAGGATAGAGCCAAATGTCATACATGTCCGACATTTGGCTCTATCCTCCACTGGATTGGTGGAAAACGGTCAATGAAATGTCAAATTTCATGTCCACAGGACAGATGGGAAATTTCATTTTTCGCCCAGTGTTTGATTTTTGCTACAAACTTGCCTACATGTATAATTCCATTGTATTCCAATAGAACACAGTTCCACTCCACCAAGGCCATGGCCAAAATGACCAAATAAAAAGGCTATGAATATTTGCTATAACATCTAGTTCCCAGGCTGGGAGGAAGAGAGTGTGGGCTGGAGGGAAGGGCATGCAGGGAGGAGGGAAGGGCATGCAGGGAGGAGGAAAGGGCATGCAGGGAGGAGGGAAGGGCATGCAGGGAGGAGGGAAGATGAGTGATGGAGGGAGTGTTCTCCTGTTTTCCTTGTCCTTTCCGTTCTCCCCATTCTCCTGATCTCAGTGTTTTCCCTGTTTTCCGTGTTTGCATTTCTGTGCCCCCATTCTTCTTTTTCTAACCCCATGATTTACTCTTCCTCAATGCTGGAGGCTGTGTGGCTGACATGGTGGCGTACGTGGGGAAGGGAGTGGCTCCACAGTTTTTTGTAACAAGTGTTGGAGGTTATTGGGAGGCATGGGGTGCAGTTCTGTGGGATGAAATACTTGTTTAGGGGGTATAATGGGTTGTACAATACGACTCAGACAAAAAACATGGCACATGTGAGTCGAGACATGAAAAGACAGTGTAACATACCACCCTACTTGCCTGCCATTCAGCCAGTGAGAGAGGGGAGTGTTTACATGACTTGTGTCGAATGAGTATTCCATGTTCTACAGCCTCATTCCCAGGCCACATTTGGGCAGGGGCCATGGAACAAGGCTATTAGCCTCGTCCTGGGAACAAGGCTACAAGGCTATGTGTTCTTGCTTTGCAAGCTGAGTATGTTGTATATTTCCATTCCCTCCCAATTACCTGGTCTTGTCCCCAGACCCCACCCTCTCATGAGGACAAAAGGGTCTCGCCGGGAGGAGCACGCGGGCTGGGCATGAGACTACCCATTACCCACCTTGTACCAACAATACATATACCCTACAATTAAGGTAAGCTGACACATGCCATCTACTGATGAAAACACAATTTGTTGCAGTAGTTGCTACACCATAAATCTTTGGCTACTTCAGCATGATGACACTTGCATTTTTTAGGGGCACGTAAATTAGTTACCAGTCCTCAACTATGCGTACAGAAAGCTATGGATTTCAAATAAAGCCTGAGGAATCAGCCGAATGTCACCAGACCCTCTCCTCGCAGGTAGGGTCTGGGCAGAATGATAGGTGTATAGAAATTCATAATACCAAGGTTAGTGTCTTATTACAAGTATAAATGATGACTTGTGCATATGTGCATGTGACTGACTGGGCAGGTGTATAGAAACAACGCAAAACACAGAATGACTATGTGTACTTACAGGCACGATGTACGTACACATGTATGTATGTACATGTGTTTGCATGACATTGTGACAAAGTGTGCACAGACCAAAACATATTACTGAAAGCATTTCTAAAACGTTCAAAATTTCGAGTATTATAACTATTGATGTGATGATGAATTGCTTTCCTACGAATCGCTTGTGGGATAAATTGCATGCCATCTGCTGATGGGCTGATTTGGGTTAGAAATTAGCTCCTCCCAGTGTGTTCGACCCATCTCCTCCTTTGCATTGGGTCCCACCGAAACCTGACCAACCACGTCGTCCGTACTAAAGCGATCATAGTCCATTATAACAAACTCAAGGCTGAGGTCCAAGACATTTAAGTTTGAGATCTCAAACTGAAACGGCTCGTTGAAGATCGGGAGAAGTGTGTTTCTCTTGACAGTCGACTTCCATTTGTCGTGTTTTTTGCCTTTGTGGAGTATGTACACCTTCACATAAGGATCTGTTGAGAAGGGGATGGAGGAAAGGGAGGGAAGGGAGAGAAGGGAAGGGAGGAATGGGAGAGGATAGGAAGGGAGAGGGCATGAAGGGAGGGAGGGAGATAGAGGGAGGAAGGGAGGAGGGAGAGGGTTAGTACCATTTGTGCATGCATGTGTGTGTCATGCATTAGGTAGTGCACCATATTTTGTACAGTATAATATATATATATTATTTGATGGGTGAGAGGGCAATATGGCTGGATATTGCACGAGTGTGCGGTCGTATTTTCACGAGCCACAGGCGAGTGAAAATACAGCACAAGAGTGCAATATCCAGCCATATTGCCCTCTCACACATCAAATAATAGATTTATTATATACTACTGTGATTTAGCAGCACCTAGAAGATAGACAGCTACTGCGCATGCGCAGTACAAAGGTCGTTGCTGCGTGCATATTTAATGAGCTTCAGGCTGCTGGCCTGTTTCTAGCTTTGGACGGCACCAGCACGCGTACCGATCCCTCTACCAGTGGAAGAAAGTACCGTAAGTCAGTAAATAATGCCGTGTTCATCCGTAATGAAAGCTTATTCGTTGTTTCAGCAGCGGCTACGAGTGCATTCCAATTAAAGCACACGCCGCGGTTGCTACGCAGCATATGCCCTGGGGGCTATGAAATACGGACTATGGAATATGGGAAAATATTTGTCATGTTGCTCTATGGGAAATACTATTGGCGCGTATACTAGGTATATAATAAAATCCATTACGTGTTTGAAGCGCTGTATCACAATATTGCTGATGCTGAACTTCGATCTGTTAAGAGTGCGGGTCATATGTACTTCATAGAAGCATCAGTACTGCATGTGATCATGTGTAACGTAAAATTAGATCCATTTCACGGCTTGTATTGTCACTGAGCTCATATACACAGCGCTGGCAATCATTCATATGTGCCTTCATGCGCCACGACATCTGGCGAGGCTCACACGTACCGGCAGTATGTAAAAGCAACGAATACTGCGGAGGCTTCGCAACGAGGCTACTGGTCCGTCTGTTCACATAAAGGATACAGCTTTCTCTGCCGCTGGTCTAGCCTCATTTGCCCAAAAAGTGAAGCACGGGCAAAGTGATGATGCGTGTCAATTTGGAAGCCCCTGCCATGTTAAATTTGGATTCAGGGCGCTTACATGGGGATAGTTGAACCATCACGTACTTTCTCCGTGCAAGTGCCCTGCCCCAATTATTAGTGCCGCAAGTATCCATAGACGGTTGCTCATGGCAATACGATAACATCATAGGAGTTAATAACCCCTGTCATGACATTAAACCCTGTCAAGGATTAACCCCTGCCAATATTTAACCCCTTGTCATGTTGTTAATCCCCATTATCCTATTAACCCCTAGTTATGTTCATAACCCTCATCAATGTTATGGTAACAACCCCTGCCATATTACCTGCAGTGCCTGTGATGTCTTGCTTCTGTAGGTTTGTAGCTTTGAGGAGGATTCCTCGGATGGTGCTTTTGGTGGGCTGGTAGGTAAGAGAAAATAGAAGGTCCCCCTTGGAGTCCGACTGTGTGTGTGTGTGTGTGTGTGTGTGTGTGTGTGTGTGTGTGTGTGTGTGTGTGTGTGTGTGTGTGTGTGTGTGTGGGTATGTATGTGTGTGTGTGTGTGTGTGTGTGTGTGTGTGTGTGTGTGTGTGTGTGTGTGTGTGTGTATGTGTGTGTGTGTGAGAGTTGTGTGCCACATTATGTTTGCACAATTTTGAACACAACCATTAGCTATGAACACAAGAGGATAATGTACCACAAAATGTATCTATGTAAAAAAAACTCGACCATGGGTGTAAGTGGGTGTCCTCCACCACTGAATAGTGCCTCTAGCAGTGGTAATATTGGGTAAAATAAGGCACCAGCAGCAAGCAAGCTAAGCCGAAAGTAAAAAGGTGGATTTAAACCTCATGGAAAAGTTCCTTGTGGTCTCGTTCCCTGACCCCACCCATGTTTGCAAGTGTAACGTGCATATTGAGCAGTTGATGGAGTATAATATGAGGAAAAATTGTGCTACCTATTGTAGCAGATGAGCAAGTAAAACTGCACCTATATACTTGTTGCCATGGAGATGGCAGAAAAATGGAACTTGTGTAAAAACACAATCACAGCATAGCGTACAGGTGCCTAGTGTGTACCATCTCCCCCCCTCACTTCTCCCCCCTCCCCCCACTTCTTCCCCCCCTCACTTCTTCCCCCCCCCCCCCCCCCCAGCACTTCTTGCCTCCACAAACTTCTTGCCCCCCGCACTTCTTGCCCTCCTGCATTTCTTGCCCTCCCGCACTTCTTCCCGCCCCGTACTTCTTCCCTCCCCCGCACTTCTTTCCTCCCCGCACTTCTTCCCCCCCCTCACTTCTTGCCCCCCCGCACTTCTTCCCTCCCTGCACTTCTTGTCCCCCTCACTTCTTCCCTCCCCGCACCTACACTTCTTCCCTCCCCCCGCACTTCTTCCCTCTCCCCACACTTCTTCCTCCCCTCACTTCTTCCCTCCCCCCGCACTTCTTCCTTCCCCCCCGCACTTCTTCCCTTCCCTCTCCCACCCCCCAAAACCCTGGGAACAAATCTAGTGCATAGGGTAACCACTCCTCTAAAATAACACCCCTTACCCTAAACTCTTCCTTCTCATCGATTCTCATCTTCATTGAAACGCCATACAAGTCTGCTTCTTCCAGTGACAGCGCAACTACCCCGATCAGTTCGTTTGGTGTAAACCGGTCGTGGTCATACACCCGAAACATGATGGTCTGTCTACGGATCTCCTGCGGCAGAATACCTCCAAATTCGAACACTTGATCGAAGATGGGATTAAGGGTTTTGTAAACGACTTTTGACTCATAAATCTCCTCTTTGTTTGGCAACAGAAAAAACACCACAAACGGATCACTTGTTCCCCTATGGTCTTTTGCAGGGAGGTTATACGCTTGTTGTAGATGGACGGACAAAGATCGACGTTGGATGTCGTAGTACAGAGAAAACTGCAGTGTTGGGATTGTTTCAGCTGTTGTGCTAACAGAAGAGCTGGATCGCTCTGAAGCTTCCGGTGTTCCCCCTCTTTGAACGACCCGAGGCTGCTCAGAAATGACGTGGGTCATTTGTGGATGGACCACATAGTCGGATTGGGGTTGTTGGAACTCGAAAACTTTATCAAGGGGTACCTTTGCCTCCTCGGGAGACTTGTACTGAACGTGGGGGTACTTGTTGGGCTTTTCTATGGAGTCTTTACAGCAGCAATGGATGCACGGGTAGCAACAGCACCGGCAGCACTGGCGACAGCAGTTGGTGCTGCTCATGGTTGTGCCTGTGTGTGTGTGTGGGGGGGGGGGGGGGGGTGGGAGGGGGTATCATTATATCAATACATACTGTATTGTTCTTCCTCTCTGGGCATGAGAATAAGCCCCCCCCCCCCCCCCCCCCCCTGCACTATTTCTAATTAGAGCACATCAGTATGGTGATACGCAGAAAAGGTCACCACTTTCCTATACGCTATCCCTGAGGGTACTCTTTGGCTTGCATGTGCAATAAAATAAATTATCATACGTCTAACTCACGCTAATGTATGGGAGTCAATGGGGAAGCCTTGCAGCTGCACGCAGTTTATAAAAAGCCGTATTTTTTACTGCAAGTCACGCGAGAATCCGTATCAGGTACTATAAGTCACGTGCGCTGCGTCTGAACATGCAATGAAATCGAAGGTTCGTATGATAAAATCATTACCACCATAGTACCAAGCTATGCCGGGAAAAATATCACTCGTTTGTTGCCGTTGGCATTGTTACTCGTGCTGCGCACTCGTAACAATACAGACGGCAACAAACTCGTGATATTTTCCGGTATAGCTTTGTACTATGGTGATAATTATATATTATCATACGTCTATTTCATGCTAATGTATGGGAGTCAGTGGGAAAGCCTCGCAGTTTATAAAAAGCCGTATTTGTTACTACAAGTCACGTGAGAATCCGTATCAGTACTACAAGTCACGCGAGAATCCGTATCAGTACTACAAATCAAGTGAGAATCCGTATCAGGTACATGTATTACAAGTCACGTGCGCTGCGTCTGAACATGCAATGGGTTCGTATGATAAAATCATTATCACCATACTACCAAGCTATACCGGAAAAACATCACTCGTTATTGCCGTTGGCATTTTTACTCGTGCTGTGCACTTGTAACAATACAGACGGCAACAAACTCGTGATATTTTCCAGTATAGCCTTGTACTATGGTGATACTTATATCAGAAGAGTAAAGTATGGCGCGTAAGAAGCTCATATATCACGTTACAGGTACATACCTTGTGGCGGGTATATACTCTTCTGTTTCACGTATTATTTTATTGTGGTGCCATGTGACCAGGAAGTGAAGGTCTTCTACTAAGGTCATTTCTAGTCTCGTGCCCAGACCCCACCCAGCTCACGCGAGGAGAAGGGGTCTGGTGTCACAAGTCGAAATCCTTGGGCTAGCTCCAGAAACATGGAGCGACCAATGAAATTGCAGAGCAGCCAAGTACCGCTCAAAGTGATGTTATGAAATTCATTATTCAACACTGACCAATTTGTAATCCTACACTAACAATTACAAGGCTTCAACACTTCCGCAAGCCCAAGGATTCAGGCTTGTGGCACCAGACCCTAGGGTTAGGTCTGGGCACGAGACTAGGTCATTTCATGAGTGTATTCAACTCAGAGACACCCTGGTACATGGAGGTAGTTTGATGGTTATTTGCAAATACAGTACGCAATGAAATAGCAGCTGGATTACTGCAAAGCAGTGGGACGACTTTCCATATATATGAATATCATTATTTGGGGTTTAGGCAAGTGAAGATTTGAAGTTTGAATAAGTGACTTCCTACACACACACTAGTACATGCATCTGGTTACACATATGCACACATACCGTATAGTTGGTAATTTTCGCGAGGGATTTATTTTCACGTTTTTCGTGAGTCAGGAGCCCATTCGCAAAAATTAATACCGCGAAATTTTTGTTGGCCACGTGCAGAGCGAGCGAACCACGTTTCAATCCAGCCTATACTTCAAACTATCTAGCGGTTCCAAAAGCCTGTCATAGAGTGTGCCTTTGACGGCTATCGCTCAAGCCATCCAGGAAATCGAAGTGCTACGTAAGCACAGACGCACGAACTGGATGGCAGAGCAAGGCCGGCAGCAGAAGCAATCGTTTCTACAAACGTCCTGGGTACGAGGCTACTTTTCTCGCCACACTGGAACAAAGAGCTGACATTGCCATCTCTCTCTGTAAACAATTCTAGACATTCGCTCAGCTTTTAGCTGTACCGCTAGCTAACCCTTGGGTCCCAGATTCACTGACTGTGAAAATTAAAACTGCGAAAATTTCTGAAACCCGAATTTTGGCCTGTTTTGGTTGCGAAAATTTGTACCCGCGAAAATTACCAACTATACAGTAACATGTATAATGTGTATGACATGTTGCATATACCAGTCTGTCTCATGACACACACACACATTCACATGCCTCCCTTGTCTTTTGTCTGTTATTGTAGGAGTACAAGTGTATGTATACTATGCCTATAACTGGGTATTGAGTATTCACAGCATACCTCTCCCCTGAGATAGGTCCCATTGTTCACATACCCCATGCAACACTATCACAACATCTACACTGCAACCATATATGGCAACACCATGGCAACGGCTCCGTCACAGAGAAATGGGAAGTTGCTATCTTGTTTGTTATTGGAAGGGTCCAGTAAACCAAGTCATCCACAAATTGGTGATAAATTGGCCGAAATTTGCAAAACCTATGTTATCAACGACCTTGTACAGTCGTACCCAGACACAATCTAACCCTCCCTGTCCCTTTCTCCCTCCCTGTCCCTCCCTCCCCCTTTCTCCCTCCCTCCCTCTCTCCTCTCTTCCACTCTACTCACCCATTACACGGTGATGAAACAACGAAGCTATATCAATTAGTTTTGTTATTGGAAGGGTCCTCCCCCCAGTGGTTTTCTGGTAGCTCACTGATCCCCTCACTCAGGAGGTAGTACTCATGTTCCTGTGTGTAGGTGAGGGTGTGAAGGAGTGATGGGGTAAGGGGTGGAGGAAGTGAGGGATAAGGGGTGGAGGAAGTGAGGGATGGAGGGAGTGATGGGTAAGGGGTGGAGGAAGTGATGAGAGAGTGTGTGCGTGTGAGGAAGAGATAAGGTACTTTGAACAGTCCGTACCACCTTGTGTGTCTACCCTCTGTCTATCTGACATCACACACGTGACCAAGCTGTCCACCTCCTCCCCTTCCTCCCTCCCTCCCTCCCTCCCCCCTCCCCCTCCCCCTCCCCCCCCTCCCCCCCTCCCCCCCTCCCTCCCTCCCTCCCTCCCTCCCTCCCTCCCTCCCTCCCTCCCTCCCTCCCTCCCTCCCTCCCTCCCTCCCTCCCTCCCTCCCTCCATGTTTGCATACTGCAAAGTGATCTACACCACTGCTAACATCATCTTCATGAATGTGCAGCGGGTAAGTAAACTTTCCGCAACAGCTAGGCCTGCCTCTTTCAGGGAGGTGTGGGCTTGTCTGTAGAAGGCTTTGACAGCCATCCCAAGGGTGTGTCGAGCTGCTGAATTGATGATGCGCACTTAGCCATACTTCAAAGGAATTGGGCTTGGTACTGTCCTCATGTCTTGGTTACTGACAACTATGAGTAACATGTGTTCCTGTATGCTTCAAATGGTTCAACAAATTGACATGTGTATGGGTGTCACTAGTCGTACACAAACATGAATTCCTTGACACATCATTAGTCTACGCATCTTTGGTTCGTGAAGAGTTAACAACCTTATTAGGTAACTACAAACGTGGTTTTACCCCTGTTACCTAGGCAACACCACTGTAGAAGAGAGATATAAGAAACATTCTTGTATGTTGCCAAGGTAACAGGTTGTGATTATGTAGATATACATACACAATCTTCTGAAGGCGTAAGGAGGTGGTAGTGAAAACGAAATGTTCAGTTAACAACAATTACTTGCAGAACCTCCCTTCTCTCGAGTCATCCATTATTCCTTCCCTACCTCCCCCCCTCCCCAACTTCCCACTATCCAGTTTTTGATCACTTACGTAATATGGAATAACCAAGGACAAATCTTGGTACGTACAGAGAGGAAGGAACTCGAGGCTTTCTGGTGGTGTCTGTCCAAAGACCGGAGTTTCAAACAGTACGTTGAAAATATGTACCAGCCCCTTAGTCTCGAATCCTCCCTTCCCGGTTTACTTCATGTGGTAAAAATGTAAGAAGCCTTCTCATCAGGGTTCGCATAATCTGTTAGCAATCAAAAACTGGACAGTGGGAGGGCCTGCGTAGTACTAGCCCTGAGGGAACACTATACAGGCCTCCTGCTTCCTGTTACTGGAAAACCAGCTATAACGAAGCTACCATTTAACCACATGTATCACCCTAGTAAGTAAATTACCTACAATTACCATTTCCTTGGTTGCTAGGCACACTGTTTGAAATATGACACCACCTTGTTCCCAGGCACCCCCCCACCCAGGGTTTTATTGCTTGTGAGGAGAAATAAGAAAGCCTGGTACATACTTTCATGTGATCCCAATGTAGCTGACAAATGAACAAAGTTTTAATACACAAAAGGTCAAAGGGTCAAAAAGTAACATTTCATGTCCCAACTACATGTTCAATGGTTTCTCTCAGGTACACATGTGTTGCAGGTTGTAAGGCACCTTGTTCTCACACACAATTAAAGCCCTTCATACTATCATTACACATACTTTTGATGTGCCGTTTGTAAGATTATGTACGTACCAGGCTCTCCTCACTGCATGCAAGCCACAAATAACTGGCCAAGGGCCTAAGAAAGAGCTACATACTCGTGACCTCATGTTGCTTGTTCCCCACCCCCCCCTCCCCCCTCAATGGAGTGTGGAAGCTACTGTACGCAGATGAACACTGGAGATTTCTGCCCAGACAACTAGACAGTGACAAGACATTTAGTATCACCCTAGTTACAACTGTCAATCACCTCAGGAGGTTTCCTTGGTTGCTAGGGACACTTTGAAATGTGACACAACCTTGTCCCACCAAGCTTTTGTTGCTCGTAGACAGAAGTCTGATGCAGAATCAGTGAACATGATGATGTAAGCACCAAAGTCTTCAGACCAAAGAGGTGGCGTCTTGTGTGTTTTTCTACATGTTCAATATTTGATATGTACAACAGTTCTCCCCACTAGCTAGATGTGTGTTTTATGTGGCCTGACACCTTCACTCTTTGAGACAACGTTTTCACGACACATCCAAAAACATTATCATACCTGAGTCAAGATGCAATGTTTTACTGCTGTAAGCAAATCGCTACATAATCTTGCAATTTCATTGGTCCTAACCGCATCTAGTGCTAAGAAATTTAGTTAGACCGTTTTTTTTTTTCTGTTTTTTTATTGGCGGGAGGCATGCTCACAGTAGTGAAGAAACCCCACGGATCAACTTACAGGTGGTGACATTTCCTCAGATTCAACACCTACACGTACTGGAAGCATTCCAAGTGTTGCCATAGATATCTTTGTTTTTGAGCTCATTTAGGTAGGTGAGGACACAGGGAGAAAGTCTAGTAATTGCATGTAAGGATGCTGTTATTCAAATTAGATTTGTGGAGTACTAGCATAGTAAACTGCCACCACAAAAGTTAATGATGGCTTTCTTAGTTGCTAGCCTCAGGTCAACACACACACTCACGTGCACAAGATATTAAAACCTCAGAGCTGGACACTGAAAGCTTGCAGGCAGATTGTTATCGAAACTGAGCTCCACTCTGAACCCCGAGCAAAATTCAACAGAAAAGTGGAAAAACTGTTTTAGTGTAGCTAATTAGTGTTGCAAGACATGAGCCATTGTCTACTCTAACCTACCATTGTGTAGCCATTGTTCTTAAATTACAAGATTGGGTGCTCTTGTAAGACCAAGCAATTGAACAGGGGAGCTGTCCTAATTGGCCCAGGGAGCACACCAATTTCTGAGCCAAAGCGTGTTTCTGCTCTCACATTGAGTTCTGACTAAGGTTCACACAGAGGTCAGCGTACATTTATCATAACAACTGATCTGTCAACAAGCGTTTCTGACCAGCTGCAGGTTGAGATCTTATGCCAGCTAGCTAGGTATGTTCCAACCAACATGCTCACAAGGTATCAAATTTCAGAGCTGGTCACAGCGAGCTTGATGTTAGATCCATAAACAGACCTAAACATGTAACCCCAAGCAAAACTCTTTAGGAGGGCAGAAAAAACGCTTTCATGTAGTTAGTTGGCCCAGGAATGCAGCTAAGTACATATCTATTTTCAGAGCCAATTAAGTAGACAAACTATGCAGTGTTTGTTTTTTGTTCTCCTGTTCAGTTTCTCTTGAGGTTTGGACAGGGTTCAGCTTTGTCTATCATACCAGATCTGTAGAATATGGTCTAGCCCCACTGAGCTTGGTCTTGTGCCCAGACCCCACCTAGCTCATGCGAGGAGAAGGGGTCTGATTGAGTCGACCTTGGTCTAGCCCCGTTGAGCTTGTGAATGAGAATAAGTTAACTGCTAGAAGTATGGTGGCTTATCTTCAACCAGTATCTAGTTTCCTACTTGAGCCTTCTCACCAAGTTTATATAACAGTGTGGGGGTGTGTAAGATATTGGGGGAGGTTATCGTGCTGATATTAGGTGTAGAGTAAATTGCCAGCCTTATCAACTGACGAGGATATGCCACCTAGCTTCATGTTGCTCACTTGCCAGAGGCTGACACGAGAGCCAAAGAACAAGACAGCTTAAAGTGCTGAGACACAGAGCAAAATTCTAGTCTACTGAGCTACACCATCACTTGTCCGCCTCTGGTAAGAGATGGTCTAAGTCTATCTGAGGCCTCCAAACAATGCTGCTCTATGTAAACAATCCCCAAATACATATTTCGACTGCATCACAGAGTTGGAAGTGTATCACCAAACTTTCATTAATGGCGGAGCTCATACACTTTTGTTAAGGGCGGAACTTATGCACACTTTGTATACACCAAACTTTTGTTAAGGGCGGAGCTCATGCACACTTTGTATACACCAAACTTTTGTTAAGGGCGGAGCTCATGCACACTTTGTATACACCAAACTTTTGTTAAGGGTGGAGCTCACGCACACTTTGTATACACCAAACTTTTGTTAAGGGCGGAGCTCATGCACACTTTGTATACACCAAACTTTTGTTAAGGGCGGAGCTCATGCACACTTTGTATACACCAAACTTTTGTTAAGGGCGGAGCTCACGCACACTTTGTATACACCAAACTTTTGTTAAGGGCGGAGCTCACGCACACTTTGTATACACCAAACTTTTGTTAAGGGCGGAGCTCATGCACACTTTGTATACACCTACGCATAAATATCTGATGTGTCTATGATGTATGTACGAGTCCCACCCCTTAACGGAAGATCAGCGATACGATGCTTCAAACATTGGTTGATCTCGAAATACGTGACAGAATAGCAGTAGGTTCGTGCTCACAGGCAAATCCCAGCTGGTCCAAGAATTCTCTGCAGATATAGTTCATCACAAACCAAGCCCACTGCCTCTCTAACGCTAGGGTAACAGCGAGCCTCACAACAAGACGGTTGTTTCAAAAACAGAGGGGAATGACCACAGCAGTGAGGGCAAGACCACAGTAATTCACAAGGAGAGGAGGGGGGTGACCACAGAATTACACGGTTATTGTTTGCAGTGTGGAGGAGGTACAGATCAAGAGGATAGGCTACTACCTTGAATTGAATACCTAATTCCAAGACTAAGAGCAAATCACTATGCAATGCCTTAGCTACCTAGTTGCGTGGTGCTGCCTGCTTGCCACAGGGCCTGACTAGCCCTGTACCCAGGCCACTTGCTAGTTAATAACCTGGGAACAAGGCTACAGGCTGGTATTACCAGATATTCATTCCCAGGCCTTCACCACTGTCCAGTTTTTGATCACTTACAGTATACAAAACAAAGGGGGAAGTCCTGGGACAGCTCATCATGTGCTGTGATGTGACACAATGATAGTACATGCAACCACACAGAAGGTGGTGCTCAACAAAGAATCTCAAGGCAGACTGGAGGCCAAGAGTGTTCAAAAGGCAGCGTCACTACAGCCCCTTGCTCAGCACACTCAAGGCTGATCAACGTACAGTTTGTGAAATATTATAACAGTCAGGCACTGCAACCACTATGTGCCTACCCACTGTCTACCTGGCAACATTGCACATGAGAAATTTCCCAGGCCTTCCGCTCCGAATTTGCATACTGGAAGAGATCCAAAACTGGAGGTGGTGAAGGCCTGAGAACATGGTTAGCTACATGTCTATCAGTATTTGTTGCCAGAAGCCTTCTCTAGGAAGTACAGAGGTGGAAGAGGAGGTAACAGCACTGGCTGAATACCCTGTACAAGTACACAAACCTGTCACACCAAGGTCATGTCATGAGACAAACAGGACGAAGCTGACAACTGAACCCCACAACCTTCCTTTCAGAGTTTCATTTAGTCTCACACTCTCCTCACCCTCACACTGGTGTATGGTGTGCCAAGTTAGGGGGCTAGTAGGCACTAGACTAGTGTAACCAAGCAACAGTCTTCTGATATGCCCACCCCCAAAAAATGGTGACATTCGGCTGATTCCATGGGCTTCATTAAAAATTCATAGCTTGCTGTATGCAGAGTTGAGAACTGATGATTAATTTACGTTCCAAAAAAGTGCTGTGTCACCATGCTGAAGTAGCCAAGGATTATGCTGCAGATTGTGTTTTCTGCAATGTGATTGGTGGAGGTAAAACTCTCCCCAGAAAGTAATCAATGTTAATGAAGCCTGAGGGATTGACCAAACCAAACCCTCTCCTATAGTGGGTGGGGTCTGGGCACAAGACTAAAAGTCCATCCAGAGTCCACCCAGAGTCCACCCAGGGCAAGAGACTAGGGCCAGACAAACTACTCTCCTGATAACACATAAAGTGGGTGGAAAATTGCAAGTTGTGAAACAGCTGTGAAACCACAATGCTGCCTTATTCAAGCAACCATGTCAAGTCTGTAGCCTTGTTCCCAGGCCTCCCTGGTTCCATTTTTGATTGCTTGCAGTAAGCAAAAAAAAAAAAAAAAAAAAAAAAGAGGAAAGGCTGGGTGATTTTGTTGTGTGGTGATGTCACATAAATCTAGAGGATAGACACATAGGGGGCGGTGCCCAACCATCAAACTCTGCACTCATCAGTTGTCATTGTGTGCTCTTGTCAGTCCCAAATGTGCCAAAAAGAGCTGTTACAGTATTGACGCTGCCTTGCAAACATCCCAACCTCTAGCTTTGGACAAGACATTACAAAGATAGGCTTCGAGATTCTCTATTGAGCACCACCCCACCCCCTGTGTGTCTACCTCACATTACATCACATCGCCACATGTGACGAAATCACCGAGGCCTTCCCTTTTGATCAAATACTGAAGGTAGTGGGAGTGGTTGTGAAGGCTTGGGTATGAGACTCTGAGGTCACAGTCTCGTTCCCAGAACCTCCCGAAAAAACAGTAAAGATAATTCCCTCTCTAATAACCCCCACTAATCGGTAAACGAGTCATCCAACCCTCTTCACAATTTCAACAATGAGAGTCGAATTTCCCAGCAATGTTTAGAATATTTGGTAACTGGATCATGTGCATGAGTCAAATTAGTATGTCACAAAGTTGCTTGTAGCAGTTTGTGCTCGTACCCCAGTGAACTGCCGTTTACTCTCACTCGACTGTGCTCCGTAGTGTTATTCCAAACAATAGCTGAATGCCCTCTGTAGTGACTGGTTATTAATGAAATCTGGTAGCTTTTTTGTGTATGGACAAAACGTACTAATTTTATTAATGAACATGTACCTGTAACCTTAATCACTTGATCCTGGTTGCACACTACAAGGCGAGTCCTCCCTGATCTACCACAGTACAACACAGCAACCAGTTCTCCCGAGCATTCCCACTACTTATCTAAACCCTGCTGTGTTTACTTGGTAAACTGGCTTTACAGTTTTTGTGATTTCTTAGAACATGAAAACATACTAACAATAACAGCAGCTGTGTTCAAGAACCAAACCTTCTTTACGGCAGCACTTGTGGTGCTTCTAGTGTGTGTCAAAATGTCACTAGGTTGATCTGAAGGTGGTTGATGTGGATTGTTCCCACCACAAGCGCCTTCCAATGAAAATGGTCTGGCATGCTAAGACAAATTTATTCCTAGAAACCAATGAATTTTTGCAAGGTGGTTAATTACACACATAGAACTTCCTTGTAGCTCAACTCACTTAATTACCATACTCATGTATTGTTAAGTATTGTTAAGTATAATAATTGTTAAGCACACATGCTTATATCTCTGCATGAAGGAAATAAGCACCTGACAGAGAAATGCACTGAACAGTGAGTTGCACTTGGTGTGTGCTATATTTAGAGTACCACAGACAAAAGAGAGTTAACAGCAAACATGCGCTTATATAGTGCTTAGCAACACATATCAGATGGTAACAATTTTTGAGCAGGCCCAAAGCAAACCCTTTCTAACGTCACTTGGGTACACTAGTCTTGTGACCAAACCTAAGCTGTGACTTGGTGGGCTAGACTGTTTTAGACTGGTTTTCCTCATGAGAGGGTGGTGTCTGGGCACGAGACTAAATACGTTACCCTGCCCTTGAAGATAGCGGTACAAGTATATACACAGATGTAGACAGAGTTGATGACACAGTGTACCTTTTGGAAGCAACTCCAGAAGGCTTTATGCTCCTCAGAACACCACCCAAACCAGCTCTCTCGGAAACACTTCTTCAGTTTAGCACACTCCTCCTGGCAACTGAGTAGGGCGTGGATACCTGCTGCTCGTTGTCGTCGCTTCTCTTCCTCTGTTCTCCCAAACAACTTTCCTTCCATGGAGTGAACACCCTGAACAAAGGAACAAAAACAGTACCACAAAAGGTAGCAGTTGGAGCACTTTAAGATTGAGTGGAACAACACACGGCTGAGGTGGCAGGATTTCAGCTGACCAACCAATCAGTCTATGCCCATCTTCTTCAGGCCAAGATTAGAACAGACTGTTCAAAACGTTGCCATTAAGTATCATCGAAACTTGATGGTAGGCTTTCAACTGATGACCCAGCTTCATCAGGCCAAGATCGGTGTAGACCAGTCAAAATTTTCTCATCAAGTTACTTCAGCTGTGTGTTATTCAACCTCGGTACATTCAGTTACTGTGGTAAAATGTCTCCCTACATCCAGCCACAAAGAACAAGGCACATCGTGCCACTGGTACAGGAGATGTGCGTACATTTCTGAAGACCCTTTGTGTAAAGGTGTGGCTAAGTACAAAGTTCTATAGTGGTTGACGACTTTTCTCACAAAACAGATCACTTCTTTTATTATCACTATAATCATGACTTCTAGATTTCACATGGCGACTGCTGTGTGGTGAAACCCTCTTTGTGAATAGTCTCGTGCCCAGACAACTTTTCGCCGAGCGGGAGCGCGGTCTGGGAACGAGACTACTTTGTGAAATGGATATCCCATTTCACAAAGAGGGGTTTCACCACACAACAGTTCATTCCAATGCACCCTACACAGCCCAGCAAAAACTCATTGGCTGTAAGCAAAATATTGTACTGAGAGATCGAGACGTCAATCTAGAATAACTAGTAGTTGGATCAACAGCCCTCTTCATACGCTCCACCCCTAGATACTGAGACACTGTGGAGGAGAGAACTTGATTCAACAATTCTCCAACAGGCATAAGAGCCCTAGACAATCCTCCTAGTTTACGCCCATAAAAAAGTCATGGGAAAGGCATTTTCCTGCTAGCTGAGTTAGCAACGTTATGGACGTTCCGCCACAAACCAACAGTCTACAGCTTGCTAATCAGTTGCACAAAACACAACAGAGGATGTTAAACTTACTGTCTGACAGCCTGACGCGCTGCTGCCGGAGTCCTAGGGCGGTAAGATTTCCCCTACCTCAGTGCAGAGCGCGAACAGAACGCATGGGAGGAAGCACTAAAGTAATCTACCGTGGAGCATGATAGAAGGGGCTTCCCCAATCGTGTGTCCAACTCTCGTTCTCAGATTATTGACTTGTGGTCTGGGAACTAGACTAGATTAGCACGTGACTTTGGCGGGAGCCTGCCGCACATAACAACCAAGTCCAAGATGACTATGGCCGAATTAGAGCTTTCCAAGCGACTCCAGGAGCACGCCGAAGTGATGAAATACGCTCGAGAGGTGCTTGGAGTGCTGAATTCTGACTTTCATGCTGATAGGAGGAAGTTAGCGCAGAAAGCTGCCACCATCAGGGAGAAAATGCAGAAAGGGCAGGACATGATAAAGATATCAACCCAGGGTAAGTTATAATGTGACTGTGAAAGTTGTAGGCAACCCTGTATGAGTTAGAGCAGGGATATTTCAGAAAGTACTTGAAACGCTGGAGGACTTCCAGTAATGGAAGATTGGTGCAGTGAAATGAAATTCTAGTTTAGAGAATTTCATTGGATGACAGAAATAATGCACATAGAACATTTCGGCTCGTAGGCCTTCTCCAGCCATGTTTGATCGATCAGTGATAGCAAAAGGTACAAAGCTGCTCTTTATAACAGGCTGACAAATGTTTTTCATAGAGGAATTGCGTTTGACATCATCACTGCCACACTTTCCACATATTTCCGTCAGAATCACCCCAGCATTGGAGTAGCCCCACTTTACCTTACTGCTCCAGTATGAAATTGATGTAGGCTTATCACATAAATTTCCAGTCTTGCATGCCACACCTTTTTACTGTGGTCTGGCCACAGTGCAACCATCAAGCTTTTGCTGGCGGGACCAATCAGATTTTTTCTCTTTATTTACTGCACATAGAGTAGCGTTTGTGAGTGCTACTCTAGACATGTTCTATAGTGGATATCTAGCCTTGTACCCAGGCCTAGTCTCGGAGCCAGACCTCCTCCTCCGCGTGCGTGCGAGGGTCTGGTTCCGAGACTAACCCAGGACATGTAACCAAGTGATTATCATGTCAGTATATCACTGCCAACTGCACTGTTTCTCCCCCCTCCCTAGTTTCCCTCCTGTTATTGTTTTCTCCAATCCCTTCACCTCACACACCAACACACAGAGTTGCAGGAGAAACAAGAAGAAATCAAGAGGTCAACTGAAGCCGAATATAGACATGCTTTACCAGACACACCAGCATCTTCACAACCTGACATCACATATCCTTTATCATACCACTTCTGTGGTCTGTCAGTGTAAGTACTCTAGTTACTGAATGAGAAGACAACAGATACACAACCCTTGTGTCTGAATGTCAGAGGGATTGATAAGGTTGTAGGAACAAGAGTGCATGATGGTGTTATTTTTAATGATGTCATCATGCACTCTTGGTAAGAGATACGAGCGCCTTAGCTTAGTAAATAGAGGATTTTCACATGATGTAATCATACTAGGTTGAATTTGGGCGAAACACCACCACTCTGTAGGTTAAACAGCTAAATTAAGCTTCTCTGCAAGGCCAGTTTGTTTTCAATCGATACCACACGTACTGCCATGTATAAAGCTCTACTCCAAGCTGGTGGTGCAAGTTCTAGTATAACAGATATGTACAGTTTCAATGACATAACTGAAAAGCCTCTATATGGTGTAAAGTGCCACTAATGTGATGTACCCAAGAAACAGAGCCTGGAAATGAACTCCCTGTTGAATATGATAATTGCAAGTCTGTTAGGTGAACTGGAGTACTTTATAGAAGTAGGTCTGTCTTTATAGAAATATGTCTGTCATTACTACTGCAATTTTGGTACCATTTTCCCTTAATTAACTGTCTTTGCACTGCTCTGAAAGAAGAAATTAAATGTGTTCGGGAGCAGGTGAGGGAGAAGCAGCGAGACTGCCAAAAGTTAAAGAATGAGAAGAGAATCTTGCTGTTTCACAGGTATGGACACACCTTGACAAGTACAGTCCAACCTTGATAATCTGAACTAGCAGAGAGCAGGTGAAACATCCGAACAATCGAGGGTTCGGATAAATGAGATTATGTGTTTACATTATTCGTAGGACAAGTGTTTGTATAATCAAAGTTCAGCTAATCATGGTTGGACTGTAGTACCGTTAGAATTCCCTGTGAAGTTACCAATCCCTGCTTCTGAATCAGTTGAAGTGAAAGGAGAGTAACTCTTGACATTGTTCTTCTTTGTGCCCGCAGGAAACACCGCAAGCTTCAGAAGAAGGTGGCCTTCATCCAGTTTGACACCAACTCTACTGACAAGCATGTGAAAGGATGTATCCTTTCCAGCTGCAGCAAGATTTTTGATTGCAAGCTAGGTTGTTTTATGGCCCTAACCCCAGGCAAACTAGATTTATTGTTTCGCATCAGCGCCCGCTTCCTCTGAGACCTGCCGCCTCAACTGTCATTATCGCCTTCCAAGCAATGACACGCCCACTTTTAATGGCCATAGCGCTGTAGATTTGCCGAGTGTATATAGCATTTGCTAGTAATGAATGATGAATAATGACCGCCCGCCCGCATGCAAATTGAGAAAGTGGCTGATGCGAAACAATAAATCTAGTTTGCCTAGCCTAAAGTAAGGACTTGAGAACAAGGCCAGGGCATTGGTGATTAGGTAATACTTGCTGCTTCCTTGCATGAAATATAACCACTCACACAGTGCACACTTTACTCCCTTAACTGCTCTCCAGTTCTGAAGCGTGAATCTGGGGACCTACAGAGCTTTGAGTTTGACTTCACAGAGGACTCACCTGTCTATGTTTCAGATTTTCTATGGGACAGCATCTAGCTATTTGGTCGTAATGTTGTAAATTTGCACATTTACCTTATGAATCTGACATAACCAGCAATATTCTTCATGAACCCGTAGTAACTTGCAGAGTAGATTCGACAGTTGGTGGGTGGGGCTCAATGAATGTCGTTATTCACAGACAAACAACGTTGAAACATGGCGGAAAAAACGGGCCAACCAAGTCTGGCGCTATGTGAGTTTGGCGTTTAGGCTTATGTATTATATTTTAAGCGTAGAAAAATGTCCTTCCTGTGTGGGACTGTCATTTCTCCCGTCAACAGCTCCAGCCACGCCCACTCTACAAGCGCTGGTCAATGAGTTGGCTTCGGTCGAAGATTGGCACTTGCTTGGAGTGAACCTGGGCTTGCAGGGACACCAGTTGCGTGAAATTGAGCGGAATTACCGTGGAGACAGCAATCGCTATAAGACAGAGACGCTTGATCTTTGGCAACGAAATGCTAAGGATCCGTCCTGGGAGGCCATTGCGAAAGGTCTGTGTCTGATGCAAGAGCATGTGGTTGCTGATGGGATACGAAGAAAATACTGCTGCTCTTCTGCTACTGCAGGTGAGTATTCATCTAGGAGGGCGCATAATAAGGCCATACCAATTTGATCTTTTGATTCACGAGTAGGGTTCACAGAAAAGTGGGTAGGTAGGTCGAATTATATTCATAAATGTAAATATGAACTCATTATAAGTATTGCCCTGCTCGAGCTCGATATGGTCACTTTCTCCACAGTTTCACCGCAGAGCTCTTCTGAGACCCCAAAGTGTCCGTAGCCTTCGCAGAAACTACCGTAGAAGGAACCAGGGTTGTTTGTCCTCGTTTAACTTCCCCACCAACCAGTGCAACCCACAACTCTGAAGGGATACACGTGTCAGACATCTTGTATACAGTGCCTAGCATCTCACGTGATTAATTGGTGACGTCATCAAATAATTTACGTTTATAAATCCTTCTTTCTAAAAATAGAGTCGCCGTACTCGTGAATCAAAAGATCAAATTGGTATGGCCTAAGCACAAATCCAATGGTCATGCCTTGTCTGAACCCCAGACTCTCCTGTCGTGCAGCCAGAAGGGTCTGGGGTCCAGACTAGGTCTTGCCTTGATTGAAACATTCCCACTTGCAATGGGACACAAGTTACTGGCTTTTCTCATTTACCTCATCATTCACTGACAGCTATAAAACCCTGGGAACATGCTAGAGGATATTAACTTCATGTTCGTCACCAATACAAGCAGTATGTCTGGTCCTTACCACAATGCTTGTGGTAGGAAATGCTCAAATTGCTTCATGGGAAATCATGTATGCATGCAGGTGTGGGTGAATGATGCTTAGTGTAAAATGCAGAATGAACTTTAGAATAGACTCATTCTGTGGACGCACTAGAAGTGAATTTATCTGATATTGAAATGACCAAGTAAAACTGTGCCACTTTGACACAGCCTCAACTATTATTTAAAGTAACCAACCTCCTTCTTTGTTTATGAATGTCTAAATCTCAAACAACTGATCTCTCGGCCAAAGATTGGGCGGGTACGCTTTATGAGGATATTCGCGAACGAATAGTCTGAAGTCCTACGGGACTGAAATGTTGCATATTATAGATAATTATGATGAAGTTGTGTGCAGTCAGAGATTGTTCCAACTATTTGTTTGCGAATATCCTCGTATAACGATCTCCTCTTTTGGGGGTCTCACGATTGGGCTAGGACAAATGCAACTCCCAGGATTACATATTAAGGAGATATGAAACCATCTGTCCCTCTCTCCCTCAGACCTAGCACTGGCACAGCAGTCGGTGTGCTCATTGGGTACAAGTATTGTGCCCTCAAGTGACAGTTCCCCCTCCACTGTGGGTAAGTCCCTCTAATAATTATGATACTAGTTTCTTGATGACAGTTCCTTTGGCAGTCGTCAGGAATCAAACTCAGAGGTCTCAGCCTGGCTCTGATCACTTAGGTCCAACCACCATGCACCCTCTTAGTATTGGCCAAAGTATATTTCTTTTACTCTAAAAATTTTTTGGGATATCTTGCCTCAGCCAAACCACTCCGCATGGCTTCTCAAACTAATGGAGCACATGCTGAGTGCAAGACAGTGTATTTAATACCACTTGTGAAAGACACAGACAATTGTGTGGGCTAGTGGTTGCCTGCTGGTTTCAGAGCACTGGTGGCTCAAGCTGGAGGCCCAGGGTTTCATTTCTGGTGATTAACAGTCTTGAACCCGGACCCTTGGGTTTGAGATTACTGGCTTTTCTTATTTACCTAAGTGGGTTAAGTGTTTAGTCACAAGCATGGCAACTGTAGAATACTATGACCTACCATGATTGTTTTATTTAGGATCACAAGTGAAGATTCAAGCAACGATACCTCCACACACAGATGATAGTTTGGTACTGGCGAAAAGAAATCTCCAAAAGATCAAGGATAAGTTTGCACCTCTGCTTGCCCTGGCTCACAGAGTGCTGCAAGGAAAGGATATTGACATGTCCAACTTCCGACTGTTCCTCACTGCCCACTACCTACCTGAAGAAGATGACAATGACACCAGAGCAATCGATCCGACCAAATTTGTCAGCCAAGTATTGGGTACTGCACAAAGTGTCAGTGAGATCTTGCAATCACTGATGATCCACCGCCTGCTGAACTACAAGAACTTTGACGTTCTTCGCTCCATCATCAACCACTATGCTAGTGATGACGTGGAAATGAAAGTAAAGCTAGATGAATATGAGCAAGAGCTTGCTGGGTACGTCCTGGTGACAAAAATGAAAGATTACTTGAATGCTGAAATCCAACAAAGTGAGCAGTCAGAATCAGATCCAAAGCTCCTTGATGAGCTCTCTCTCAAAGTGAAAGCAAATGTCACAGAGAAGACGCTGACATATGTCAATGAACTATGGAAGTCACTTGTACGTCAAATCAAGCTGCCAGTTACAGCATTGATATTCCACAAAATCGCAGAAGGTTGTGTTGAAATTACCTGGTTTCTGCCTTGTCATCTCACTGAATTTACTACAAGACAACTCCAAGAGAGCACTGATTACTTTCAAGAGGAGAACATCCTCCGAGTGACCATTGCTGACAGGTGTGTCTATGAGGAGCTGCCTCCTGTACAGGAGAGTGCCAGGAAGGATGAAATTGACTCAGGGAGGAAGGTACGTACTTGTGGTTAGTTACATGTATAGTGGGTAAGTCAGATCGTTAATTGATCCATGACTTCCATCAGAACGTTATAATGTCAACCTCATGTGACATCTTCATCACATCAACCCCGGCCATTAAGCTGTACAATATCTATACAAACGGAAAGATCTCTGACTACTAAAAAAACTTTACCAACATCTCAACTATATGCTATTTATATCAGAGCTCAGATTGGTATTCAGAAATCGTTCATTTGTGCAGGAACTAACTGAGAAGCTCCCTCTACATTACATAGTCAGACTGGTATATGTATGCGTGGTAACACTCACCCTCCATCACCCATACTATGTAGACAGGAAGTGTAAACAGGCAGTGATTGAGTCTGTAACTGTTAATTCTCAGTGTGATCATAGAGTGGTCAAGTTGCGTTCACATTCTAAGTATTGTTCCCCCAACAGAGAGATCCAGATGATCCAGATGCAGGAAACTTGAGTTCTGTGCAAGATGATCCAGATGCTGAAAACCTGAGTTCTCTACAATTGATAGGTACGTATGGTCATATCCACAATGCTGATATTGCTAATTGAACTGTAAATCATTGCTCTTCTGTGAGGTATATTATGGATGAAATTTTTCTACTTTAGATGATGAGCCTGAAGGCCCTGAGGATGTCCCAGAGCATGAGCAGGGTATGAGGTGTTCCATGGTGATATCCTCCAACTACAGCCTCCTTTATGCCCAGCTGGATCCTGACAAGCTCCTACCAAAGCTTCCTGAGAAGGATCTCATTGATGAAGAACAACTGAAGATTGTTGAAGCTTACCACCAGAGGTTTGCAAAGAATGCTTACATCATTCGAATACTACTGTGGTATGATCGTCCATCTCACGGATTGCTGAAGTTCTGTGATACCTTGGAAACAACTCCTGGACAGGAGCATCTAGGAAGGAAGTTACTAAAAGGTACGTCTGAACCCATTTTTTAATGACATATGTAGTTACACCCCAAGATGCAGATTAATACACAACCAAGAGGAAGCAATGGAGATCAAATTTGAGTGCATATTCTTTAGTGTCATGGTGTACTGTACCTATCACAGGAATGAAACTCTCGTTCATTAGCAAGTGTGGGAAAATGGCCAAATCCTCAGCTTGCCTCCATTGTACTCCAGACCTAGCATGTTAACTAGTGGGTAAGACTTCTGTGTATGGACAGTGGCATATATAGTAGAGTAGTAGGATGACAGTGGTAAGAAAACTCACATCTGGCTAAATAGAGACCTCTTTATTTTTAAACTCAAGATTCTGGAGAGCATCTTGTGGTGCAGTTTAGACTTGCATGCTGATTGATTTGTTATTGTCTCTTCTCACAGACTACAAGCACCCATCACCAGTGCATGTACAGAGTCCAAGTGCAGTCACAGCAGTCCACTCTGACCTATCTGAAACCTCTGAACTGTTCCAACAGCTGCAGCGAGAAGTGATGGACCTCCTTGATCACTTCCCCAATGCCCTAGCTAAACTCAAACAGGTTCTAGCTTCACTTGTCTTGCCCATAGGTGTGGGAAAGGTAGTTCCACTAGTTGAACCGCTTGCCTACGAAAGTACTCAAACAGTTCGAGAGCTGTTTAGGCTGATGGCTCCCTACTGGAACCCTCTCAGCACAGACCTGTTCGGCCTCCTCCTGGAAGCTTCAGGCTGCAACCAAGCTGCTAGCAAAGTAGCTGAGTATGTACAGGCCAGAGCCAGTAAAGGTCGCCTAGTACTTTGCATTCGTCAGCTTCCAACCTTGGCAAGTGGTGAGAATGACCTGGATGTGGCTGACCTCGAGACAGTCCACAATGCTCCACTTTCAGAGCTGCAGTCTCTCCACCCGGCTGTCTTTGCTAGACTACCTGAGCATAAAGTCACTTCCACTCGAACAACAGTTCGCATCTCAGTTGAAGTGGATAAGCCTCTGCTTTGTATCGCTGACTATGAGAATATCACCACCGCTCTTAGTGGCTTCCTTCAAACACCACAAGCAGCTCTAGTTTATGCTGGTTGTTCAAAAGCTCCATTAGTTCTGTGCTGGCTGACCTCCCATGACCTTGTAGCCTACATCAGGTCTCCTCCTGCTGGGTATTTGTTGTCAATGAGTACACACCAACTGCTTGCAGAGAATAATGTGACTAGAATTGCTGTTGGAGATCGGACATACAAGTGTCCAACTATGGAGGTAAGGGATTGGGCTGGTCTCAACACACAGTGCATGTGTACAGTTCACTGCAGCAGAAGAAAGCTAAAAATAGCCAGTTGACCACTGTCAACTCTTGACTGCATGCATGTGTCACCTCCTAAAGTCTTGTTAACAACATTCAGTAAGCACTATATGAGCTCCACCCCCCTCTACTTCCCCTGTTCCAGGAGGTGAAGCTGTGGGAGGCATCTCAGTATGGCCTGGTGGAACATGTTCGCTACCTTCTCACAACTGGTGTCAAAGTCAACACAGCTGCCTTTGTAAGTGGCCTACCTGACATGAGATGTATTACTGATTCACATTTCCTTGTTAGGTAGGCCTAGATGTTATAAAGAACACCCCTGCACAAGTCACAATACCAGACCTCATCAGCTACACTGAGGTATCGAAAGACAGGGGCTGCTATTTATGTAAAAACAACACAAAATATGTTATTGGCCTTGTTCGTATAATTGAGATAGCAATATTTTACAGCTGTCTTCTCATTCACAAAGCCATGAACCATCATAATATTACCCTTTAATCACTAGTGATGAGTGTACGCCTCATCCAACTTTCAGTGCATGTTATCAGTTGGTGCAATCCTGTATGGTGGCTGCTGTTACTGGCTGGATAAAGGCCTTGATTGGTACTGGCTGGTCCACTTCTCTCCTTTGCTGGAATAATGGGCCCACAAAATGCTATTCTCACTTTGTGGGGGCTCTATTTCTGACATTGTAGGCAGTTTTCAGTCAGGACACATATTGGCTGGTTGAAGAGCCCTGACTATTGAAAGCTCACTACTTGGAAGCTATGGTCAGGGTTGTAAACTTGCCTAGGATAGCTGAAGTACCTTTTGCTTAAGTTTGTAGTGCTAGCTCCCAGCAAAAGTTGAAATACAGATCAGAGAAGGTATCCGTAGTCTAATAAGAGGCAAAATGTGATGAAAGATTAAATTTGAAGGCAAAGCAATGCAGTCACAGATGCCCCCAGTAGTTCTACAAAGTTGACCTACATGCAAAGTTTCAGAGTGTAAAACAATTTTGTTAAATCTTACCCATTCTACCATTCAGGATGGAGCAGTTGCACTGGGACGAGCCAGTTCCAATGGTCATCAGGAAGTTGTTAATATACTACTGGAAGGTGGGGCCAATCCTGACCTACAGAAGGAGGTGAGGACATTGTGTACATACAGTACTGATAATAGAAGGTGGTACGTGTATGCCCTGTAAGACATACCAAACTCCCTCCTATCTTTGTAAGTGCCTTATTGAAACAATGGTACCATCTTTAAACACGAACCTTCACAGTTGGTTTTGGTTCATGTTTTCAGGTGTGCAATGTGTAAACATATCCTGTAGACACTTGCTAATACACTCCTCCCAGTTATCTCCCTCCTCCTCTTTCACTCCGATGTTGTTACATAGTGATTTGCACTCTGAAATGCCCTATGGTAAGCGTCTTCTCACTTGCCATGTAGACAAGCTATTTTAACAGACACAGACTGAGTTATCAAGTGTTTCAGTTTCCTTCTGAATGTGTAAACACACAGGACCACTAGTCTCATTTCATTTAGTTTAACAGACACAGACTGACGTATCAAGTGTTTCAGTTTCCTTCTGAATGTGTAAACACACAGGACTACTAGTCTCATTTCATTTAGTTTAACAGACACAGACTGAGGTATCAAGTGTTTCAGTTTCTTTCTGAATGTGTAGACACACAGGACTACTAGTCTCATTTCATTTAGTTTAACAGACACAGACTGAGTTATCAAGTGTTTCAGTTTCCTTCTGAATGTGTAGACACACAGGGCTGCTAGTCTCATTTCATTTAGTTTAACAGACACAGACTGAGTTATCAAGTGTTTCAGTTTCCTTCTGAATGTGTAGACACACAGGGCTACTAGTCTCATTTCATTTAGTTTAACAGACACAGACTGAGGTATCAAGTGTTTCAGTTTCCTTCTGAATGTGTAGACACACAGGGCTACTAGTCTCATTTCATTTAGTTTAACAGACACAGACTGAGTTATCAAGTGTTTCAGTTTCCTTCTGAATGTGTAGACACACAGGACTACTAGTCTCATTTCATTTAGTTTAACAGACACAGACTGAGGTATCAAGTGTTTCAGTTTCTTTCTGAATGTGTAGACACACAGGACTACTAGTCTCATTTCATTTAGTTTAACAGACAGACTGAGATATCAAGTGTTTCAGTTTCCTTCTGAGTGTGTAGACACACAGGACTACTAGTCTCATTTCATTTAGTTTAACAGACACAGACTGAGTTATCAAGTGTTTCAGTTTCCTTCTGAATGTGTAAACACACAGGACTACTAGTCTCATTTCATTTAGTTTAACAGACACAGACTGAGTTATCAAGTGTTTCAGTTTCCTTCTGAATGTGTAGACACACAGGACCACTAGTCTCATGCTACACAGGTCACACAGGCTACTGCCCAGATATTTGTTGCTGCATTGCCAAGCTTTGTGGTTGTCTCCTGTCACATGACTAATGATGCAATTACCTGGACACTGGAAACTTCCTGTAGTACATGACCAACAATATTGCAGTTCTTCAGGATAGCTATCGTGAAGAGTTGTTCTGACCTCACATAGTCAAGACTAAATTAATAAATAATATTCCCTCCCTACTCAAGAATAGGGAGGTAGTGTATTAGCAAGTACCATGAGTGCTCTCTAATACACTTTCACCAGCGATGTTGCTATTCTTGTGAATAGGGGGGTGGTGGGCATTCAGTAATGAATTCCCCCTTATTCACAAGAATGGCAACATCGCTGGTGATGTACCATGGGAAATCACCAGCAACGGAAGCTGAGAGTGATGACATGGCTGCAAGCAGCAAAATGTAGATGGTGATCTACAAACGAGACCAGTGGTTCCTTGTGTGCACATTTAAAACACTTAGTGACTGAACCTTCATTAACGGTACACGAAAACACCTCCACCATGTGGCATTTAAATGAGTGGAACTAGCCAACACTTCTGGTATATATAGTACAAATACTAAAAAAAAAAATCACTCCAGTCCAATATATTCTGTAACAAGGTACCGGTATTTTTGTACCATTACAGAAATACCGTTACAGAAATACCAGTGCTTGTACCAACTTGTCACTTTCTTGTGCACTCACAGAATGGATGCAGCCCTCTCCATGAAGCCTGCGAGAAGGGGTATGATGGAACTGTGGAGAAGCTCCTTCAGGCAGGAGCTACTGTGGACGTTCAGACACAGGTGGGTATTGCTGTGGCCCTGTAGGAGGGTCTGAGAAGCCACTGTAATGAGCCATCCAACTATGATAGTACATATTCATGCAACAGTTAGTGACCAGGGTGTGGCAGTGGAGTCTTAATGAATTAATATTACTAAGCCCCAGTCCCACGTTAAATATCTCATCTCCACACATAGCTTCAGTAGTATGCCTCTAATAGCAAAGTGCACTTAAGGTGACGGGATACTGTTCCGTGCGTACGGTGCGCGTGTAAGATACCATAATTCCTAATTAAACGTATATATGCGCATGTGCTATTCACTTTGAACTCAGCCGTTACGGTGCTAGTTATCGAACTTTTTGTAACCAAAAAGAAAATTGTGGAGACTGATTTACAACTAGCGAAGGCAGTGAAACTACGCAAGAATACCGTGCGAAGGGCGACTCGAAGCAGTTTTTGCAATATCGTCTTCTGTTACAATGTTACGTCCCATTGTTTCAAGGAAATTTGGTAAGACAGAAAGTTTTTCTAATTCAAAACTTTCTATTTCGAATACCATTTACCGTAGCGGCAAAAACGTTTTGAGCCGCCCTAGAGTTTATTAATGCGCATCTCCAACAGCGAGATCAAGTCGCTAGCGAACATCATACTGTAGATTTTTGGTTAATAGTCTGCGGAGACACTCGTGTGCTTACTGTGGCTACAAAGTGAGCTATTTCCACGGTTTTTCCTGTACACATTCACTACCTTTCCTGCTTCATATTCAGTAGGTTTTGTTGTGCTGGGATGAATTCTGTACGAGAAATTTTATGTTGATATATTTCATAAACCACGCCCACCGGGACTATCCCGCCACCTTAATAAACAGGTTCTATTGGTATGCATATTCTTGCTCCATCACCATGACAACCATAACTACATATGTCAAGAGAAGTGGGGGAGATGGTAATGAGATGCAGCAATAGAGTCTAGGTCCCAACTGGGTAAACACCTCAACTCTTGGAATGGAATGGAATTTTGATTTGAGACAGGACTGTATACTGCATCTACACAATGTGTAGGTTTATGTGCAGGTCCTGACACACACAAAAACTAAGACCAAAGTGACAAAGTACAAGTTCTAGTGAAACCTAATTCCCACGTGTACACAGTTCTGGCTGCAATGGTATTAGATTAAGACGAATACTGTATAACGGCTGGGTGCAAATTTTCACAATTTTTGCAAACATACCTGCTTCTGCAAAAATAAAAACTGCAAAAAAATTAACTAAGATGGAAATTGATGACATCAATATGTGCGCACGTCGACATGAACTAGTGCCCGTGTGAACGAGATGGTTCTCTACAGTCTGTCTGCCCCCTAAATGGCCGCTGTAGGAAGACTAGGCTGTTGTTGAACAAGCTTGCTTCTTTGTTTTGTCTTTCTGTGTCGTTTCTTTGGTTCACATGTGGGGTGCAGCCATCAACTGGTAGGGGTGTGGTCAGAGCGTCACGCCATTCCACGAAAATAAAATCGCGAAAATTTCTTCTGAACAGTCTGGACACATTTCTGTGAAATTTTGCACCAGCAAAAATTTCCCGCTATACAGTATTAGACTCAAACCTAGATGACGGGGTCTGGGTTGGACACTAGATGAATATGAAATCCAATTCAACAATCTAGCCAAGGCACAACTGAGAGTAAAATTCTGATACTCACATATTAGGAATACATCCTCAGTTGCACCTTGGGTAACGTCTGGTAAAGTCTAACAGCATTCATGAGTCCAATAAGACTATGTAGTCTGAGGTGATGATACTTATCAATGAGTGCTAACACAATATGTGACTGAAATGAACATTCCAACATGACTAGCAGAGCTGGAACTTGTGTTTGGGAAAGTCCCTTTGAGGTAAACAGTCCTGGTTTGCGCAACTTGCTGTATTATAATAGTGTGTTGACGCTGGTTGTGTCAGTATCTCTACCATAAGACACATCCTCAACTGAAGATTAGCAAACTGGAATCCAAGCTCGAATACTTCTTCAGTAGAATCAACTGCTTCCAAATTGACAATTTTGGGGTTGTTCAAAATTTACTATCCACATAATTGGAGATTTTACAAGCTTCCCGTCGGCACTGGCATCTAATAATGCATTTCTAATTAAGATGGGGCCTAGCGGAACCCTTGATGTGATAGTCAGAACTTTGAGGTTGAACTTAGACCGATTTTTTAATATGATTAACCCGATTAACACAGTGACAAGTGCATGTGCATGTGGTACTGGGCATATAAGTGAACATGGTTGGTCACCTTTGTCAATTACATGGGTGGTTCAGAGTGATGTATTATCACATAATCACCAAAGCTACTGTAGTAGTATAGTTACTAAGGATATACTGATAAATTGGTAGTGTTGTAGAAAGTTGTACCAAACATGTTTTCCTTCAAAGATGAGAGGAGCTGGTAAAAATACTGTCTACAGGGAAAGCCATGCCCAAAGATTTGTCCTGAAGCACCTCCTCCAATGTCATGTGTTTTTTCTATTAGAAAGGGGTTGATGAACTTTGGCTTCCCAAGTGAAACATGCATGGTCTCATGGTTTATAAAGAAGCTATTGTAGAGGCGGTTGTGTCAGTGGAGACATGGAAAATACGCAACGAGAATTCAGGATTAGAACTAGGACTATAGGCATTAGTTGTTCTTGCAAGAAACCCAAACATGCCATAGTAGTAGCAGTCTATCTTGTGCACTGCATTTACTATCTACTAATACTGGTCTATGCAGTGTATATTAGCACCCTATCCACAGCACCCTGGAATGGCAGGCCTGGATGCATGCACTTGGCATTCAACTAAACAAGTGGGTGTATAAGTACCAACAGCTGATATTTCATGATGTTACTATCATAACTAATAATTCCTACTGGGTAGTCATATCACCTTGGTAACTCTCCCTTAGAGGCACAGGTCTAGGAGCTCATTACTCAGTTAATGAGGAAAAGTATGATGGCTACTAAGTATTATTAGATCTTTACTCCCCATATACTACTTGTAGCTCTGCCACTTGAGTACATGAGTACATGAAAAATGAGAGATCTAACATATACGTGTCACCCTGTAGGGTGTGCATGGCCTATAAATGGAAGGTGCATTGGTTCTGGCTGGAAGGTGCATGGGAGGGTGCATGTGAAAGATGTATGGTATATAAATGGATGGTGCATTGGTTCTTTGAGTGTATGATTAAACATAGTACTAACAAGAAGGTGTATAAATACAGCTGGTATTCTGTTCAGACAGTGCACATACAAGTCAGGAGTCCAACTTTTAACATGCTACAAGCTAGTAGCATAGCAGTAGGATATAGTTTAGGTGATGAATTATTGTACAAGAATGTAGGCAAGAGGCAAGTATAGCAGAGGTAAACCTCAGTACTATATTGAATGTGAAACCATGTCCATATAAGTGCAACATTACAATGTATTGCACATTTTTTGTTTATATCGTTTATATTAATTTTAAGGTTTTCCTTTTTTTCCATGTTTTTCAAAATGGATTCTGCTAGTTCATTGTATTCGATACAGCTTGCTGTCTTGCCATGTACAATTTTCAAAATGGATTCTGAATGTACTCAAGAGAACGTTTCTCCACGTCTGCTATGTTCTTAATTTGATCTGAGAGTGGGGGAGTACTGCTCTAACCTGAAATGTTAACAGTGGGACTGATGGCTACAAGGAGAACATACTAAACAGTGCAGTAAATGTGTTGCTTGTACGTGAACAAAACAGCAGTGTTTTACTGAGCTACAAGCACCTTTGTTGCCCACTACCCTCCTGAAAGTTTGTACTTAAAATGATTACTGTGGTGTATGAGACTTGCCTATATAGGGTTGCATGATGCGAGAAGTCATACCTATAAGCACAATACTTACATTTGAAAATTGGTCACTACATGTGACTGCCTGTGTTCAGCTGTGAACCAATGACCTTACTGTCCAGCTACGTGTGTCAGTGGTTCTGGAAAAGCTCGCCATGACTTTGTCATCTTGGTAAAACTTCACTGTGACTGTCAGTTTTGGTAGAATAATGATAGCCAAGTCACACCATTTTCCACAGTACATGGGTCACAAAGCCAGTTGCAAACATATGTACTGTCTTATGCTAACTGTTTAGCCCCACCTCCAAACTCTTATTAATGTGTGGAAACTTCCACATGTGAGATACATGAGAAAACGTTGTGCATGTTGGTGTTGGTGGTCCCCCACTTGATACTATACTGTCCCTCATCATGATGATGTGTAGAGCAACATTTATGGGTGTGTACCATAGGAAGCAGTGCAGAGGGTGTGGGGGCAATGACTCCTTCTCTTTTCATGCAAGGGGAACAAATCCCTCACTCCACTGAAAACATGATAAGGTTGTTGTAGATTTGCTTGAATTTTGCACCTATTTGGAGTTACTAACACTCTGAGCTGTGCCGTAGGAAGCAGTGTCTGAATGGTCCAGCTGTCTGTTAGGGTGTATGTGTACATAAGTATGCAATGCTAGGGGAGTCTAGTGGCATGAGATTGCTTCTGAGGCCATTCTTATTACCCCCACTCCCCTTTCTTAATCTGTGATGAGGTTTTCCAATGTTTGTGAGACTGAAATTCTAGCAGCATTTTGAGCCCAATAACGGGACTGGAAGTGATCTCAGAGCACCTCATTTTCAGGGTGGAACATGCTCCCAGCCTCCCTTGTTCATGCATGCTTGCACACTCACTCTTCATTCAGTCCTCACACTCTGAAATACCGAATAGACACCACCCTCGAACAGTTGCCGCCCTCGAATAGTAGCCGCACAATCTGGAGCTCTGAGCGAAATAAATGCCGCCCTCGAATAGTAGCCGCAGCTACTATACGCAGAACACGCTCATGTATGCGAATAATTTCTGACAACGGTCACCTAGGGCTAATTGTGCTGTACGACTTGCTTCCACGGCTGACAGCAGGACTGAGAGGCTGTGCTTACTACTCACAGCGTCTAACAGTCATCACTGCATTGCTCTTATGTACCTTATCCAGCCATTGCTGATGTCACCGGACTTTAGAGTTCCATAAACACCTCAGCTTCACCTCTAAGATCATAATTATGCTCATTGGTGATTGCCATGGTAAATATTGGACTGTGAGGAGTATGAACATTGCACTTTTGAAGTGTGAACTGTTAGCAGTTGAAGTCATGTATGTATAGCTAGTTCCGTACCCAGGCTTTCCGCAGCCTCTCATCTTGAAATACATAGCAACATGTTCTCGTGTGAAGCCAGACTCTCACATCTAAGAGTCTGGTTTGCAGGACTATAGTAACATGTGTGGTGGGTATGGCTGTATTGATATTGTTACACTGTCCAGCTCACCATGTGGGTAATTTGTGTAAGCCTAGCCTCTCTCCTTAAATTATGTGGACATAACTCTACCCCCTAGCTTGTGATTCATCTCCACCCTCAACCTTGTGATTGATGTGTGGACATTTCTGCATAGGAAATGATAACTTGCTTGTATTGGTGCTCCCCCAATGGACACTATGACCTCGTATCATGATGTTTTTAACCTCATGTGTGGGTGTGTATACTATAGGCAGCTGGGAGGGAGAGGGAGGGGGAGGGAGAAGGAGGAGAGGAAAGGAGAGGATGACAAGAGCCCTTTGCTTAGGGTATATTAATTGTTTCCTGTGCTCTATCTCACATGTTGAAAACATGCACACTAAAACCATTGTTTGCTGCTCTGCTATTGAGTTTCATTCCTGGTTCAGGCAGGGATCAGCTTCTGTATGTCATAACAATAGTGTGTGGCAATGGAGTCTAAATAGTTTAATAGGTGGGTGGAGTTTCATGAACACCTCAACTTTGATCACCTTAAACTTTACTCCCACATGTACATAGTTTTGGTTGCCATGGTAAGTATTGGATTAACACGAATATGACTAACCCCTAGCCAATTTAACTAAGGCACCACAGAGAATAAGATTTTGATACTTTCATGTTATCCTCAGTTGCTCCTTGGATAAAGTCTGGTAGAGTCTAATAGCATCCATGAGTCCAATACTTCCATTGACAATAAAGCCCCATTTACATGAGGCATTTAAACTGGATTCTAATCCAGATTAAACTAACCCAGGTTGGTACGTGTAAACCAGGCTTAAGACTATGTACTCTGAGGTGATGATACTTATCAGTGAGTCCTGAGACAGTGTGTGACTTAAATGAACATTTCAACATGACTAGCAGAGCTGGAACTTGTGTTTATATGTTCATGGAGAAAGTCCCTTTGAGGTAAACAATCTAGCCAGCCTGGTTTGTATAACTTGCTGTGTTATGAGCAGTGTGTTGACACTGGCTGTGTCCATATCTCTACCATAAGTGTAACCCCTCACCTGAATTATGTAGCCACAACCCCACCCCCACTAATCATTTAGCCCCACCCTCCACTCACTTTAATTGATGTGTGGACACTTCCACAATTGAAACACAACAATGTACTTGTCAGTGTGGGTACTCGACTTGACACTACAGCCTCTCATCATGATGTGTATGGCAACATGTGTTCAGGGTTTCAAGATGTGTCAGCATTGGCATTTAATACTGCATTTGTATTTCAGTTAGTTAAGATGTGGCCTAGTGGAACTCTTGATGTGGTGATCAGACTGAATTTAAGCTTAGATTGACTTGAAGAAAGCTTTCTATCATTAACAGTGGCAATTATATGCTCTTGAGTTGTCTAAACACTACATTGAATACCAAATGTTCTGATGCTTGATGATGGATGATTCGGAGTGATGTTTTATCACATAATCATCAAAGCTACCATAGGAACATAGTTACTACGCATGTACTCATAACTTGGTAGTGTTGTAGAAACTGTCATGTTTTCCTTCAAATGTGAGAGGAAACTGGTAAAAATAGTGTCTACAGAGAAAGCCATGCCCGCAGCTTCATCCTCTGTCTTTCTAATAGCAAGAGGTTGATGAACTTTGGCTTCCCAAGTGAAACATGCATGGTCTCATTGTTTGAAAAGAAGCTGTTGTAGAGGTGGTTGTGTCAGTGGAGACATGGAAAATACACAGTGAGAATTCAGGATTAGAACTATAGGCAATAGTTATTCTTGCAAGAAATCCAAACATGCCATAGTAGTAGCAATCTATCGTGTGCACTGCATTCATTAGCTACTAATACTGGTCTATACAGTGTATATTAGCACCCTAACCACAGCAACCTGGAATGGCAGGCCTGGATGCATGCACCTGGCATTCAACTAAACGAGTGGGTGTATAAGTACCAACTTCATTATGTTACTATCATAACTAATTATTCCTACTGGGTAGTCATATCACCTTGGTAACTCTTCCTTAGAGGCACATGGTCTAGGAGCTCATTACTCAGTTAATGATGATGGCTACTAAGTATTATTAGATCTTTAATTACTCCCCACATACTTGTAGCTCTGCCACTTGAGTCCATAAAAAATTAGATCGAGTCGATCGCCTTGTAGGGTGTACATGTCCTATATAAATAAGGTTCTGGCGGGGAAGGTGCATGGGAAGGTGCATGAGAAAGGTGTATGGTATATAAAAGGATGATGCATTGGTTCTTTTACTACACGATGGTTTAGCTATAAGCTGGAATTCTACAAAACTCAGAGTGAATCATTCTCGCACAGTCACCAAATCTCTGAGTGAATGACATTATAAACTGCACGCAGCTGCAAGGCTTCCCCAATGACTCCCATACATTCGTATGAGTGAGTTTCTGCATAGGAAATGATAACAACAATGTGCTTGTGTGTCGGTGTGTAGACTATCATCTGGGAAGGAGAGGGAGGGTGAGGGGCGAGGTGTGGCAGGAGGAGGAAGGAGGGGAAAGGGGAGGCTGACAAGAACCTTTGCTTAGAGTACATTAATAGTTTCCTGAAATCTATGTCACATGTTGAAAACATGATAATGTTGTTGTAGACTAACTTGGATGTTAATATTCAAGACCTGTTTTGGACTAATACACTCTGAATCTGACTGGACTGTGCTATCAAAGTTTCCATTTAAAGCCCATTAATTTATGTGAAGACTCATTCCCCAGTTAACCTACAAAATTTTGTGATTTTGCCAGATTCTATTTCCAAAAATACTTGCATTTGCTGAGGACTGACAAGGGAGCTTTCTTGGGGGGGCGGTGAATTCGAAGGCACTTTTTGTCGGCCTTAAATGCTACGCGTATACTGTAGCACTTTGCTTACAGCAGTAAAATCTTGCATCTGGACTGAGATGTTTTGAGTGGGTGTGTTGTGAAAATTTGGGAATGTTGATACACTAGTCTCAAAGAGTGAAGGTGCCAGGCAACATAAAACACACATCTCGCTAGTGGGGACAACCGTCGTACATATCAAACATTGAACGTGTAGAAAAACACACAAGATGCCACCACTTTAGTGTGATGACTTTGGCTATTTGTCACGTCATATTCATGCCCACTGGATGTAATGCATCAGACTTCCTGCTTTTCTGCTTAATGGACTTCACTACTTCACACAGTGTACTAGTTTGTAGTGGGACAATGTCACTTTCAATTTCATTTTTGAACTGTGAACTGTGAGCAGTTGAAGTTGCAAGTGTACCGCTAGTTCTATACATAGCAACATGTATAGTCGTGTGTGTTGGTTATTGCTGTATTGATATGTGTACACCATCCAGCTCACCATGTTGGTAGCTTCTACCACAAGTGTAGACGTTATGTAGACATAAACCCACCCCCTAACTGTTTAGCCCCAATCCTCTAATGTGTGGAACTTCCACTTATGTTGTGGAACAACAATGTGTCTGTTGGTGTTGGTGTTCCTCCACTTGACACTCCAGCCCCTGTATAGTACCATGTGTGGGTATGTACCATAGGCTGCTGTGGGGAAAGCTGAGGGGAAGGGAGGGTGAGGAGAAGGGAAAGGGTGTAAGGGCAGGAAAGAAATGTGGGTAAGGGGAAGAGGAAGTAGACAAAGGAGGGCGGATGGAGATGGAGGAAGGAGGGAAAGAGGAGAGGAGCAAGAGCATCTTCACTTAGAGTTTATAGCTTCCTGAGTTGTATGATGTCACATGTTGAAAACATGATAGTTGTAGACTAACTTGGATATTGATATTCAACACCTATTCTGAGCTACTACACACACCGAACCTGACTAGACTGTGCGGTTGAATTTTTCACTTAGAGCTATTTATGACTGCGAAGACTGTAGCCCCTGGTCCACTAGTTAACTCCTAGGATTCTGTGATGGGTTTGTGTTTTCTTGAGGTAAGCAACTACTGCACATTATTATTCTTCTTTGTGGATGTGAGGCTGGTGTAATTATGTTGCCTGTGGGTCCTCCTAATATGTAGAAATGGTTATTTGTCCTGGGTAATGCTGGGGTGGATCTAGGTATGTCATGATGGGAGCTGGTCATGCGGTAGGCTAGATGTAGGGGCATGAACTGGCCGTTTGGACCATTTCAGACCTTGTTTTCAGAGAGAAAAAGTAGCTGATATCTTTCCAAATCGTGACTTGTCTGAATGACAAGTTAGTATTTCAAGTAAGACCCTTATTTCCTTACCATAGCGCGTTCCAGATACTGGAAGTGATTGGCACTGTGGAATGGGAAGGGTCTGGCTTGCGTGACTAAGCCGACAGTTTGTAAGCATAAAGCAAAAACGGATGCAGCCCACTTCAAACAAGCAAGAGTTGATAGAACTAAACGAGTGGGTGTATAAGTACCAGCAGCTGATATTTCATTATGTTACTATCATAACTAATTGTTCCTACTTGGTGGTCATATCACCTTGGTAACTCTCCCTTAGAGGCACATGGTCTAGGAGTAGCCTCGTTCCCAGGCTCTCCCCTCGCCCCAATGAAAAATAAAAACGGAGGGGGAGAGCCTGGGACCGATTCGAATGTGATATCGCGGCACGACGACTTTGCACTAACCATTAAATAACCTGAAACGTCACTCACGTGAAGACCGCAAAGGAGCCGCGAAGTATTCTCAGCTCAGGAGTTTGTTACTACAACTCATTTATTGTTGTGTAGCTAAGTTGGAGCTTTAAAATGTGGTTGTGAGTTTATTTTGTACGCCAGAGTATAGCGATAGCCAACTAAAGTCTTTCTTCATAGCCTCGAAGCAATTTTTTTTAAAGCGGAACATGGTAACAGTAAATAGGCAAAGTTTTCCATACATACTGGTTACTTCTCCGTCGTCGCTGCTGTTTGACCCGCGCCGAGGTCTCACTGACGCAGACACAGCTCACTTGTTTCAGTAGTATATCGTAGCTGTTCGAGTCAGCCAATCACGTGGCTGCATAATTGCGTCACGACTTTTGTAATTATTGCTGTGACGTCTACGTGCCGCGATATCATGTGCGAATCGATCCCAGGCTCTCCCCCTCCGTTTTTATTTTTAGTTGGGGCAAGGGGAGAGCCTGAGAACGAGGCTATCTAGGAGCTCATTACTCAGTTAATGAGGGAATGGATGATGGCTACTAAGTATTATTAGATCTTTACTCCCCACATACTACTTGTAGCTCTGCCACTTGAGTACATGATAAAAGAGAGATCTAACATATACATGTCACCCTGTAGGGTGTGCATGGCCTATAAATGGAAGGTGCATTGGTTCTGGCAGGAAGGTGCATGGGAGGGTGCATGTGAAAGATGTATGGTATATAAATGGATGGTGCATTGGTTCTTTGAGTGAGTATACTAGGTGTACGTATTCGCAGTGTATGCCTTGCGCGCGCGCATCTTACCTTTGAACCGACACGTGACATTACATTTAGTAGGCGTGGCATGTTGACAGTTGGCCATGTGCAAGAGCAGTGTGAACAGTGCGGTCAGTGTGAGCTGTTGTAGACGTAGTTGCTCGGCCTGTAGCCTGGCGGATCTACGGGGATGGTCGGCGTTCCTCAAGACAGCCATGCGCTTTCTTTGTTTCGCTAGTCGCAGCTCCTCTCTCTCGCATTCATCAATGCGGATTTCACGGGGTGGACCCTTTGTCGTTGCTTCTGTTTTCGCGCCAGTCTCCTACCTCTTCCTCGCTCTCCTCACAATTCTCCGCTATTTTGACGTCGCAACAATGAGACCGCTCGCGCCGCTACAGCGCTGGATATGATAAACTTACGTAAGTGTACACGTTTTGTCTTCCCCGCACAAACCACACCTTTGCATTCTTGAAGCGTGACGAATTGCATTCCAAAAGCGTGACAAATTGCATTCCTGAAGCGTGACAAATTGCATTCCTAAAGCGGGACAAATTGCATTCCTGAAGCGGGACAAATTGCATTCCTGAAGCGTGACAAATTGCATTCTTAAAGCGGGACAAATTGCATTCCTGAAGCGGGACAAATTGCATTCCTGAAGCGTGACAAATTGCATTCCTAAAGCGGGACGGAAGTCAAAGCCACACCCCACCAACCGAGAACGCACTGCAAGATTAGTAGCATCACGCTCGGCAATGACTAAACATAGTACTAACAAGAAGGTGTATAAATACAGCTGGCATTCTGTTCAGACAGTGCACATACAAGTCAGGAGTCCAACTTTTAACATGCTGCAAGCTAGTAGCATAGCAGTAGGGTATAGTTTAAGTGATGAATTATTGTACAAGAATGTAGGCAAGAGGCAAGTATAGCAGAGGTAAACCTCAGTACTATATTGGATGTGAAATCATGTCCATATAAGTGTAACATTACAATGTATTGCACATTTTTTTATATTGTTTATATTAATTTTAAGGTTTTTGCTTTTTTTCCGTGTTTGTTCTTTTTCAAAATGGATTCCGCTAGTTCAATGTATTCATACAGCTTGCTGTCTTGCCATGCTCAGGTGTATTAAGGCACGGGTGGAAAACAAAAGTAGGAGGTTTCCATAACTTTCTTTCTGCTTAGCACACGTTGTCCAAATTTAGAGAGAATATGTAGCTCATTAACAGGAATTGCCACACCCACTCTGGTAACCACGTGACCAATTATGATGTCACTATTTCCAAAACGGACCTAAAAATACATCGCCAAAATACCATTTCTTTTCCCTTAGATGTAAGTTTAAAAATGGTATGAGGCAAAAGTAAATGGTTGATATCACCAAGATCCTGCATGGGGATCGAAACCATTCTATACAAAACAAATTATGGCCAATAACGTCATTTATTTGGTGTGCACTAATTAGAAAGTCACTGTTTTCTCCAAAAGCAAATGGATTCATATTTTCCCATCCAAGATTCTTAGTGAAGAGGATGTACTTTATCACATTAGCAGCAAAAAAAATTGGTGGCTAAGGTACTAGAAATGGTTTTTGGCTGAAAGGTGCTTGGCCATCACTGGCTCCAATATAAAAATCACGTGATCACCATAGTGGGCATGGCCTCATAATTTCATTAGTTCTAGTGCACTGTAAAGTTTGGTGGCCAATGTGATCATACCTTTTGAGTTATTCAAATTTTGCATTTAAGGCACTGTTAATGAGCTGCCCATGCCTTAATGCTGCTGAGTGTACAATTAGTTTTCAAAATGGATTCTGAATATGCTCAAGGGAACATTTCTCCATGTCCGCTATGTTCTTGATTTGATCTGGAAGTGGGAATACTGCTCTAACCTGAAATGCTAACAGTGGGACTGATGGCTACAAGGAGAACATACTGAACAGTGCAGTAAATGTGTTGCTTGTACTTGAACAAAACAGCAGTGTTTTACAGAGCTACAAGCACTGTTTTGCCCACTACCCTCCTGAAAGTTTGTACTTAAAATGATTACAGTGGTGTATGACACTTGCCTATATAGGGTAGCATGATGCGAGAAGTCATACCTATAAGCACAATACTTACATTTGAAAATTGGTCACTACATGTGACTGCCTGTGTTCAGCTGTGAACCCATTACCTCACTGTCCAGCTACTGGTGTCAGTGGTTCTGGAAAAGCTCACCATGACTTTGTGATCTTAATTGGTAAAACTTCACTGTGACTGTCAGTTTTGGTAGAATAATGATAGCCAAGTCACACCATTTTCCACAGTACACGAGGTCACAAAGCCAGTTGCAAACATAAGTACTGTCTTATGCTAACTGTTTAGCCCCACCACCAATCCTCTTATTAATGTGTGGAAACTTCCACATGTGAGATACATGAGAAAATGTTGTGCCTGTTGGTGTTGGTGGTCCTCCACTTGATACTATACTGTCCCTCATCATCATGATGTGTAGAGCAACATTTATGGGTGTGTACCATAGGAAGCAGTGCAGAGGGTGTGGGGGCAATGACTCCTTCTCTTTTCATGCAATGGGGACAAATCCCTCCCTCCACTGAAAAGGTTGTTCTAGATTAACTTTGACTTTGCACCTATTCAGAGCTACTAACACACTCTGAACAAGACCATAGGAAGCAGTGTTTGAATGGTCTGGCTCTCTGTTAGGGTGTATGCTTCTGAGGCCATTCTTTATGTGAAGACTACCCCACCATCCTTTGTTCAGACTCCCTAGTTCATGCATGCTTGCACACATACTCTTCATTCAGTCCTCCCACTCTGAAGTATCTTCCACTGTTACTGTGTACTGATGGTGTGTATAGCAACATGTGTGAGGGTGTGTTGCTGTGTTGTTATGGTGCTATCACTGAAATGTTCTTCATTTCCAGACTGGTGCGACTCCACTGTTTATTGCCTGCCAGGAGGGCAATCTTCCAGTGGTAGAGCATCTGATTGCAGCAAAGGCAGATGTCAACCGTCCATGTAAGGTGGGTTGTTTACCTACTACATTATCATGATCATTGTTAGAGTATTTTTATTCCATCGCCATGGCAATCATAGCCATGCAGGACATGTAGAAGCTTTCTGACCCCAGTATTTATCTCTTGCAGTAGCCACGTTAGTACTGCTATTGACAAAATTAATGCTAGGATCATGGGACATGGAAGCCTCATTGCCAGGCCTTTTGACCCCAACATTAATTTTTGGTCACTTGTAGTACCCACGTTAAGTACTGGTAGTGACAAACACTGGGTTCAGAAGGCCAGAGTACTAGGGTAGGGACATGGCAGTGGAGTCTATACAGCTGGGCGTATAGAGTTTCATAAACGCCTCGGCTTTACCTCCAATTTTATTTACCTTCATAATTATGCTCATTGGTGATTGCCATGGTAAATATTGGAGTGCGAGGAGTATGAACATTGCACATTTGAAGTATGAACTGTTAGCAGTTGAAGTCATGTACGTAAAGCTAGTTTCATAACCAAGCTTTCCCCAGCCTCTCATCCTGAAATGCGTAGCAACATGTCATATGTGAAGCCAGACTCTCACATATAAGAGTCAGGTTTGCAGGACTATAGTAGCATGTGTGGTGGGTATGGCTGTATTGATACCGTAAACTCTGGTTGTTAGGCGCACCTTGCTATTAGGCGCATATTGTTTATTAGGCGCATGCTTCCTTCCTGGTACAAGGCATCATTTATTAAGTGCATGTGCAATAAATAGAGTACACGATGGCGGGGAGAGATCGAGTGAAAACCATGGTACCAAGAGCATGCAGTACACTTGATAGTCATCCTGAAGTCAAACAAAGAAGAGCTACACAGGTTTTTCCCACTTCTAGCTAACACAAAGTCACAAGCCTCATTCTAGCGGCTTACGACTGTACCGGCGTCGTCTTAGGCCTAGTAAAATTTCTCCCGTACGACACGTAGAGGCCCGCATATCTCCTTGAGTATACAATGGCTGCCAGTCCCGGTCTCTTCGAGGAGGATGGAGTCTTCTGATTTTACGTCGATACTTGCCAGGTGAACTTGTCTAAAGATCTACTGCACACTCATGCCCGCCGCACCTGTACATGTAGGGCGTGGCTTTCATTGGATCCCTTATTTAGCGCATATCCTTTGTTAGGTGCATATTTGCTTACCACTTACACTTATAAGTGCATGCGCTTATTAAGCAGAGTCTACGGTATTGTTACTGTCCAGCTCACCATGTGAGTAATTTGTGTAAGCTTATAGCCCCTCACCTTAAATTATGTGGACATAACTCTACCTCCTAGCTTGTGATTGATGTGTGGAAGTTTCTACATAGGAAATGATAACAACAATGTGCTTGTTTGTATTGGTGCTCCCCCACTTGACACTATGACCTCATCACGATGTTTTTAACCTCATGTGTGGGTGTGTATACTGTATGCAGCTGGGAAGGAGAGGGAGGGCGAGGGGAGGTGGTGGGGTAGGAGGAGGAAGGAGGAGGAAGAGGGGAAAGGGGAGGCTGACAAGAACCTTTGCTTAGAGTCCATTAATTGCTTCCTGAAATCTATGCCACATGTAAACATGATAATGTTGTAGACTAACTTGGATGTTGATATTCAAGACCTGTTTTGGACTAATACACTCTGAATCTGACTGGACTGTTCTATCAAAGTTTCCATTTAAAGCCCATTAGTTTATGTGAAGACAGTCATTCCCCAGTTAACCCTACAAAATTTTGTGATTTTGCCAGATTCTATTTCCAAAAATGCCTGCATTTGCTGAGGACTGACAAGGGAGCTTTCTTGGGGTGTGGTGAATTCGTAGGTACTTTTTGTCGGCCTTAAATGCTTCGCGTATACTATGGCCTGCTGCCGGTTTCCCAAAACAGAATTGTAAAGTTCACTTGGGTGCCTTCCTTCAGAGGACCAAAAGGGACGCCAGAAACAGCTGCAAGAACTCCTCCTCAGTCATTTCTACACTAACTCCACCATTTTTGCGGCCCTTAGACAAGATTCAAAGGCAAACGAAGACTATGTACAAATTAGTACCTTGAACTATGCACCCAAACAAAAGCAAGTGCAAGATGAAGCTAACTCATATCACCAGTGCGAGGTTGCCTCCATGAACCAGCGTCACATTATTGTAATCTCTCCATTTCACACAATGTTTATGTGTCATGAAGGCTGTGTACGAGGCTAGGGGGATGGCAGTGCACCAGGTGTGGTGAGTTTCATAAGCACCTCAGTTTCACCTCCAAGTTTGTTTACCCACATAATTATGCCATTTGTGATTGCCATGGTAAGTATTGGTCCAGGAGTGTAAGGAGTATGAAGCTTGTTGACACTAGATGTGGTAAAGACCAATGAAATTGCAAGATTATGTAGCACTTTGCTTACAGCAGTAAAGTCTTGCATCTGGACTGAGGTATGGTAATGTTTTTTGAGTGGGTGTGTCATGAAAATTTGGGAATGTTGATACACTAGTCTCAAAGAGTGAAGGTGCCAGGCAACATAAAGCACACATCTAACTAGTGGGGACAACCGTCGTACATATCAAACATTGAACGTGTAGAAAAACACACAAGATGCCACCACTTTAGTGTGAAGACTTTGGCTATTTGTCACTTTCATCATATTCATGCTCACTGGATGTAATGCATCAGACTTCCTGCTTTTCTGCTTAATGGACTTCACTACTTCACACAGTGTACTAGTTTGCAGTGGGAGAATGTCACTTTCAATTTCATTTTTGAACTGTGAACTTTGAGCAGTTGAAGTTGCAAGTGTACAGCTAGTTCTATACATAGCAACATGTATAGTCATGTGTGTTTGTTATTGCTGTGTTGATATGTTTACACCATCCAGCTCACCATGTCGGTAACTTCTACCACAAGTGTAGACCCTCACCTTAGTTATGTAGACATAACCCCACCCCTAACTGTTTAGCCCCACCCCCAATCCTCTCTGTAATGTGTGAACTTCCACATGTGAAACAATTAAGTGGGGGAACATCAATGTACCTGTTGGTGTTGGTGTTCCTCTACTTGACACTCCAGCCCCTGTATAGCACCATGTGTGGGTATGTACCATAGGCTGCTGTGGGGAAAGCTGAGGGGAAGGGAGGGTGAGGAGAAGGGAAAGGGTGTAAGGGCAGGAAAGAAATGTGGGTAAGGGGAAGAGAAAGTAGACAAAGGAGGGGGGGTGGAGATGGAGGAAGGAGGGAAAGAGGAGAGGAGCAAAAGCATCTTCACTTAGAGTTTAAGCTTCCTGAGTTGTATGATGTCACATGTTGAAGACATGATAGTTGTGGACTAACTTGGATATTGATATTCAACACCTATTCTGGGCTGCTACACACACTGAACCTGACTAGACTGTGCGGTTGAATTTTTCACTTAGAGCTATTTATGACTGTGAAGACTGTATCCCCTGGTCCACTAGGTAACTCCTAGGATTCTGTGATGGGTTTGTGTTTTCTTGAGGTAACCAACTACTGCACATTATCATTCTTCTTTGTGGATGTGAGGCTGGTGTAATTATGTTGCCTGTGGGTCCTCCTAATATGTAGAAATGGTTATTTGTCCTGGGTAATGCTGGGGTGGATCTAGGTATTTCACGATGGCAGCTGGTCATGCGGTAGGCTAGATGTAGAGTCATGAATTGGTCTTTTGGACCATTTCAAACCTTGTTTTCGGAGAGAAAAAGTAGCTGATATCTTGCCAAATCGTGATTTTTGTCTGAATAGCTAGTATTTCAAGTAAGACCCTTAATTTCCTTCCATAGTGCTGATTGTGTTCCGAAGTGATTGGTGCTGTGGAATGGGAAGGGTCTGGCTTGCGTGACTAAGCCAATAGTTTATAAGAATAAAGCAACAACAGATACAGACCACTTCAAACAGGCAAGAGTTGGTGGTACAGAAGTCACTAATTAATGTTATAAATTTGAAATAGCGACGCACACATGGTTTGGGCAGACAAAATTGCCTGTGAAGCAATGGATTGTGTCCCTACTTTAGGAGTATAATTACTAAGCATACGCTGATAACTTGGTAGTGTTGTAGAGAGTTGCACAAAACATGCTTTTCTTGGAAGATGAAAGGAAACTGGTAAAATATACTGTCTACAAGGAAAGCCATGCCCACTTCTTCATCTTAAAGTACCGCAATGCCATGTGCTTTTCTAATATCACATGGATGATGAACTTTGGCTTCCCAAGTGAAACATGCATGGTCTCATTGTTTGAAAAGAAGCTATTGTAGAGGTGGTTGTGTCAGTGGAGACATGGAAAATACACAGTGAGAATTCAGGATTAAGAACTAGGACTATAGGCATTAGTTGTTTTTGCAAGAAACCCAAATGTGCCATAGTAGTAGCAGTCTATCGTGTGCACTGCATTCACTATCTACTAGTACTAGTCAATACAGTGTATATTAGCACCCTAACCACAGCACCCTGGAATGGCAGGCCTGGATGCATGTACTTGGCATTGAACTAAACGAGTGGGTGTATAAGTACCAACAACTGATATTTCATTATGTTACTATCATAACTGATTGTTCCTACTGGGTAGTCATATCACCTTGGTAACTCTCAGAGGCACATGGTCTAGGAACTCATTACTCAGTTAATGAAAGGCACTGAAGTGCCAAACCCTCGGCGCAGCGGACTCTCTCATGCTTGCCATACACATTCTGTTTTGTTCCTGCCTATGAACAGTTTGCTCAAAGGTTTCAGACTCTCTCATGCTTGCTTTGTGCATTCTGTTTTGTTCCTGCGTTATACAAAGTTCGCTATCGAGTTTCTGACGCTCTTTCACAGACCTTGTGCAACTTATCGTTAGCTTTCCTAGCTGATTTCACACTATCTGATTCTACTGATCTCATACGTTTCATAGCTTTCTCTCGCAAATTACACTCTGCTTTTCGTTTGGATGGAAAGACATGATCACAGCGTTCACGTCTTCCGTCTTACAGGTACAGCAGCTTTACACTGTGGCATACCTTTGTTGGAGGCATACTTACTGCCAATGGCCAATAATCCAACTCGCAAAGAACGTCTCTCCCAAGAACAAAATCGCCGCTAGCCACGTGGTCCAGATTCATACGCATGCGCGTTTTCCGCGGAGTAAAAAATGGCCGACTTATAATGTAGGCCTAGCCGTACCAACAGGAAACGCTCTAGCTTCGCAACGAAGCATTTTCAGAGAAAATCACTTAAAATTTTAGACCTTCATCCGCCGCTGAGAAGGTTAGTATCGTTTGTGGCACGAATAATCACGTATAAAGTGAGATGTTGAGTAACAGACACACAGACAGACAGACAGACAGACACACAGACACACAGACCAAGTACCATAACCCTCGCTGCGCATGCGCGCCGAGGGTTAATGAGGAAAAGGATGAAGGCTACTAAGTATTATTAGATCTTTAGTCCCCACATACTACTTGTAGCTTTGCCGCTTGAGTACATGAAAAATGAGAGATCTAACATATACGTGTCACCCTGTAGGGTGTGCATGGCCTATAAATGGAAGGTGCATTGGTTCTGGCTGGAAGGTGCATGGGAGGGTGCATGTGAAAGATGTATGGTATATAAATGGATGGTGCATTGGTTCTTTGAGTGTATGATTAAACATAGTACTAACAAGGTGTATAAATACAGCTGGCATTCTGTTCAGACAGTGCACATACAAGTCAGGAGTCCAACTTTTAACATGCTACAAGCTAGTAGCATAGCAGTAGGATATAGTTTAGGTGATGAATTATTGTACAAGGATGTAGACAAGAGGCAAGTATAGCAGAGGTAATCCTAAGTACTATATTGAATTGGAAACCATGTCCATATAAGTGCAACATTACAATGTATTGCACATTTTTGTTTATATCGTTTTTATTAATTTTAAGGTTTTTCCTTTTTTTCCATGTTTTTCAAAATGGATTCTGCTAGTTCATTGTATTCGATACAGCTTGCTGTCTTGCCATGTACAATTTTCAAAATGGATTCTGAATGTGCTCAAGAGAACGTTTCTCCACGTCTGCTATGTTCTTAATTTGATCTGAGAGTGGGGGAGTACTGCTCTAACCTGAAATGTTAACAGTGGGACTGATGGCTACAAGGAGAACATACTAAACAGTGCAGTAAATGTGTTGCTTGTACTTGAACAAAACAGCAGTGTTTTACTGAGCTACAAGTACCTTTGTTGCCCACTACCCTCCTGAAAGTTTGTACTTAAAATGATTACTGTGGTGTATGAGACTTGCCTATATAGGGTTGCATGATGCGAGAAGTCGTACCTATAAGTACAATACTTACATTTGAAAATTGGTCACTACATGTGACTGCCTGTGTTCAGCTGTGAACCAATGACCTTACTGTCCAGCTACGGGTGTCAGTGGTTCTGGAAAAGCTCGCCATGACTTTGTCATCTTGGTAAAACTTCACTGTGACTGTCAGTTTTGGTAGAATAATGATAGCCAAGTCACACCATTTTCCACAGTACATGGGTCACAAAGCTAGTTGCAAACATATGTACTGTCTTATGCTAACTGTTTAGCCCCACCTCCAAACTCTTATTAATGTGTGGAAACTTCCACATGTGAGATACATGAGAAAACGTTGTGCATGTTGGTGTTGGTGGTCCCCCACTTGATACTATACTGTCCCTCATCATGATGATGTGTAGAGCAACATTTATGGGTGTGTACCATAGGAAGCAGTGCAGAGGGTGTGGGGGCAATGACTCCTTCTCTTTTCATGCAAGGGGAACAAATCCCTCCCTCCACTGAAAACATGATAAGGTTGTTGTAGATTTGCTTGAATTTTGCACCTATTTGGAGTTACTAACAAACACTCTGAGCTGTGCCGTAGGAAGCAGTGTCTGAATGGTCCAGCTGTCTGTTAGGGTGTATGTGTACATAAGTATGCAATGCTAGGGGAGTCTGGTGGCATGAGATTGCTTCTGAGGCCATTCTTATTACCCCCACTCCCCTTTCTTAATCTGTGATGAAGTTTTCCAATGTTTGTGAGACTGAAATTCTAGCAGCATTTTGAGCCCAATAACGGGACTGGAAGTGATCTCAGAGCACCTCATTTTCAGGGTGGAACATGCTCCCAGACTCCCTTGTTCATGCATGCTTGCACACTCACTCTTCATTCAGTCCTCACACTCTGAAATACCAAATAGACACCACCCTCGAACAGTTGCCGCCCTCGAATAGTAGCCGCACAATCTGGAGCTCTGAGCGAAATAAATGCCGCCCTCGAATAGTAGCCGCAGCTACTATACGCAGAACACGCTCATGTATGCGAATAATTTCTGACAACGGTCACCTAGGGCTAATTGTGCTGTACGACTTGCTTCCACGGCTGACAGCAGGACTGAGAGGCTGTGCTTACTACTCACAGCGTCTAACAGTCATCACTGCATTGCTCTTATGTACCTTATCCAGCCATTGCTGATGTCACCGGACTTTAGAGTTCCATAAACACCTCAGCTTCACCTCCAAGATCATAATTATGCTCATTGGTGATTGCCATGGTAAATATTGGACTGTGAGGAGTATGAACATTGCACTTTTGAAGTGTGAACTGTTAGCAGTTGAAGTCATGTATGTATAGCTAGTTCCGTACCCAGGCTTTCCGCAGCCTCTCATCTTGAAATACATAGCAACATGTTCTCGTGTGAAGCCAGACTCTCACATCTAAGAGTCTGGTTTGCAGGACTATAGTAACATGTGTGGTGGGTATGGCTGTATTGATATTGTTACACTGTCCAGCTCACCATGTGGGTAATTTGTGTAAGCCTAGCCTCTCTCCTTAAATTATGTGGACATAACTCTACCCCCTAGCTTGTGATTCATCTCCACCCTCAACCTTGTGATTGATGTGTGGACATTTCTGCATAGGAAATGATAACTTGCTTGTATTGGTGCTCCCCCAATTGACACTATGACCTCGTATCATGATGTTTTTAACCTCATGTGTGGGTGTGTATACTATAGGCAGCTGTGAGGGAGAGGGAGGGGGAGGGAGAAGGAGGAGAGGAAAGGAGAGGATGACACGACCCCCTTTGCTTAGGGTATATTAATTGTTTCCTGTGCTCTATGTCATATGTTGAAAACGTGCACACTAAGCAGACTAAAACCATTGTTTGCTGCTTTGCTATTGAGTTTCATTCCTGGTTCAGGCAGGGATCAGCTTCTGTTTGTCATAACAATAGTGTGTGGCAATGGAGTCTAAATAGTTTAATAGGTGGGTGGAGTTTCATGAACACCTCAACTTTGATCACCTTAAACTTTTCTCCCACATGTACACAGTTCTGGTTGCCATGGTAAGTATTGGATTAACATGAATACGACTAAACCCTAGCCAATTTAACCAAGGCACCACTGAGGACATTTTGATACTTTCATGTTATCCTCAGTTGCTCCTTGGATAAAGTCTGGTAGAGTCTAACAGCATTCATGAGTCCAATACTTCCATTGACAATAAAGCCCCGTTTACACAAGGCCTTTAACCTGGATTCCAATCCAGATTAAACTAACCCGGGTTGGTACATGTAAACGGGGCTTAAGACTATGTACACTGAGGTGATGATACTTATCAGTGAGTCCTGAGACAATGTGTGACTGAAATGAACATTCCAACATGACTTGCAGAGCTGGAACTTGTGTTCATGTGTTCATGGGGAAAGTCCCTTTGAGGTACGTAAACAGTCTAGCCAGCCTGGTTTGTGCAACTTGCTGTGTTATGAGCAGTGTGTTGACACTGGCTGTGTCCATATCTCTACCATAAGTGTAACCCCTCACCTGAATTATGTAGCCACAACCCCACCCCATAATCATTTAGCCCCACCCTCCACTCACTTTAATTGATGTGTGGACACTTCCACAATTAAAACACAACAATGTACTTGTCAGTGTGGGTACTCCACTTGACACTACAGCCTCAGGGTTTCAACATGTGTCAGCATTGGCAATGTGCTTGTACAGTCAACCCACCCAGGCCCGCAACCCCGTCCGCATAAACGCCTCAGCTTCACCTCGAAGATCATAATTATGCTCATTGGTGATTGCCATGGTAAATATTGGAGTGCGAGGAGTATGAACATTGCACTTTTGAAGTGTGAACTGTTAGCAGTTGAAGTCATGTACGTAAAGCTAGTTTCATAACCCAAGCTTTCCGCAGCCTCTCATCCTGAAAGGCGTAGCAACATGTCATATGTGAAGCCAGACTCTCACATGTAAGAGTCTGGTTTGCAGGACTATAGTAGCATGTGTGGTGGGTATGGCTGTATTGATACCGTAAACTCTGATTGTTAGGCCCACCTTGCTATTAGGCGCATGCTTCCTTCCTGGTACAAGTCATCATTTATTAAGCGCATGTGCAATAAATAGAGTACACGATGGCGGCGAGAGATCGAGTGAAAACCATGGTACCAAGAGCATGCAGTACACTTGGTAGTCATCCTGAAGTCAAACAAAGAAGAGCTACACAGGTTTTTCCCACTTCTAGCTAACACAAAGTCACAAGCCTCATCCTTAGCGGCTTACGACTGGACCGGCGTCGTCTGAGGCCTAATAAAATTTCTCCCGTACAACGCGTAGAGCCCTGCATATCTCCTTGAGTATACAATGGCTGCCAGTCCCGGTCTCTTCAAGGAGGATGAAGTCTTCTGATTTTACGTCGATACTTGCCAGGTGAACCCGTCTAAAGATCTACTGCACACTCATGCCCGCCGCGCCTGTACATGTAGGGCGTGGCTTTCATTGGATCCCTTATTTAGCGCATATCCTTTGTTAGGCGAATATTTGGTTACCACTTACACTTATAAGTGCATGCGCTTATTAAGCAGAGTCTACGGTATTGTTACTGTCCAGCTCACCATGTGGGTAATTTGTGTAAGCTTAGCCCATCACCTTAAATTATGTCGACATAACTCCACCTCCTAGCTTGTGATTGATGTGTGGAAGTTTCTACATAGGAAATGATAACAACGATATGCTTGTTTGTATTGGTGCTCCCCCACTTGACACTATGACCTCATCACGATGTTTTTAACCTCATGTGTGGGTGTGTATGCTGTATGCAGCTGGGAAGGAGAGGGAGGGTGAGGGGAGGTGGTGGGGCAGGAGGAGGAAGGAGGGGAAAGGGGAGGCTGACAAGAACCTTTGCTTAGAGTACATTAATAGCTTCCTGAAATCTATGTCACATGTTGTAAACATGATAATGTCGTAGACTAACTTGGATGTTGATATTCAAGACCTGTTTTGGACTAATACACTCTGAATCTGACTGGACTGTTCTATCAAAGTTTCCATTTAAAGCCCATTAGTTTACGAGCAAAGTAACCACACCCCAAGATGCTCATAGGTTAGTGCTGCAGGTTTACCTTGGCTCGAACACTTTAGAGTTCAGTGCTATACATAGGTGAAATCTTTGTTAGTAGGCTTTAGGGAAACAAAGTTCACTGCTACTTAGCTACAGTAGAAAGCCGTAGAGTTCAGTGTTTTGTGGTTTCTTAAAAAAAGCTTTACCCTCAAGGGAGGAGCCTGACAACAGTTTGAATAGTAAGGCACGCCTTCACCTGCTTTATACTCACGCTTTACAAGCGTAATGTTAGCCCAAAGCACGGTAGCGCGCTCAATACACGTAGCAATGATTTTATACGTAGGTATATTGAACGTGTGATGTCACGTAAGCGGAAAAGTCGCTTCGGGAGTCGCTGTGAGGGGTGACGGTAGTGAAGCTAGTGAAGGGAGAGTTGTTGATGTACCAAAGTTTCATTCCTGGGGTAAGTGCACCATGCCATTAACGAATATCAACTCAGATTTGATGTCAAACGCTTCCTCTGGCCTGTGTATTATATTGGGTTATATTATTTACACGGGTCCTTTAAGTTGCATCTTGGGGTGTAAACGCTTCCTCTGGGCTGTGTATTATATTGGGTTATATTATTTACGCGGGTCCTTTAAGTTGCATCTTGGGGTGTAATGTGAAGATAGTCATTTCCCAGTTAACCCTACAAAATTTTGTGATTTTGCCAGATTCTATTTCCAAAAATGCTTGCATTCGCTGAGGACTGAGAAGGGAGCTTTCTGGGGGTGTGGTGAATTCGAAGGCACTTTTTGTCGGCCTTGAATGCTTCGCGTATACTGTGCATGGCCTGCTGCCGGTTTCCCAAAACAGAATTGTAAAGTTCACTTGGGTGCCTTCCTTCAGAGGACCAAAAGGATGCCAGCAACAGCTGCAAGAATTCCTCCTTAGTCATTTCTACACTAACTCCACCATTTTCATGGGCCTGATACAAGATTCAAAGGCAAACGAAGACTATGTACAAATTAGTACCTTAAACTACGCACCAACTGTAGATACCAAATAACTAATCAAGATGTCACAGTTTCAAGTGTGGATGACAAAAGCAAGTGCAAGATGAAGCTAACTCACATCACCAGTGCTCGGTTGCCTCCATGAACCAACAAAACATTATTGTAATATCTCCATTTCACACAATGTTTATGTGTCATGTCTTAATATACCTGAGTAGCAAGAAACGCTGGGGTCAGAAGGCGGGGTACGAGGCTAGGGGGATGGCAGTGCACCAGGTGTGGTGAGTTTCATACGCACCTCAGCTTCACCTCCAAGTTTGTTTACCCACATAATTATGCTCATTTGTGATTGTCATGGTAAGTATTGGTCCAGAAGTGTAAGGAGTATGAAGCTTGTTGACACTAGATGTAGTAAGGACCAATGAAATTGCAAGATTATGTAGCACTTTGCTTACAGCAGTAAAATCTTGTATCTAGACTAAGGTATGGTAATGTTTTTTGAGTGGGTGTGTCGTGAAAATTTTGGAATGTTGATACACTAGTCTCAAAGAGTGAAGGTGTCAGGCAACATAAAACGCACATCTAACTAGTGGGGACAACTGTCGTACATATCAAACATTGAATGTGTAGAAAAACACACGAGATGCCACCACTTTAGTGTGAAGACTTTGGCTATTTGTCACTTTCATCATATTCATGCTCACTGGATGTAATGCATCAGACTTCCTGCTTTTCTGCTTAATGGACTTCACTACTTCACACAGTGTACTAGTTTGTAGTGGGACAATGTCACTTTCAATTTCATTTTTGAACTGTGAACTGTGAGCAGTTGAAGTTATGTACAGCTAGTTTTATACTGTATAGTCATGTGTGTTGGTTATTGCTGTTTACACCATCCAGCTCACCTGTTGGTAACTTCTACCACAAGTGTAGACCCACACCTTAGTTATATAGACATAACCCCACCCACTAACTGTTTAGCCCCACCCCCAATTAATCCTCGGTAATGTGTGGAACTTCCACATGTGAAACAAGTGGGAACAACAATGTACCTGTTGGTGTTGGTGTTCCTCCACTTGACACTCCAGCTCCTGTGTAGCACCATGTGTGGGTGTGTACCATAGGCTTGCTGAGGGGAAGGGAGGGTGAGGAGAAGGGAAAGGGTGTAAGGGCAGGAAAGAAATGTGGGTAAGGGGAAGAGCAAGTAGACAAAGGAGGGCGGATGGAGATGGAGGAAGGAGGGAAAGAGGAGAGGACCAAGAGCATCTTCGCTTAGAGTGTATGGCTTCCTGAGTTCTATGATGTCACATGTTGAAAACATGATACTAACTTGGATATTGATATTCAACACCTATTCTGGGCTACTACACACGCTGAACCTGACTAGACTGTGTGGTTGAAGTTTTCACTTAGAGCTATTTATGACTGCGAAGACTGTAGCCCCTGGTCCACTAGGTAACTCCTAGGATTCTGTGATGGGTTTGTGTTTTCTTGAGGTAACCAACTACTGCACATTATCATTCTTCTTTGTGGATGTGAGGCTGGTGTAATTATGTAGCCTGTGGGTCTTCCTAATATGTAGAAATGGTTATTTGTCCTGGGTAATGCTGGGGTGGATCTAGGTATTTCACGATGGCAGCTGGTCATGCGGTAGGCTAGATGTAGGGGCATGAATTGGTCTTTTGGACCATTTCAGACCTTGTTTTCGGCGACAAAAGTAGCTGATACATGTATGTTGCCAAATCGTGATTTTTGTCTGAATAACAAGTGACGTAGTATTTTCAAGTGACACCCTTTATTTCCATTTCATAGTGCTGATTTGTGTTGCAGATACTGGAAGTGATTGGCACTGTGGAATGGGAAGGGTCTGGCTTGCCTGACTAAGCCAACAGTTTGTAAGCATAAAGCAAAATCAGATGCAGCCCTCTTCAAACAAGCAAGAGTTGGTGGTACAGAGCTCACTATTAATGTTACAAATTTGAAATAGCTGATGCACACATGGTTTGGGCAGAAAAAATGCCTGTGAAACAATGGATTGTGGCCCTTCTTTAGGAGTATAGTTACTAAGCATGCACTGATAAGTTGGTAGTGTTGTTAGAGAGTTGCACAAAACATACTTTTCTTCGAAGATGAGAGGAAAGTGGTAAAAATACTGTCTACAAGGAAAGTCATACCCACTTCTTCATCCTAAAGTACCGCAATGCCATGTGTTTTTCTAATAGCAAGGGGCTGATGAACTTTGGCTTCACATAGTGAGACATGCATGGTCTCATTGTTTGAAAAGAAGCTATTGTAGAGGTGAGGAAAAGGATGATGGCTACTAAGTATTATTAGATCTTTACTCCCCACATACTACTTGTAGCTCTGCCATTGACTACATGAAAAATGAGAGATCTAACATATACATGTTGCCTTGTAGGGTGTGCATGGCCTATAAATGGAAGGTGCATTGGTTCTTTTACTACATAATGATTATATATAAGCTGGAATTCTGCAAACCTCAGAGTGAATCATTCTCACCAAATCTCTGAGTGTATGGGTGTATGATTAAACATAGTACTAACAAGGTGTATAAATAAAGCTGGCATTCTGTTCAGACAGTGCACATACAAGTCAGGAGTCCAACTTTTAACATGCTACAAGCTAGTAGCATAGCGGTAGGGTATAGTTTAGGTGATGAATTATTGTACAAGAATGTAGGCAAGAGGCAAGTATAGCAGAGGTAAACCTCAGTACTATATTGAATGTGAAACCATGTCCATATAAGTGCAACATTACAATGTATTGCACATTTTTTGTTTATATCGTTTATATTAATTTTAAGTTTTTCCTTTTTTCCATGTTTTTCAAAATGGATTCTGCTAGTTCATTGCATTCGATACAGCTTGCTGTCTTGCCATGTACAATTTTCAAAATGGATTCTGAATGTGCTCAAGAGAACGTTTCTCCACATCTGCTATGTTCTTAATTTGATCTGAGAGTGGGGGAGTACTGCTCTAACCTGAAATGTTAACAGTGGGACTGATGGCTACAAGGAGAACATACTAAACAGTGCAGTAAATGTGTTGCTTGTACTTGAACAAAACAGCAGTGTTTTACTGAGCTACAAGCACCTTTGTTGCCCACTACCCTCCTGAAAGTTTGTACTTAAAGTGATTACTGTGGTGTATGAGACTTGCCTATATAGGGTTGCATGATGCGAGAAGTCATACCTATAAGCACAATACTTACATTTGAAAATTGGTCACTACATGTGACTGCCTGTGTTCAGCTGTGAACCAATGACCTTACTGTCCAGCTACGGGTGTCAGTGGTTCGGAAAAGCTCGCCATGACTTTGTCATCTTGGTAAAACTTCACTGTGACTGTCAGTTTTGGTAGAATAATGATAGCCAAGTCACACCATTTTCCACAGTACATGGGTCACAAAGCCAGTTGCAAACATATGTACTGTCTTATGCTAACTGTTTAGCCCCACCTCCAAACTCTTATTAATGTGTGGAAACTTCCACATGTGAGATACATGAGAAAACGTTGTGCATGTTGGTGTTGGTGGTCCCCCACTTGATACTATACTGTCCCTCATCATGATGATGTGTAGAGCAACATTTATGGGTGTGTACCATAGGAAGCAGTGCAGAGGGTGTGGGGGCAATGACTCCTTCTCTTTTCATGCAAGGGGAACAAATCCCTCCCTCCACTGAAAACATGATAAGGTTGTTGTAGATTTGCTTGAATTTTGCACCTATTTGGAGTTACTAACACTCTGAGCTGTGCCGTAGGAAGCAGTGTCTGAATGGTCCAGCTGTCTGTTAGGGTGTATGTGTACATAAGTATGCAATGCTAGGGGAGTCTGGTGGCATGAGATTGCTTCTGAGGCCATTCTTATTACCCCCACTCCCCTTTCTTAATCTGTGATGAAGTTTTCCAATGTTTGTGAGACTGAAATTCTAGCAGCATTTTGAGCCCAATAACGGGACTGGAAGTGATCTCAGAGCACCTCATTTTCAGGGTGGAACATGCTCCCAGACTCCCTTGTTCATGCATGCTTGCACACTCACTCTTCATTCAGTCCTCACACTCTGAAATACCGAATAGACACCACCCTCGAACAGTTGCCGCCCTCGAATAGTAGCCGCACAATCTGGAGCTCTGAGCGAAATAAATGCCGCCCTCGAATAGTAGCCGCAGCTACTATACGCAGAACACGCTCATGTATGCGAATAATTTCTGACAACGGTCACCTAGGGCTAATTGTGCTGTACGACTTGCTTCCACGGCTGACAGCAGGACTGAGAGGCTGTGCTTACTACTCACAGCGTCTAACAGTCATCACTGCATTGCTCTTATGTACCTTATCCAGCCATTGCTGATGTCACCGGACTTTAGAGTTCCATAAACACCTCAGCTTCACCTCCAAGATCATAATTATGCTCATTGGTGATTGCCATGGTAAATATTGGACTGTGAGGAGTATGAACATTGCACTTTTGAAGTGTGAACTGTTAGCAGTTGAAGTCATGTATGTATAGCTAGTTCCGTACCCAGGCTTTCCGCAGCCTCTCATCTTGAAATACATAGCAACATGTTCTCGTGTGAAGCCAGACTCTCACATCTAAGAGTCTGGTTTGCAGGACTATAGTAACATGTGTGGTGGGTATGGCTGTATTGATATTGTTACACTGTCCAGCTCACCATGTGGGTAATTTGTGTAAGCCTAGCCTCTCTCCTTAAATTATGTGGACATAACTCTACCCCCTAGCTTGTGATTCATCTCCACCCTCAACCTTGTGATTGATGTGTGGACATTTCTGCATAGGAAATGATAACTTGCTTGTATTGGTGCTCCCCCAATATACACTATGACCTCGTATCATGATATTTTTAACCTCATGTGTGGGTGTGTATACTATAGGCAGCTGGGAGGGAGAGGGAGGGGGAGGGAGAAGGAGGAGAGGAAAGGAGAGGATGACAAGAGCCCTTTGCTTAGGGTATATTAATTGTTTCCTGTGCTCTATGTCATATGTTGAAAACATGCACACTAAAACCATTGTTTGCTGCTCTGCTATTGAGTTTCATTCCTGGTTCAGGCAGGGATCGGCTTCTGTTTGTCATAACAATAGTGTGTGGCAATGGAGTCTAAATAGTTTAATAGGTGGGTGGAGTTTCATGAACACCTCAACTTTGATCACCTTAAACTTTTCTCCCACATGTACACAGTTCTGGTTGCCATGGTAAGTATTGGATTAACATGAATACGACTAAACCCTAGCCAATTTAACCAAGGCACCACTGAGGACATTTTGATACTTTCATGTTATCCTCAGTTGCTCCTTGGATAAAGTCTGGTAGAGTCTAACAGCATTCATGAGTCCAATACTTCCATTGACAATAAAGCCCCATTTACACAAGGCCTTTAACCTTGATTCCAATCCAGATTAAACTAACCCGGGTTGGTACGTGTAAACGGGGCTTAAGACTATGTACACTGAGGTGATGATACTTATCAGTGAGTGCTGAGACAATGTATGACTGAAATTAACATTGCAACATGACTATCAGAGCTGGAACTTGTGTTCATGTGTTCATGGGGAAAGTCCCTTTGAGGTACGTAAACAGTCTAGCCAGCCTGGTTTGTGCAACTTGCTGTGTTATGAGCAGTGTGTTGACACTGGCTGTGTCCATATCTCTACCATAAGTGTAACCCCTCACCTGAATTATGCAGCCACAACCCCACCCCCACTAATCATTTAGCCCCACCCTCCACTCACTTTAATTGATGTGTGGACACTTCCACAATTGAAACACAACAATGTACTTGTCAGTGTGGGTACTCCACTTGACACTACAGTCTCTCATCATGATGTGTATGGCAGCATGTGTTCAGGGTTTTAAACATGTGTCGGCATTGGCATTTAATAATGCATTTGTAATTCTGTTAGTTAAGATGTGGCCTGGCGGAACCCCTCATGTGGTGATCAGACCGTTAAATTTAAGCTTAGATTGACTTTTAAAGAAAGCTTTCTATGATTAACAGTGCCAAGTGAGAAGAACTAGTGCATGTGGTCCAGGACTTATAAACGAGCAGGGTTAGTTGCCTTTGGCAATTATATGCTCTTGAGTTGTCTAAACACTACATTGAATACCAAATGTTCTGATGCTTGATGATGGATGATTCGGAGTGATGTTTTATCGCATAATCATCAAAGCTACCATAGGAATATAGTTACTACGCATGTACTCATAACTTGGTAGTGTTGTAGAAACTGTCATGTTTTCCTTCAAACGTGAGAGGAAACTGAGAAAATAGTGTCTACAGAGAAAGCCATGCCCGCAGCTTCGTCCTCTGTCTTTCTAATAGCAAGAGGTTGATGAACTTTGGCTTCACATAGTGAAACATGCATGGTCTCATTGTTTGAAAAGAAGCTATTGTAGAGGTGGTTGTGTCAGTGGAGACATGGTAAATACACAGTGAGAATTCAGGATTAGAACTGGGACTATAGGCATTAGTTGTTTTTTGCAAGAAACCCAAATGTGCCATAGTTGTAGCAGTCTATCTTGCGCACTGCATTCACTATCTACTAATACTAGTCAATACAGTGTATATTAGCACCCTAACCACAGCACCCTGGAATGGCAGGCCTGGATGCATGTACTTGGCATTCAACTAAACGAGTGGGTGTATAAGTACCAACAGCTGATATTTCATTATGTTACTATCATAACTAATAATTCCTACTGGGTAGTCATATCACCTTGGTAACTCTCCCTTAGAGGCACAGGTCTAGGAGCTCATTACTCAGTTGATGAGTAAAAGGATGATGGCTACTAAGTATTATTAGATCTTTACTCCCCACATACTACTTGTAGCTCTGCCACTTAAGTGAATGAAAAATGAGAGATCTAACATATGTGTTGCCCTGTAGGGAGTGCTGGCCTATAAATGGAAGGTGCATTGGTTCTGGCTGGAAGGTGCATGGGAGGGTGCATGTGAAAGATGTATGGTATATAAATGGATGGTGCATTGGTTCTTTGAGTGTATGATTAAACATAGTGCTAACAAGAAGGTGTATAAATACAGCTGGCATTCTGTTCAGACAGTGCATATACAAGTCAGGAGTCCAACTTTTAACATACTACAAGCTAGTAGCATAGCGGTAGGATATAGTTTAGGTGATGAATTATTGTACAAGAATGTAGGCAAGAGGCAAGTATAGCAGAGGTAAACCTCAGTACTATATTTGAATGTGAAACCATGTCCATATAAGTGCAACATTACAACGTATTGCACATTTTTTGTTTATATCGTTTATATTAATTTTAAGGTTTTTCCTTTTTTCCATGTTTTTCAAAATGGATTCTGCTAGTTCATTGTATTCGGGGGACAAGGGCTCCTCTTTTCATGCAATGGGGACAAATCCCTCCCTCCACTGAAAACATGATAAGGTTGTTGTAGATTAACCACCTATTCATTGCTACCAACATACTCTTCATTCAGTCCTCCCACTCTGAAGTATCTTCCACTGCCGCTGTGTACTGATGATGTGTATTTCAGCATGTGTTGAAGTGTATTACTGTATTGTTATGGTGCTATCACTGAAATGTTCTTTAGGATGGTGTAACGCCACTGTTTAAGGCCTGCGAGAAGGGGCATCTTGCAGTAGTACAACATCTGATTGCAGCAAAGGCAGATGTCAACACTCCACATGAGGTGTGTTGTTTACCTACTACATAATCATGATCAGTATTTTTACTCCATCGCCATGGCAATTACAACCATGCAGGACGTGGTAAAAACTTTCTGACCCCAATATTGGTCTCTTGCACATGAGTATTGTTATTGACAAAATTAATGCTAGGGTCATGGAACATGGAAGCCCTCATCGCCAGGCCTTTTGACCCCAGCATTAACTTTTGTCACTTGTAGTAGCTGCATTAGTATTGCTAGTGACAAATGCTGGGGTCAGAATGCTAGGGTTAGAGGGTAGGGGCATGGCAGTGGAGTCTAAACAGCAGGGTGTATTGAGTTTGATAAGCACCTCAGCTTTACCTCCAAGATTAATCACCCTCATAATTATACTCATTTCTGCATGTTCACATGACTTCTTACCAAGTTGTTGAAAACTATGCATTAAATCACTTAATGTACAATAAACAGATAATGCACTTTTGACCAGAAACAAAACGTTTATAACACACTTAGCTGGCTTTGTGTGCTTTAATGTGTGTGCATGCACGAGGATGATGTAATAACGCTCTCGGTTGTGTAATGCACTCACCTTCAGCTGGTGCATTACACAACCGAGAGCGTTATTGCATCATCCTCATGCATGCACACACATTAAAACACTTAAAGATAGATAAGTGTGTTATAAATATTACTCATTTCTGGTCCTGTGGTAAATATTGGAGTGTGAGGAGTATTAACACTGCACTTTTGAAGTGTGAACTGTTAGCAGTTGAAGTCATCTACATACACAGCTAGTTTCCATACCCAGGCTTTCCGCAACCTCTCATCCTGAAATGCGTAGCATCATGTCATGTAAAGCCAGACTCTCACATGTAAGAGTCAGGTTTGCAGGACTATAGTAACGTGTGGTGGGTATTGATGTATTGATATTGTTACACTGTCCAGCTCAGCATGTGGGTAATTTGTGTAAGCCAAGCCTCTCACCTTAAATTATGTGGACATAACTCCACCCCTAGCTTGTGATTGATGTGTGGAAGTTTCTGCATTGGAAATGATAACAACAATGTGCTTGTTTGTATTGGTGCTCCCCCAATTGATACTATGACCTCTTGATGTTTTTAATCTAGACTAACTTTGATGTTGATATTCATGACCTATTCTGGACTACAACACTCTGAATCTAACTAGATTGTGCAATCAAAGTTTCCATTTAAAGCACATTCATTTCTGTGAAGACTCATTCCCCAGTTCCCTTTGTTAACCCCCACAATTTAGTAATTTTGCCAGATTCTATTTTGGGAAATTCTTGCATTTGTTGAAGACTGACAAGGAGCTTTCTTGGGGGTGTGGTGAAGGCACTTTTTGTCTAGCTGCCTTAAATGCTACTATAGCCTGCTGCCGATTTCCCAAAACAGAATTGTAAAGTACACTTGGGTACCTTCTTCTGGAGGACCGAAAGGGACGCCAGAAATAGCTGCAAGAACTCCTCCTTAGTCATTTCTACACTAACTCTACCATTTTCACAGCCCTTAGACAAGATTCAAAGGCAAACGAAGACTATGTACAAATTAGTACCTTGAACTATGCACCCACTGTAGATACCAAATAAGTAATCAAGATGTCACAGTTTCAAGTGTGGATGACAAAAGCAAGTGCAAGATGAAGCTAACTCACATCACCAGTGCGAGGTCATTCCTCTCCAATGTCACATTATTGTAATGTCTCCATTTCACACATTGTTTATGTGTCATGTCTTAAGTAGCAAGAAACACTGGGGTCAGAAGGCTGGGTACAAGGCTAGGTGGATGGCAGTGCACCAGGTGTGGTGAGTCCTCAGCTTCACCTCCAAGTTTGTTTACCCACATAATTATGCTCATTTATGATTGTCGTGGTAAGTATTGGTCCAGGCGTGTAAGGAGTATGAAGCTTTTTGACACTAGATGTGGTAAGGACCAATAAAATTGTAGGACTTTGCTTACAGCAGTAAAATCTTGCATCTGGACTGAGGTATGATATTGCTTTTGAGTGGGTGTGTCATGAAAATTTTGGAATGTTGATACACTAGTCTCAAAGAGTGAAGGTGCCAGGCAACATAAAACACACATCTCGCTAGTGGGGACAACTGTCGTACATATCAAACATTGAACGTGTAGAAAAACACGAGATGCCACCACTTTAGTGTGAAGACTTTTGGCTATTTATCACTTTCATCATATTCATGCTCACTGGATGTAATGCATCAGACTTCCTGCTTTTCTGCTTAATGGACTTCACTACTTCACACAGTGTACTAGTTTGTAGTGGGACAATGTCACTTTCAATTTCATTTTTGAACTGTGAACATGTGAGCAGTTGAAGTTGCAAGTGTACAGCTATTCTATACATAGCAACATGTATAGTCATGTGTGTTGGTTATTGCTGTATTGATATGTTTACACAATCCAGTTCACCATGTTGGTAACTTCTACCACAAGTGTAGACCCTCACCTTAGTTATGTAGACATAGCCCCACCCCCAATCCTCTCTGTAATGTGTGAACTTCCACATGTGAAACAAGTGGGAACAATAATGTACCTGTTAGTGTTGGTGTTCCTCCACTTGACACTCCAGCTTCTGCATAGCACCATGTGTGGGTATGTACCATAGGCTGCTGTGGGGGAAAGCTGAGGGGAAGGGAGGGTGAAAGGGTGTAAGGGCAGGAAAGAAATGTGGGTAAGGGGAAGAGGAAGTAGACAAAGGAGGGGGGATGGAGATGGAGGAAGGAGGGAAAGAGGAGAGGACCAAGAGCATCTTCACTTAGAGTTTATGGCTTCCTGAGTTCTATGAAGTCACACATTGAAAACATGATAGTTGTGGACTAACTTGGATATTGATATTCAACACCTATCTGGGCTACTACACACACTGAACCTGACTAGAGTTTGCGGTTGAATTTTTCACTTAGAGCTATTTATGACTGTGAAGACTGTAGTCCCTGGTCCACTAGTTAACTCCTAGGATTCTGTGATGGGTTTGTGTTTTCTTGAGGTAACCAACTAGTGTACATTATCATTCTTCTTTGTGGATGTGAGGCTGGTGTAATTATGTCGCCTGTGGGTCCTCCTAATATGTAGAAATGGTTATTTGTCCTGGGTAATGCTGGGGTGGATCTAGGTATTTCACGATGGCAGCTTGTCATGCGGTAGGCTAGATGTAGGGTCATATGAATTGGTCTTTTGCACCATTTCAAACCTTGTTTTCGGAGAGAAAAGTAGCTGATATCATGCCAAATGGTGACTTTTGTCTGAATGACAAGTTAGTATTTCAAGTAAGACCCTTAATTTCCGTTCCATAGCGCTGATTGTGTTCCAGATACTTGAAGTGATTGGCGCTGTGGAATAGGAAGGGTCTGGCTTGTGTCACTAAGCCAACAGTTTGTAAGCATAAAGCAACCACAGATACAGCCCACTTCAAACAAGCAAGAGTTGGTGGTACAGAGGTCACTAATTAATGTTATAAATTTGAAATAGCGACGCACACATGGTTTGGGCAGAAAAAATTGCCAGTGAAGCAATGGATTGTGTCTCTACTTTAGGAGTATAGTTACTAAGCATGCACTGATAAGTTGGTAGTGTTGTAGAAAGTTGCACTAAACATGCGTTTCTTGGAAGATGAAAGGAAACTGGTAAAAACGCTGTCTACAAGGAAAGCTGTGCCCACTTCTTCATCTTAAAGTACCTCCTCAATGTCATGTGTTTTTCTAATAGCAAGGGGCTGATGAACTTTTAGCTTCACATAGTGAAACATGCATGGTCTCATTGTTTGAAAATAAGCTATTGTAGAGGTGGTTGTGTCAGTGGAGACATGGAAAATATACAGTGAGAATTCAGAATTAGAACTAGTTGTTCTTGCAAGAAACCCAAACATGCCATAGTAGTACCAGTCTATCGTGTGCACTGCATTTACTATCTACTAATACTGGTCTATACAGTGTATATTAGCACCCTAACCACAGCACCCTGGAATGGCAGTCCTGGATGCATGTACTTGGCATTCAACTAAACGAGTGGGTGTATAAGTACCAGCAGCTGATATTTCATTATGTTACTATCATAACTGATTATTCCTACTGGGTAGTCATATCACCTTGGTAACCTTCCCTTAGAGGCACATGGTCTAGGAGCTCATTACTCAGTTATAGCCTCGTCCCCAGGCCCATTCGAAAAATAGGAGATTTCGAACGGCCCTGGGGATGAGGCTATACTCAGTTAATGAGGGAAAGGATGATGGCTACTAAGTATCATTAGATCTTTACTCCCCACATACAACTTGTAGCTCTGCCACTTGAGTACATGAAAAAAGAGAGATCTAACATATACGTGTCACCCTGTAGGGTGTGCATGGCCTATAAATGGAAGGTGCATTGGTTCTGGCTGGAAGGTGCATGGGAGGGTGCATGTGAAAGATGTATGGTATATAAATGGATGGTGCATTGGTTCTTTGAGTGTATGACTAAACATAGTACTAACAAGAAGGTGTATAAATACAGCTGGCATTCTGTTCAGACAGTGCACATACAAGTCAGGAGTCCAACTTTTAACATACTACAAGCTACTAGCATAGCAGTAGGATATAGTTTAGGTGATGAATTATTGTACAAGGATGTGGGCAAGAGGCAAGTATAGCAGAGGTAAACCTCAGTACTATATTGAATGTGAAACCATGTCCATATAAGTGCAACATTACAATGTATTGCACATTTTTTGTTTATATCATTTTTACGTTTTTCCTGTTTTTCAAAATGGATTCTGCTAGTTCATTGTATTCGATACAGCTTGCTGTCTTGCCATGTACATTTTTCAAAATGGATTCTGAATGTGCTCAAGAGCACATTTCTCCACGTCTGCTATGTTCTTAATTTGATTTGAGAGTGGGAATACTGCTCTAACCTGAAATGTTGACAGTGGGACTGATGGCTACAAGGAGAACATACTAAACTGTGCAGTAAATGTGTTGCTTGTACTTGAACAAAACAGCAGTGTTTTACTGAGCTACAAGCACCTTTGTTGCCCACTACCCTCCTGAAAGTTTGTACTTAAAATGATTACTGTGGTGTATGAGACTTGCCTATATAGTGTTGCATGATGCGAGAAGTCATACCTATAAGCACAATACTTACATTTGAAAATTGGTCACTACATGTGACTGCCTGTGTTCAGCTGTGAACCCACGACCTCACTGTCCAGCTACTGGTGTCAGTGGTTCTGGAAAAGCTCACCATGACTTTGTCATCTTGGTAAAACTTCACTGTGACTGTCAGTTTTGGTAGAATAATGATAGTCAAGTCACACCATTTTCCACAGTACACAAGGTCACAAAGCCAGTTGCAAACGTAAGTACTGTCTTATGCTAACTATTTAGCCCCACCCCCAATCATCTTATTAATGTGTGGAAACTTCCGAATGTGAGCTACATGAGAAAATGTTGTGCCTGTTGGTGTTGGTGGTCCCCCACTTGATACCATACTGCCCCTCATCATCATGATGTGTAGAGCAACATTTATGGGTGTGTACCATAGGAAGCAGTGCAGGAAGTGTGGGGGGACAAGGACTCCTTCTCTTTTCATATAATGGGAAGAAATCCCTCCCTCCACTGAAAACATAATAAGGTTGTTGTAGATTTGCTTGAATTTTGCACCTATTCAGAGCTACTAACACACTCTGAACAAGGCCATAGGAAGCAGTGTTTGAATGGTCCGGCTCTCTGTTAGGGTGTATCCTTCTGAGGCCATTCTTTATGTGAAGACTACCCCCACCACCCTTTGTTAAGACTCCCTTTGTTAAGACTCCCTAGCTCATGCATGCTTACACACACACTCTTCATTCAATCCTCCCACTCTGAAGTACCTTCCACTGCCACTGTGTACTGATAGTGTGTATAGCAACATGTGTTGAAGTGTGTTGCTGTGTTGTTATGGTGCTATCACTGAAATGTTCTTCACCTCCAGACTGGTGCGACTCCATTATATATTGCCTGTCAGAAGGGTCATCTTCCCGTAGTAGAATATCTCATTGCAGCAAACGCAGATGTCAACCGTCCACTTCAGGTTGGTTGTTTATCTACCGTATAATTTCTAATAATTCATACAAAATTAATTTTAGCTGTACGATTTGGTTAGAGTACGAAAATTACTGAATATACCGAGAAACGGGGGTTGTACAAATAATTGAATAGAAGAAAAACGCGTGCAAGTTTTCGACACCAAGGAAACTGATCGGCAGCTATTTTTCTAGCTATAGTTAGCTGCCATTATGTATAACAACTAGTAACAAGTAACTTTGGCTTCGATCTATGTGCATACAACTTGAGGTTTACGAGGCTCCACAAGTTACACTTTACATAAAAGTGTCAGTCGCACTAAGATCTCGTAGCCGACATCGAAGAATGAACTTACAGCATGCTGTACAGCATTCACTGAACGTTAGTCTCATGAATAAACCTGCGGGAATACGCGGACTGACCCCCACCTGGGCTTATTTCGACATCGTCCCTGCCCGTACGATCAGAATCAAACATGTTCATTTGCATTTGTGGATGTTGTAAACGCTCTCACTATATTTGCATCAACTCAGAGTGTTTGTGCTCAAACACGCTTCTGCTGTACAAACAATAGAATAATTTCATTTTTACATGTACAAATAAAATTAGAGTACGTAAATTACGGGTTTTTTCCCGGAAGAGGGGGGTGTATGAATTAATAGGGTGTACGAATTGTTAGAAATTCTACGGGCTACATAATGCACATCGTTGTTAGAGTATTTGTACTCCATCACTATGGCAATCATAACCATGCACACTGATAGCAGTGAGAGGAGGTGACCCTGGGGCATGGTAGAAGCTTTCTGACTCCAATATTTATCTCTTGCAGTAGCCACATTAGTACTGCTATTGACAAAGTTAATGCTAGGGTAATGGGACATGGAAGCCTTGTCGCCAGGCCTTTTGACCCCAGCATTAATTTTGGTCACTCGTAGTACCCACGTTAAGTACTGCTAGTGAAAAACACTGGGTTTAGAAGGCCAGAGTACAAGGGTAGGGTCATGGCAGTGGAGTCTATACAGCAGGGTGTATAGAGTTTCATAAAAGCCTCCGCTTCACCTCCAAGATCATAATTTGCTCATTGGTGATTGCCATGGTAAATATTGGAGAGCGAGGAGTATGAACATTGCACTTTTGAAGTGTGAACTGTTAGCAGTTGAAGTCATGTACGTACAGCTAGTTTCATACCCAGGCTTTCCGCAGCCTCTCATCTTGAAATACATAGCAACATGTTTTCATGTGAAGCCAGACTCTCACATGTAAGAGTCAGGCTTGCAGGACTATAGCAACATGTGTGGTGGGTATTGCTATGTTGACATAACTCCACACCCTAGCTTGTGATTTATCCCCACCCCAGCCCTGCGATTGATGTGTGTAAGTTTCTGCATGGGAAATGATAACAACAATGTGCTTGTTTGTATTGGTTCTCCCCCAAATTGACACTGTGACCTCTTGTCATGATGTTTTTAACCTCATGTGTGGTGTGTATACTGTATGCAGCTGGGAGGGAGAGGGAGGGGAAGGAAAGGGGGAAGAGAGGCAAAGGGAGGATGACAAGACCCCCTTTGCTTAGGGTGTATTAATTGCTTCCTGTGCTCTATGTCACATGTTGAAAACATGCACACTGAGCAGACTAAAACCATTGTTTGCTGCTCTGCTATTGAGTCTCATTCCGGGTTCAGGCAGGGATCGACTTCTGTTTGTCATAACAATAGTGTGTGGCAATGGAGTCTAAATAGTTTAATAGGTGGGTGGAGTTTCATAAACACCTCAACTATGATCACCTTAAACTTGACTCCACATGTACACAGTTCTGGTTGCCATGGTAAGTAATTGGATTAACACGAATATGACCAACCCCTAGCCAATTTGACTAAGGCACCACTGAGGACATTTTGATACTTTCATGTTATCCTCAGTTGCTCCTTGGATAAAGTCTGGTAGAGTCTAACAGCATTCATGAGTCCAATACTTCCATTGACAATAAAGCCCCTTTTACACAAGCCTTTAACCTGGATTCCAATCCAGATTAAACTAACCCTGGTTGGTACATGTAAACGGGGCTTAAGACTATGTACACTGAGGTGATGATACTTATCAGTGAGTGCTGAGACAATGTATGACTGAAATGAACATTGCAACATGACTTGCAGAGCTGGAACTTGTGTTCATGTGTTCATGGGGAAAGTCCCTTTGAGGTAAACAATCTAGCCAGCCTGGTTTGTGCAACTTGCTGTGTTATGAGCAGTGTGTTGACACTGGCTGTGTCCATATCTCTACCATAAGTGTAACCCCTCACCTAAATTATGTAGCCACAACCTCACCCCCACTAATCATTTAGCCCCACCCCCACTCACTGTAATTGATGTGTGGACACTTCCACAATTGAAACACAACAATGTACTTGTCGGTGTGGGTACTCCACTTGACACTATGACCTCTTATCATGATGCTTTTAACCTCAAGTGTGGGTGTGTATACTATAGGCAGCTGGGTGGGAGAGGGAGGGGAAGGGAAAGGGGGTGGAAAGGAAAGGGGAGGATGACAAGACCCCTTTGCTTAGGGTATATTAATTGTTTCCTGTGCTCTATGTCACATGTTGAAAACATGCACACTAAGCAGACAAAAACCATTGTTTGCTGCTCTGCTATTGAGTTTCATTCCGGGTTCAGGCAGGGATCAGCTTCTGTTTGCGATAACAATAGTGTGTGGCAATGGAGTCTAAATAGTTTAATAGGTGGGTGGAGTTTCATGAACACCTCAACTTTGATCACCTTAAACTTTAATCCCACATGTACACAGTTCTGGTTGCCATGGTAAGTATTAGATTAACACGAATATGACTAACCCCTAGCCAATTTAACCAAGGCACCACTGAGGACATTTTGATACTTTCATGTTATCCTCAGTTGCTCCTTGGATAAAGTCTGGTAGAGTCTAACAGCATTCATGAGTCCAATACTTCCATTGACAATAAAGCCCCGTTTACACAAGCCTTTAACCTGGATTCTAATCCAGATTAAACTAACCCGGGTTGGTACATGTAAACGGGGCTTAAGACTATGTACACTGAGGTGATGATACTTTTCAGTGAGTCCTGAGACAATGTGTGACTGAAATGAACATTCCAACATGACTAGCAGAGCTGGAACTTGTGTTCGTGTGTTAATGGGGAAAGTCCCTTTGAGATAAACAATCTAGCCAGCCTGGTTTGTGTAACTTGCTGTGTTATGAACAGTGTGTTGACGCTGGCTGTGTCCATATCTCTACCATAAGTGTAAACCCTCACCTGAATTATGTAGCCACAACCCCACCCCCACTAATCATTTAGCCCCACCCTCCACTCACTTTAATTGATGTGTGGACACTTCCACAATTGAAACACAACAATGTGCTTGTCAGTGTGGGTACTCCACTTGACACTACAGCCTCTCATCATGAGGTGTATGGCAACATGTGTTCAGGGTTTCAACATGTGTCGGCATTGGCATTTAATAATGCATTTGACACTACAGCCTCTCATCATGATGTGTATGGCAGCATGTGTTCAGGGTTTCAACATGTGTCGGCATTGGCATTTAATAATGCATTTTTGTAATTCAGTTAGTTAAGATGTGGCCTGGCGGAACCCCTCATGTGGTGATCAGACCTTTAAATTTAAGCTTAGATTGACTTTTAAAGAAAGCTTTCTAGGATTAACAGTGCCAAGTGAGAAGAACTAGTGCATGCGGTCCAGGACTTATAAATGAGCAGGGTTAGTCGCCTTTGGCAATTATATGCTCTTGAGTTGTCTAAACACTACATTGAATACCAAATGTTCTGATGCTTGATGATGGATGATTCGGAGTGATGTTTTATCGCATAATCATCAAAGCTACCATAGGAATATAGTTACTAAGCATGTACTCATAACTTGGTAGTGTTGTAGAAAATGTCATGTTTTCCTTCAAATGTGAGAGGAAACTGAGAAAATAGTGTCTATAGAGAAAGCCATGCCCGCAGCTTCGTCCTCTGTCTTTCTAATAGCAAGAGGTTGATGAGCTTTGGCTTCCCAAGTGAAACATGCATGGTCCCGTTGTTTAAAAAGAAGCTATTATAGAGGTGGTTGTGTCAGTGGAGACATGGAAAATATACAGTGACAATTCAGGATTAGAACTAGGACTATAGGCATTAGTTGTTTTTGCAAGAAATCCAAACGTGCCATAGTTGTAGCAGTCTATCTTGTGCACTGCATTCACTAGCTACTAATACTAGTCAATACAGTGTATATTAGCACCCTAACCACAGCACCCTGGACTGGCAGGCCTGGATGCATGTACTTGACATTCAACTAAACGAGTGGGTGTATAAGTACCAACAGCTGATATTTCATTATGTTACTATCATAACTAATTATTCCTACTGGGTAGTCATATCACCTTGGTAACTCTCCCTTAGAGGCACATGGTCTAGGAGCTCATTACTCAGTTAATGAGGAAAAGGATGAAGGCTACTAAGTGTTATTAGATCTTTACTCCCCATATACTACTTGTAGCTCTGCCACTTGAGTGCATGAAAAAAGAGAGATCTAACATATAGATGTCACCCTGTAGGGTGTGCATGGCCTATAATGGAAGGTGCATTGGTTCTGGCTGGAAGGTGCATGGGAGGGTGCATGTGAAAGATGTATGGTATATAAATGGATGGTGCATTGGTTCTTTGAGTGTATGACTAAACATAGTACTAACAAGAAGGTGTATAAATACAGCTGGCATTCTGTTCAGACAGTGCACATGCAAGTCAGGAGTCCAACTTTTAACATGCTACAAGCTAGTAGCATAGCAGTAGGATATAGTTGAGGTGATGAATTATTGTACAAGGATGTAGGCAAGAGGCAAGTATAGCAGAGGTAAACCTCAGTACTATATTGAATGTGAAACCATGTCCATATAAGTGCAACATTACAATGTATTGCACATTTTTTGTTTATATCGTTTATATTAATTTTAAGGTTTTTCCTTTTTTCCATGTTTTTAAAAAATGGATTCTGCTAGTTGATTGTATTCGATACAGCTTGCTGTCTTGCCATGTACAATTTTCAAAATGGATTCTGAATGTGCTCAAGAGAACATTTCTCCAAGTCTGCTATGTTCTTAATTTGATCTGGGAGTGGGAATACTGCTCTAACCTGAAATGTAACAGTGGGACTGATGGCTACAAGGAGAACATACTAAACAGTGCAGTAAATGTGTTGCTTGTACTTGAACAAAACAGCAGTGTTTTACTGAGCTACAAGCACTGTTTTGCCCACTACCCTCCTGAAAGTTTGCACTTAAAATGATTACTGTGGTGTATGAGACTTGCCTATAGGGTTGCATGATGAGAGAAGTCATACCTATAATAAGAACAGTACTTACATTTGAAAATGGGTCACTGCATGTGACTGCCTGCCAAGCTACTGGTGTCAGTGGTTCTGGAAAAGCCCACCATGACTTTGTGATCTTGGTAAAACTTTACTGTGACTGTCAGTTTTGGTAGAATAGTGATATCCAAGTCACACCATTTTCCACAGTACGTGAGGTCACAAAGCCAGTTGCAAACATAAGTACTGACTTATGCTAACTATTTAGCCCCACCCCCAATCATCTTATTAATGTGTGGAAACTGTGAGATACATGAGAAAACGTGCTTGTTGGTGTTGGTGGTCCCCCACTTGATACTATACTGTCCCTCATCATGATGGGAGGAACATGCCCCCAGACTCCCTAGCTCATGCATGCTTGCACACATACTCTTCATTCAGTCCTTCCACTCTGAAGTACCTACCACTGCCACTGTGTACTGATGATGTTTATAGCAACATGTGTGGGTGTGTATTGTTGTGTTGTTATCATGGTGCTGTGACTGAAATGTTCTTTAGGATGGTGCAACGGCATTGTTTGTCGCCTGCCATCTTCCAGTAGCAGAACATCTGATTGCAACAAAGGCAGATGTGCCCCCACCCCCGCCCCTTTTTATGCTACTATAACTATACTTTGATGGTCATCATCTTCAATAGCAGTAGAGCCGAGGTTACAAGAGAGGGTGGGAAACCTATGACATCACATGTTGAAAACATGATAGTGCTGTTGTAGACCAACTTGAATGTTGATGTTCTCTTCTTGGCTACATAAAACTGCAAACTTAATTAGACTGTACAGTCATTTAGAGCCAATTATGTGAAGTCTATTGCATGACCCATCCTATTCAATTTCCACCTCGTGATCACGCATGTGTGCTGCTCTAGTTGCATTCCTATGTGAGCCGCTGTAGATTGCATTCCTGAGCATTACTAAATCCAGATTCGAACCCCACACTGCATGATACTTGCCTCGCTTCCTGCTTGGCAATTACGCTCTTCTAACATCCTTTCTATCCTGACATCACTCATTTGAAAAAATTTCCAAGGCCCTCTCTACTTTAGCATACTGCAAGCAATGGAAAGCTGGGTGGGGGCCTGGTGTTGTGTTGTGGAGTCTTTCGGTATTGCCAACATCATTTTGACATGATGAATTAGAATCAGGCAGTAAATAAAAACAAGATACAGTATTCAGTCCATTCCACATGCATAGCACATTTACACAAACTCAATAATTATCAGTCTTACCTGTATGCTCGCTACACGTCCACATGAAATTTGCGATCACACATGCTAATACCTGATCTTTGACCTTAGCTTTCCACATTATTTTTACCCGGACACTAGTGAATTTTATGTGGGCACAGGCCCGGGTATTCTTGGGTGTAGCTACGCCACTGGCAGTAATCAAGTACAACACACCGAGACTAGATTGAGTCTTAGAAGAGACACAGACATATTTTATATAAGTAGCTAGCACAATAGGAGCTAAACTTTTATGCCATGATAGGTATGTTTGAAGCATGTTGGTGGCTCTCCTTACAGGATGGGTGTACTCCTCTGATGATAGCATCTGACAGAGGCCACCCCAGTGTTGTGAAGGTACTCCTCCAGTCAGGGGCCACCATCAACATCACCTCACAGGTGAGTATAACTTTCATTTTGATACTGTAAAATTGGCACCCATACAAGATAAATATAAGCTATTTATATAAACCCCTTACAAAAATAGTCACCCACAAGAAGCACCATTACTGCACAAATGGAAGTGAATTGCTGGTTTGGCTTTTCAAATGTAGCGGGTACCTTTCATCAGAATCTATCTCCGATTGTAAGCAAGCTGTCAACACAGATGAATGAAACAAAATTCAAAGCGTCTCGATAAAACATCCAGGAATTAGCAAATACCTCTCAGGGGTTTGCTAGTCCCAAGTGCACTTTTATGTTGGTGGGAAGGGACTGGCAACAATTGTGTATCTCTGGTTCTAGAAAAGCTACCAACAGGAATTACCAGGAAGATAAACTCTAGGCCTAAAATATATCCCAAGTTTACGGTACATCATTTAGGTACTCCTTCTTCTCCCTTCATTCCTCCCCAAATCGATTAATAGAGAGGGTCAACTAATATAGTAAAAATCCACCCTAGGGTGTATGTACTATCACATGTGTAACTCATACACATCTGTTGCCTACATACATATGTGGAAAGGTTACCTCTCAGCCTAGCCTCGTTCTCACCCACGCATGAAAGCCTGGGAACGAGGCTACTCTCAGCCTAAACATGCATGGAGAGGCTATGCCTTATAGCAACATGACATCAACTTACACTATGGCTAGTGTCAAAACTTTAGCAGCCCATCACACTTCTTCACCCTCACACACTACACATGCACTCGCGTGTGCCCCCTTTACCTCCCCTCCTCCACCTTCAACATACCCTCACACATGTGATTACACTCAGTTGGGGACTGCCCTCCATGATGCAGTAAACCAGGAACATGAGGATATTGTTGAACTACTGCTGAAGGCACACATTGACCCAGACCTGCCAGATGAAGTAAGTCATGTAACATGGACTGTATGATTGATTACAGTATTCTTTATGAGGAAGTTTGGCCAATTAGTGGGCCCTATGTATGCACTAGGCAAAAAAACAACATGCTCTTAAATTGCTAGTCATTAGTAGTTACCAAATACCTCTATTGCTGGTAGTGTCTGCTGGTTGCAGTTACTAACTTTCTATCCTACTATCAATTCAATTCCAGAGGTCTCATGAGACAGCTCTCATGATAGCAGCCAGGAAGGGAAATGTGGGGATTGTCAGAAAACTGGTCCAGCATGGGGCCAGTGTGAACCTCACCAACAAGGTAAACAATTCAAAGTGTATCCACTGTAACCAACATGTCCAGAGACTGCAGTTGATTTTTCCTATCTTACTGGTATTGGAGTTGGGCTATAGTGCTAACTTCCCTGGTTTTCCATTCCCTTCTAGAGTAGTTATCAACTTTCAAACGCCCATGATCTTGTTTGAGCTTATTCACAGTTTGTACAAATCACTCTGTGAACATTAGAGGCCTACAAAAGCCCCTAGATGCCTGCCTATGTAATTTTGTTACTGTTCCTTGAGCTGCTGGTCAACTTGGAATGCTATTATTGCACTGAGGGTGAAACAGCTATATGGGGTTACCCTTAAACAGGCATCCAGCAGTGTTGTAAACTAGAATGCATTTTAGTAAGGCATTTTTCACTTTAGTAATTAAAACTAAAACCAAAATTATTAATGCTACCGTAGTCCACTAATTCAAAAATAGGAAAGTGCTGATACTAACTCTTTTTAGATTTGGTACTAAAACATCACAGGCATCCAGACATTGTCTGTCTTTTCTGAGCCTGTCAAATTTTGCTAATAGCTACAGTACAGAAGCCCTTTCTTCTTCTGGTAGAAGATATGGTGTCCAGTCACTGTCCTTCAATGTAGTAATTCCCTGCTTTATCAATCCCATGCAATATGCAGTACGGACACACAGCTCTTGACATAGCAAGTGTCGAGGGCCACATGGATGTGTGTCAAGAACTGCTAGCACACCAGTTCTTGTGAACTATACTGTGTGATAATAATACATGTATGTTATGACATACATACTATAATTATTACTGACTATAACAAATAGTACATGTGTGAACATTATTTTTGTAGATTACAGCGTGTGAACTTTTTTACTATAGCGTTACATGTACAATTCACAACTATTGTGTTTGATATTATTGATGAGTCACACATGATTTGTACACATCACAATCTCATATGCTTGTGTTTGGACTCTGGTCTCCACTGAGGCAGACTGGAATGGGGAATTCCCCCCTGACCACTTGAGGCAGTAGAAATACCTGGGTAAATGTAATTTGGAGGGAGAGCTACTTGGTCCACTGGTACCCCTCCTCAATCCACATTGAAGGACTTGACTTCTAGGGGATTGGTGTGAGTGGGTCAGCTGATATTTTGTTAAAAATATGGGTGGTTGTCATTACCTTCTGGCAGTTGAATTAATTATGGCAGAAAGGGTCATACAGGCACTGGGCTAGCCACATGCATCTCCAGATGGAGTGTCCATAGGGCAACAAGGGGGGAGATCACCTGCAGCAGCAAATCAACAATCATCTGCTACTGTAACGGAGTCATTACACCACTGCATGTGTGGACTCTGTACCACTGGCTATCTTCTGTCTGACTGTAGTGCACCAACAGAGATCGGATTGGGGAGGAGGGAAGGTAGAGTACTGACAAGCTGAGTGAACAATTCCACATACACATGCATGTAAGGAGGGGAGAAAGATCAGAGGAAGGGATAGTTTTGCAGTCAATCATGAAGCGCTTGATAGTCTAGCTGTATCGATCTGATATTTTCTATGATGCAAGTAGGGTCCCTGGTGGGTGGGGCTCAAGACGATAGTTCAGAGGGGGTTAAATTTTCGTAAGCACAGCTGCAAACGACGTGGCAGTGTAGCTCGAGTACATGGCGACTGCTGGCGGGGTTTCCTCCCGCATGAAATGGATCACGGACCTGGAGAAGACGGTGCTGCTCTCCAACTTCGAGAAGAGAGGCTGGGTGAGGGGATCCAGTGAAGGTAGGGTCTTCTGTGATCTCAAGGGACTTAGCCTCTCAGCTCAGACTTGAAATGCCTCTCTTGCAACTTGCAAGCGCTGTGTTTGTGTCATGCAGGAGAAGAAATGGATGTACATCGAGGAGTGGGTCGTTTTGTCATGTTTAACCTTTCTTATCTCTCTCTTTTCTCTCTTCACAGATGGTGACTGTGGTATGCTTGCTTGTTATCTACATCAGCATTCCTTCCCATCCAGACCCCCACTGCTCAGTGTTTTGTTGCATATCGTTCTGTATTACAAATCATGAGACGGGGAGGTAAGAAGGGGGGAATAGCAGGAGGAGAGGGATGGGGGGAGGATGAAAAAGTTATGTGTTGTAAAGGAACACTGCTGGCTGTGTATGTGTGTAGTAACCTCGTTCAATGGTACCACCCAACTTTATATCACTTGCCGTAGCATGGGAGAGAGCCTGGGAATGAGGCTATGTATAATGTAGCTGAGATTGTATTGAACCACAGGGGGTGAGAGAAAGGGGTGGGTCATGCTGTGTACTGTACCAAGAATTATCCTGGTGTATTGTAGAAGAATTCATGGTTTGAGCACCTCCACTGTATAATGGGCTTCAGCGAACATATCAAGATATGGTTATCACATTGTAAGGATGCCTAACAGAGATGAAACTTGCTACTTTACAGCACAAACTAGAGGGAGGGAAATTGTACTACAATGTTACAGACAGTAGCTTGCATGAACCATCGTGTAGATAATCTTTTCTTCATTTTCTTTGTCCAGGTGTACAGTGTACACTGTGAGGTCTATTTTCAGTGTGGAAACAGGGTTCCGGCTCTCTGATGACCAGTGTGTGTTAAGTCAACATAACGTGTAATTCAGTGTAGCACTGTGTAACACTGTGCATGGTTCAGCCTCATCTCATGCTTTACTTCAATCAATGCTACATAGTTAACACCATGTAACACCTCTTTATACTCTGTAATATTACTGTATCTCCTCACTGTGTTATCCTCCCAACTGATACATGTAACAATGAGTTACACTACCAGTGAACACTAACTCCCATCCAACACCACACAACACTGCATTACCCTCCCAGAATGGTCTGCCATTTTCCCAACCATTACGAGCTAACAAGGAAGGACTGTATAGTGAAGAACATCAAGCGTTACCGCAGGGACCTGGAGAGAGATGGGAGCCCTCTGGCTGAGAGGGACGAGACTGGAAGATACATACACCTAGGTAAGGAGGAGAGGGTCTTGTATCCACTGAGATAACGTGTCTTGATCCTTGAGAGTTATAGCTTTGATCCCCAGGTTTCTATATGGTTACACCACAAAATTAGTTAGTTTGGGGAGAAACTGTCTACAAGAGATACTTGGGAATCAAACTGTGCCTATGGACATATACCATCTATCCTCCGTACCAATGCCATTGCTTCATGCCTGACCATCTTCTGTATCCTGGGTACACCACTGCTTATAGCCTTGATCTCAGCTCATACAGCACAAAATTAGTTAGTTGGGGGAGAAACTGAGATCTAGCCTGGAAATCAAACTGTGCCTATCAATATATGCCTTCTATCCTCTATACCAATGCCATAGCTTCATGCCTTGGTGGTAAGAGCATCTAACAAACATTCAGACCCCAGGTACAACGGTTTGGCTGGATCTTTTCTTGAATCTTAGATTACTGTTATGTTGGGTGGTACGTAGTTCAATCTACCATCATGTTAGTGTTACACATTAGTGATGTGGTAACTCTTAGTTGCTAAGATCCTTCTTGACCAATCAGATTTCATCCCTGTGACCTTCATGCTGCCGGCTGACTACAACATTTTTGTGGAGGAGTTCCGCAGAAACCCTTCCAGTACCTGGATTATGAAGCCAGCTGCAAAGGGTGGGTGAAGGTGGGGAGGTGTGGAGGATGGAGTGTGAGAGAGTGTGGAAAGGGAGAAGGTGGAGAGGGTGATTATGTGTGGTGAGCATATGCAAATTGTTGGCATGACACTGGATCGAGCTCCTCACCACTCCACTCCCCTTTCACTTCTTTCTCCTCCTCTTTTCTTTCTCCTTTTTCGCCTCTTTCGCCTCTTCTCTCCTCTTTCTGTTTCTCCTCATTTTCCTCTTTCTCTCCGCCTCCCTCTTTCCTTCACCACCATCCTCCCTGCCCACCTTCCCTTCTCTCTCCCAAGCCCAAGGTATTGGGATATTTCTGATCAACAAGCTTTCACAGCTGAAAAAGTGGTCCAAGGATAGCAGCAAAACCAACCTGTGAGTTACATGCATTCAGCTGCTTAGCATAAGCTTATCAGGTTTACAAAGCGGGTTTAGTGATGCTAAGGGCTGTTTAGCAGCCGTTGACAGTATAATAGTTGGCTTGGATAACTGAAAGTATAACGGCATAACTCTGTACTCTTAGCCTTGTTCCCAGGCCTCCCTCATTTTTGCTCTTCGGTTTGTATTCAGCATAATACACGGAAGCAGAAGAGTGGCAAAAAAAACAGGGCTCTACTGCTTCCGTGTATTATTCTGAATACAAACTGAAGAACAAAAATGGCGGAGGACTGGGAGCAAGGCTACAGTCACATTAACATCATTTACAACATACACTATGCACATGTGCAGTGTTTCCCACACGAAGGAGGTGTACGTGATCTCACGCTACATTGAGAATCCTCTCCTCATCGGAGGGAAGAAGTTTGACCTCCGGCTCTACGTCCTTGTGACCTCATACCGACCCCTCAAAGTGTACCTGTGAGTCACCTACTTAAGACATTAACCCTTTTGACTGTGCAGCTACAAACGGTGGATACGGTTATGATGCACATTTTTAATTGGGAGCTTTGTGAAATTGTAAAACAATTCAACATTGCTGTGGAATATGAAGATTTGTGGCGGCACAGCCACATATCCTGAAGTAATTAAAAATTCTGGTAGGTGATGCACTACTCCTATGAAATAGTTCTTTTCACTGGCTTTCCCTGAAGCTATGAAACAAAATCTTCGACAAAGAACCTGGGTTCAAGGCTGCTTGTTGACTATTGTGATATAACCATAATGTTATGCCAATCTCCTTCTATAGACATCGACTTGGGTTCTGTCGGTTCTGCACTGTGAGGTACAATGCCAGCCTCAGTGAACTGGATATGTTTGTTAACCTCACTAATGTCTCCGTGCAGAAACATGGGGTGAGTGATGAGGGAGGGAGGGAGGGAGGGAGGGAGGGAGGGAGGGAGGGAGGGAGGGAGGGAGGGAGGGAGGGAGGGAGGGAGGGAGGGAGGGAGGGAGGGAGGGAGGGAAGGAAGGAAGGAAGGAAGGAAGGAAGGAGGGAGGGAGGGAGGGAGGGAGGGAGGGAGGGAGGGAGGGAGGGAGGGAGGGAGGGAAGGAAGGAAGGAGGGAGGGAGGGAGGGAGGGAGGGAGGGAGGGAGGGAGGGAGGGAGGGAGGGAGGGAGGGAGAAAGAGAAGTGTATCCAGGTCTGGCTTGGCTAATCCAAAGCAGTTGTCTTTTCATGTGCTTCTATGTTGCGTTCTTTGTCCAGGAGGAGTACAATGACAGCCATGGAGGGAAATGGACAGTAGAAAACCTGCGACTGTTTCTAGAGGGCACTCGTGGGAAAGAGGTGGGCAGGAAGAGCCAGGGAGGATTGTGTGGAGAGAGGGTGGATGAAGGGGCAGTACCACTACAAGTGTTACCTGCAGCTTGAACTCGATATGTTCATTGTTTGTTCCTTCAATCTCCTAGGCAACGGACAAGTTGTTTGATGACATCAACTGGCAGATTGTGCACTCTCTGAAAGCAGTCCAGGTGTGACAGATACTAGCTTCCAGCTAGCCTCATTCCTAGGCCACTCCAACACGCGGCTAAAATTGGATTTTTCTTCAAGACTATGTGGTAAAATCTGGGAGTGGCCTGGGGGTCTGATATTGATATGTGCCTGACTTACGAGAGCTAAGTGGTAAAAGGCTGGAACAACCATGATAGATTGTGACAATTTTGAAATAGTTCATTAATTGTTCAGAACTGTGTCAGTCCTATCCTACCACTGTACATACTTGGCTTTCTTCCTCCTCTTCAGAACGTCATGTCAAGTGATCGTCATTGTTTTGAATGTTACGGGTAAGACATCTCACTGTCAACATTACACTACTATATATATCCCACCAAATGTACACACCATTATACACTTACACATATGCACAACCACACATACACATAGCATGCATACATGCACATGCACACACACACACACACACACACATACACACACACACGTGTGTACATCACACGTATGTACACAATGCACACATAGACACACACATAACCACACCACTCCTACCAGGGTGGAGGAGGGGGCAGTACCACTACAAATGTTACCACTACAAATGTTACCATTACCATGTCCAGCCTACTCCCTCCATCAACATCAGTATTTTTACTGTTCATGCAATGCCACCACATGTTACTGAATATGACATCATTATTCTACATACAGATATGACATCATCATTATTCTACATGCAGATATGACATCATCATTATTCTACATACAGATATGACATCATTATTGACACCAACCTGAAACCATGGCTGATTGAGGTATGTATGGGCCACCTTCCTTCTCGTTTGCATGCTCAGGGGATGTCTTGCATGTTTTCTTGTCACAAGAATGCTCATATTTGTAAGAGTTTCACCGTAACCAATCACCCCAGAGAATCCCAGTCCTACTTTTGACTGAATACATCCCCATTCCATGCGCATTACCATCCTATATTCTTATCTGTATCTCTCAGGTGAATGCCTCACCTTCCTTGTCGCACACCACTCCCAGTGACCGTGTCATGAAGACCTCCCTCATCAATGACATCATTAACATTGTGCTATCCCCTTCTGGATTTCCAGAGTATGCATCAATGTAATAGAGAACTGTAGTGGTATAGACAGGGTACAGAAGGTAGTCCGGCAAGTATGGCCAAAGGGTGCAAGGAGCTTCTGCACTAAACACAGAACAATGTAGAGACATCTGGTGGCATCCTCCCTCAGACAATTTTAGAGTCTCTCGGGGTGATTCTGAGGCCACTTTTAGCTATCTCTTCTACACACCCATGCCATTGCAGTAGCAGTGCAAGTTCATCCCACTGCAAGCATACACAGGAATTATGTTCTAAATTATGCACAGCCTTGCCTGACCAGGCCCATTCCTAGATACATCACTGGTTTCTGTTGTTTGCAATGCAGATTTTCACTACGTGAACTAGCTACTATAAATAATGAAAAGCTGGGAGGTGGTCCGAAGCTAAGAGGAGTGTACAGTGTTGAGGCTGATTTTCTATATGTGTTGTGGACTGAAACTGTCTGTTGTTTGTTAAGATGTGCAGAGTACACAAATGTGTGCATGTTGTGGAAGTGTCTGCTCGTCAGTGGAATGAGAAACAAGAGAAGTTCCGGGTTTTAGTGCCAACAGTGCAGCCTAACAATATCCCTTTCTAATTACTCCACATACGGTCCTCCTTCGTGATTATGGTAGCAGACTCTTCTTTGGATGTGCTATGGCAATATTTTGGTAATCCAGCAACAAAGCACACTTATCTTTCTGGATGTCTTTGTCCTGCAGTGTGAAGTGGAACAAGTCTCCTCCTAAAGAAGCACTTGGAAAATTTGAAACGCTGTAGGTTATTAACTATGTTCTGTCCGTGAACAAAAAATCACCACTGATACATTGCTTTTAGTTACCAACTGGATCTCGTGCTAACACTCTTACTGTGTTTAGTTTTGTGAGCCAGCTGTGAGGAAAATCTGGCTGTCACGACACTATCCAGTGTTTTGTTATTAATGCTCGGAACACCAATGTCACTCACTACACTGTACATTAGGTATGATGAGGAGCTAGCTTTGGCTGATGCACGGGAAAGGGAAGTGAAGTCAAGGACAGGCCACAGAGGCAAACTGAAAACTGAAAACTGAACCCAGAAAGCCACTATCTTGGAAGTGACTCGATACAACACACACAAGGACTCGTGGGACTATACTGTCTTAGTTAACGTTGTATATTCACTGCCCTGTATATTGTCATCTAATGTTTACATGCAAAATACTCAGATGCATATTGAGGTTTCATTAGCTGCACATGTGGCCGCAGGAGGGGCTCAAGTGGGACGACCTTAAGGGCCATATGGCAGTGCCTTGCAAGCTGTCTCACCTGACAATTTTTGGACCCACTTTCAACTTAGCCGTCAACACATGAATGATTCATTCATAAACAACTTTTAATAAGTAACTTCAATACATGGAGTGCGAGTAATCTCACAGATGTGGCACTACACATCAACCTTGAAAACCAATAACTTCATAGAAATTCTCAAAACTTGATACTGTGATAAACAATTGTGAATAGGCCACTCCTAGAAAGCAAGGGCATTACAGAAACAAAGTAACCAGCATGTATGGTGCAATGACTGAAAAACATAGCAACCTATCTCAACACTTCATTGCGTCCATTCCCACTGTCTGATTCAATCCATGATGCATTTTTCTGGTTCACAACACATTTTTGGAGCAGACATTGTGCCATGGTTTCTCAATCCACTGTACACTTGCTGCACCTTCTTGTCAGTCACCGTCAGAAAGGCTCACTCCATGTGAAAGGGAGATTTGATTGATTGGACATGAAGAGTTATCCAGTGGGGCCATTCATCAATGTTTCTGGAAGGCTGCAAGATTGCCTGCGGCCACCAAGTTACCCTGCTTCATTATACATTCTGGGCACTCGCAGCAAGAGGAAAAAGACTGTACTGAACGTGGGGGTACTTGTTGGGCTTTTCTATGGAGTCTTTGCAGCAGCAATGGATGCACGGGTAGCAACAGCACTGGCAGCACTGGTGACAGCAGTTGGTGCTGCTCATGGTTGTGCCTGTGTGTGTGTGTGTGTGTGTGTGTGTGGGGGGGGGGGGGGGGGTATCAAATACACTATAGATTGGGAAATTCTCACGTAAAAAATAATCTGCGTAAAAAATTTTTGTGGTGTTAAATTATCGCTAAACGGTCAGAATAACGATGACAAAGCTCGGCAGCCATTCAATTTGTGTAAACTATTGCAATACCTTCACGTACTTCTGTAAATAAACTTAAGGCCACCTTAACTGTTCTGAGTGCATGGACAGAGAAAGCTTGCAGACAGGTCTCTTATCGAAACTGTACTCTGCTCTGAACCTCGAGCAAAATTCAACAGAAAAGTAGGAAAGTTGTTTTAGTGTAGCTACTTAGTGTTGCAAGACATGAAAATACTGCCACTGCCTACCCTAACCTACCATTGTGTAGCCACTGTTCTTAAGTTACAAGATTTGGTGCTCTTGTAAGACCAAACAATTGAATAGGGGAGCTGTCCTAATTGGCCCAAGGATGAAACAAGCACACTACCTTCTGAGCCAAAGTGTGTTTCTGCTCTCACATTGAGTTCTGACTAAGGTTCACAGAGGTCAGCGTACGTTTATCATGACAACTGATCTGTCTACCATCAGCTCCAGGTTGAGATCGTATGCTAGCTAGCTAGGTATGTTCCGACTAACACACTCACATGCAAAGTATCAAATTTCAGAGCTGGTCACAGCGAGCTTGATGTTAGATCCATAAACAGACCTAACCCCCAAGCAAAACTCTTTAGGAAACAAACCTGTAATGTAGTTAATTGGCCCAGGAATGTGGTTAAGTACATCATCTTTATTTTCAGAGCCAATAAAGTAGACAAACTATGCAGTGTTTGTTTTTTGTTCTCCTGTTCAGAATATGGTCTAGCCCCATTGAGCTCGGTCTCGTGCCCAGACCCCACCTAGCTCACGCAAGGAGAAGGGGTCTGATTGAGCTTGTGAATGAGAATAAGTTAACTGCTAGAAGTGATGGCAGCTTATCTTCCATCAGTATCTAGTTTCCTACTCCAGCCTTCTCACCCAGTTTATATAACAGTATGGGTGTGTGTAAGAGTTGTAAGGATATTGGGGGAGGTTATCGTGTTGATATAGGTGTAGAGTAAATTGCCAGCCTTATCAACTGACGAGGATATGCCACCTAGCTTCATGTTGCTCACTTACCAGAGGCTGACACGAGAGCCAAAGAACAAGACAGCTTAAAGTGCTGAGACACAGAGCAAACTTCTAGTCTACTGAGCTACACCATCACTTGTCCGCCTCTGGTAAGAGATGGTCTAGGTCAATACACTAACCAAATTACAACTGATTCTCTCTCTCCTTAAAATGCCGAGGCCTCCAAACAATGTTGCCATATGTAAACACTCCCCAAATTCAACTGCGCTTTGAATGCATCACACAGTTGGAAGTGTGACACGCTTTTGTTAAGGGTGGAGCTCATGCACACTTTGTATACACCAAACTTTTGTTAAGGGCAGAGCTCACGCACACTTTGTATACACCAAACTTTTGTTAAGGGCGGAGCTCACGCACACTTTGTATACACCAAACTTTTGTTAAGGGCGGAGCTCATGCACACTTTGTATACACCAAACTTTTGTTAAGGGCGGAGCTCACGCACACTTTGTATACACCTACGCATAAATATCTGATGTGTCTATGATGTATGTACGAGTCCCACCCCTTAACGGAAGATCAGCGATACGATGCTTCAAACATTGGTTGATCTCGAAATACGTGACAGAATAGCAGTAGGTTCGTGCTCATGGGCAAATCCCAGCTGGTCCAAGAATTCTCTGCAGGTATAGTTCAGCACAAACCAAGCCCACTGCCTCTCTAACGCTAGGGTAACAGCGAGCCTCACAACAAGACGATTGTTTCAAAAACAGAGGGGAATGACCACAGCAGTGAGGGCAAGACCACAGTAATTCACAAGGAGAGGAGGGGGGTGACCACAGAATTACACGGTTATTGTTTGCAGTGTGGAGGAGGTATAGATCAAGAGGATAGGCTACTACCTTGAATTGAATACCTAATTCCAAGACTAAGAGTAAATCACTATGCAACGCCTTAGCTACCTAGTTGCATGGTGCTGCCTGCTTGCCACAGGCCAGACTAGCCCTGTACCCAGGCCACTTGCTTGTTAATAACCTGGGAACAACGCTACAGGCTGACATAACAAGATACGCGTTAGCCTGGTTCCCATGCCTTCACCACTGTCCAGTTGTTGACCACTTACAGTATGCAAAACAAAGGGGGAAGCCCTAGGAGGGCTCATCATGTGCTGTGATGTGACACAACGATAGTACATGGAGCCACATAGACGGTGGCACTCAACAAAGAATCTCAAGGCAGACTGGAGGCCAAGAGTGTTCAAAAGGCAATGTCACTACAGCCCCTTGCTCAGCATACTCAAGGCTGATCAACGTACAGTTCGTGAAATATAACAGTCAGGCACTGCCACTATGTACGTACCCACTGTCTACCTGGTATCACTGCACATGAGAAATTTCCCAGGCCTTCCGCTCCGAATTAGCACACTGGAAGAGATCTAAAACTGGAGGTGGTGAAAGGCCTGGGAATGTCATGTCTATCAGTATTTGTTGCCAGAAGCCTTCTCTAGGAAGTACAGAGGTGGAAGAGGAAGTAAAACTCTCTCCAAAAAGTCATCAATGTTAATGAAGCCCGAGGGATTGGCCAAATGTCACCAGACCCTCTCCTCTAGTGGGTGGGGTCTGGGCACAAGACCAAAAGTCCATCCAGAGTCCACCCAGGGCAAGAGACTAGGGCCAGACAAACTACTCTCCAGATAACACATAAAGTGGGTGGAAAATTGCAAGTTGTGAAACAGCTGTGAAACCACAATTGCCGGCAGCTGCCTTATTCTAGTCTGTAGCCTTGTAGCCTTGTCCCCAGGCCCGTTCGAAAAATCAGAGAAAAGGGCCTGGTATCTACTGTTTGCACATGCGCTTAATTTCCCGACATTCCGGGAATTCCGGATAATACCGTGTCACCTCCGTGTGCCGTGACGTCCGTACGTGTATTTTGCCGTATATTTAATCATACACCGCTGACAATGGCTATTTGTGTGCAAGGCCTGGATTCTGCCGTGTTGTATGCTTTCCTGCGACTTCGAGGTGAAGCGACGGCACTAAAACACGACAAGAAAGCATCTATGAAGCACTTATCCTGGTTGCTTATAGGTTTTGGAAAGTTATAATTCGTGTTACGAAGTTATAGCTTACATTTGTAGTGTGAAGATGGTCCTGTATCGACAGTGCAGTTCAAGCGATAAGCGCTGGGGTCAGAAGGCGTGGGCAAAGGCTAGGAGAGCAGCGCTCACCTCCTTGGCGATATAATATATATACGAACATCATAGCTCATAACCGCATGATATTGGCCGTCATTTGACACATCCTTGCACAATTTCACGTGAGCTTTACGCACTAATTAAGCGCATGCGCGAACAGTAGATACCAGGCCCTCTTCTCCGATTTTTCGAACGGGCCTGGGGACGAGGCTAGTAGCCTTGTTCCCAGGCCTCCCTGGTTCCATTTTTGATTGCTTGCAGTATGCAAAAAAAACATAGAGGAAAGGCTGGGTGATTTTGTTGTGTGGTGATGTCACATAAATCTAGAGGATAGACACATAGGGGGCGGTGCCCAACCATCAAACTCTGCACTCATCAGTTGTCATTGTGTGCTCTTGTCAGTCCCAAATGTGCCAAAAAGAGCTGTTACAGTATTGACACTGCCTTGCAAACATCCCAACCTCTAGCTTTGGACAAGACATTACAAAGATAGGCTTCGAGATTCTCTACTGAGCACTGCCTATACTGAGTATCTACCTCACATTACATCACATCGCCACATGTGACGAAATCACCGAGGCCTTCCCTTTTGATCAAATACTGAAGGAAGTGGGAGTGGTTGTGAAGGCTTGGGTATAAGACTCTGAGGTCACAGTCTCGTTCCAAGAACCTCCCGAAAAAACAGGAAAGATAATTCCCTCTCTAATAACCTCCTCTAATTGGTAAACAAGTCATCCAACCCTCTTCACAATTTCAACAATGAGAGTCGAATTTCCCGTAAGGTTTAGAATATTTGGTTATGAGATCATGTGCATGAGTCAAATTAGTATGTCACAAAGTTGCTTGTAGCAGTTTGTGCTCGTACCCCAGCGAACTGCCGTTTACTCTCACTCGACTGTGTTCCGTAGTGTTATTCCAAACAATAGCTGAATGCCCTCTGTAGTGACTGGTTATTGATGAAATCTGGTAGCTTTTTTGTGTATGGACAAAACATACTAATTTTATTAATGAACATGTACCCGTAACCTTAATCACTTGATCCTCGTTGCACACTACAAGGTGAGTAGTCCCTGATCTACCACAGTACAACACAGCAACCAGTTCTCCTCCAGAGCATTCCAACTACCTATCTAAACTCTGCTGTGTTGGTACTAGGTAAACTGGCTTTACAGTTTTAGTGATTTCTTAGAACATGAAAACATACTAACAATAACAGCAGCTGTGTTCAAGAACCAAACCTTCTTTACGGCAGCACTTGTGGTGCTTCTAGTGTGTGTCAAAATGTCACTAGGTTGATCTGAAGGTGGCTGATGTGGATTGTTCCGACCACAAGCCAATGAAAATGGTCTGAGACAAATTTATTCCTAGAAACCAATGAGTGGTTAATTACACACATAGAACTTCCCTGTAGCTCAAATCACTTAATTACCATACTCATGTATTAAGTATTGTCAAGTATTGTTAAGTATAATAATTGTTAAGCACACATGCTTATATCTCCGCATGAAGGAAATAAGCACCTGACAGAGAAATGCACTTAACAGTGAGTTGCACTTGGTGTGTGCTATATTTAGAGTACCACAGACAAAAGAGAGTTAACAGCAAACGTGCACTTATATAGTGCTTAGCAACACACATCAGATGGTAACAATTTTTGAGCAGGCCCAAAGCAAACCCTTTCTAACGTCACTTGGGTACACTAGTCTTGTGACCAGACCTAAGCCCTCAGTTGGTGTGCTAGACTGTTTTAGACTGGTTTTCCTCATGAGAGGGTGGTGTCTGGGCACGAGACTAAATACGTTACCCTGCCCTTGAAGATAGTGGTACAAGTATATACACAGATGTAGACAGAATTGACGACACAGTGTACGTACCTTTTGGAAGCAACTCCAAAAGGCTTTATGCTCCTCAGAACACCACCCAAACCAGCTCTCTCGGAAACACTTCTTCAGTTTAGCACACTCCTCCTGGCAACTCAGTAGGGTGTGGATACCTGCTGCTCGTTGTTGTCGCTTCTCTTCCTCTGTTTGGCCAAACAACTTTCCTTCCATGGAGTGAACACCCTGAACAAAGGAACAAAAACAGTACCACAAAAGGTAGCAGTTGGAGCACTTTAAGATTGACTGGAACAACACACAGCTGAGGTGGCAGGATTTCAACTGACCAACGAATCAGTCTATGCCCATCTTCTTCAGGCCAAGATTAGAACAGACTGTTCAAAACGTTGCCATTCAGTATCATCGAAACTTGATGGTAGGCTTTCAACTGATGACCCAGCTTCATCAGGCCAAGATCGGTGTAGACCAGTCAAAATTTTCTCATCAAGTTACTTCAGCTGGGTGTTATTCAACCTCGGTACATTCAGTTACTGTGGTAAAATGTCTCCCTACATCCAGCCACAAAGAACAAGGCACATCGTGCCACTGGTACAGGAGGATGGTGCGTACATTTCTGAAGACCCTTTGTGTAAAGGTGTGGCTAAGTACAAAGTTCTATAGTGGTTGATGACTTTTCTCACAAACAGATAATTTTTTTTTAATCGTAACTTCTATATTTCACATGGTGACTGCTGTGTGGTGAAACCCCTCTTTGTACAATGGGTATCCCATTTTGCAAAGCAGGGTTTCACCACACAACAGTTCATTCCACCACACCGTACACAGCCCAGCAAAAACTCATTGGCAAGTAGTAGTAAAATTACTGTAAGCAAAACATTGTACTGACAGAGATGTCAATCTATAGAATAACTAGTAGTTGGATCAACAGCCCTCTTTATACGCTCCACACCTAGATACTGAGACACTGTGGAGGAGAGAACTTGATTCAACAATTCTCCAACAGGCATGAGAGTCCTAGACAATCCTCCTAGTTTACGCCCATAAAAAAGTCATGGGAAAGGTATTTTCCTGTTAGCTGAGTTAGCAACGTTATGGACGTTCCACCACAAACCAACAGTCTACAGCTTGCTAATCGGTTGCACAAAACACAACAGAGGATGTTAAACTTACTGTCTGACAGCCTGACGCGCTGCTGCCAGAGTCCTAGGGCGGTAAGATGTTCCCCTGCTTTAGTGCAGAGCGCGAACAAAAGTCAGAACGAATGGGAGGAAGCACTAAGGTAATCTACAGTGGAGCGTGATAGAAGGGGCTTCCCCAATCGTGTGTCCAACTCTCGTTCTCAGATTATTGACTTGTGGTCTGGGAACTAGACTAGATTAGCACGTGACTTTGGCGGGAGCCTGCCGCAACCAAGATGACTATGGCCGAATTAGAGCTTTCCAAGCGACTCCAGGAGCACGCCGAAGTGATGAAGTACGCTCGAGAGGTGCTTGGAGTGCTGAATTCTGACTTTCATGCTGACAGGAGGAAGTTAGCGCTGAAAGCTGCCACCATCAGGGAGAAAATGCAGAAAGGGCAGGACATGATAAAGATATCAACCCAGGGTATGTTATAAATGTGACTGTGCAAGTTGTAGGCAGGCCTGTATGAGTTAGACCAGGGATATTACTTGTAACATTGGTGAACTTCCAGTAATGGAACAAGCCGTTAACGACAGTATGTTAGCATCCGTATGCTATACGGCAGAGGAGGTCCGATATTGCTATGCATTAATGAACATTCCAAGGACTAAAACCATCAATACAACAATCGGAAATGGGTTAAGGGGTTTTCGTGATGCTGAAAGTGTCTCGCCAGTCAGAAGTAACATTGCATGCCTTTGTGACCTCCAAACGGTATTTATGTAGCTGTTGAGAGCTTGAAGAACGGCAGCGATCGATCTCGACCTTAATAGACAGCTTCAGTTGAAAAAACCCCCAACCCGAGTGAACCGAGCACGCTAGAAGCTTCTGATACCCAGAAATCGTTCTTGAAGCAATGGAATGCAGAAGGTTAGCAATTAACTTAACAATCAGGATCACATATTGATGTATATGACATCACTAGTGTCGGACCTCCTCTGGCTATACGATATTTATGCCAGCCCTAACCCCACCCTTTAAACCCGTATAAATCACTGTATAGCATACGGATGCTAACATACTGTCGTTAATGGAAATAGTAATGAAAGATTGGTGCACTGAAATGAAATTCTTTTAATAGAGCATGACAGAAATAATGCACATAGAACATTTCGGCTCGTGGAGCTTCTCCAGCTATGTTTGATCAATCGTAGCAAAAGGTACAAAGCTGAGAACTTCTTTGCATGTAACAGGCTGACCAATGTTTTCATTGAGGAATTGCGTTTGACATCATCACTGCCACACTTTCCTCCTATTTCCGTCAGTATTACCCCACCATTGGAGTAGCCCCACTTTACCTTACTGCTCCAGTATGAAATTGATGTAGGCTTATCACATAAATTTCCAGTCTTGCATGCCACACCTTTTACTGTGGTCTGGCCACAGTGCAACCTTCAAGCTTTTGCTGGCAGGACCAATCAGATTTTTTCTCTTTATTTACTACAAATAGAGTAGCGTTTGTGAGTGCTACTCTAGACATGTTCTATAGTGGATATCTAGCCTTGTACCCAGGCCTAGTCTCGGAGCCAGACCTCCTCCTCCGCATGCGTGCGAGGGTCTGGTTCCGAGACTAACCCAGGCCATGTGACCAAGTGGATATCATGTCATTATATCACTGCCAATTGCACTGTATAAAACCAGGTCAATGCACTCTTGGTGACAATTGTTGGCTACCGTTTCTCCTTCTCCCTAGTTTCCCTCCTGTTATTGTTTTCTCCAATCCCTTCACCTCACACACCAACACACAGAGTTGCAGGAGAAACAAGAAGAAATCAAGAGGTCAACTGAAGCCGAATACAGACATGCTTTACCAGACACACCAGCATCTTCACAACCTGACATCACATATCGTTTATCATACCACTTCTCTAGTCTGTCAGTGTAAGTACTTTAGTTACTGTACAAGAAGACAGCATATCTCAGATACACAACCCTTGTGTCTAAATGTCAGAGGGGTTGATAAGGTTGTAGGAGCAAGAGTGCATGATGGTGTCGTTTTTAATGATGTCATCATGCACTCTTGGTAAGAGATACAAGCACCTTAGTAAAGTAAATAGAGGATTTTCACATGATGTAATCATACTAGGTTGAATTTGGGCGAAACGCCACCACTCTGTAGGTTAAAACGGCTAAATTAAGCTCATCTGTGAGGCCAGTTTGTTTTCAATTGATACCACATATACTGCCAAGTATAAAGCTGTACTCCAAGCTGGTGATGCAAGTTTTAGTATACGGATATGTACAGTTTCGATGACATAACTGAAAAGCCCCTATATGGTGTAAAGTGCCACTGATGTGATGTACCCAAGAAACAGAGCCTGGAAATGAACTCCCTGTTGAATATGATAATTACAAGTCTGTTAGGTGGACTGGAGTGCTTTGTGGAAGTATGTCTGTCACTACTACTGCAATTTTGGTACCATTTCCCTTAATTAACTGTCTTTGCACTGCTCTGAAAGAAGAAATTAAATGTGTTCAGGAGCAGGTGAGGGAGAAGCAGCGAGACTGCCAGAAGTTAAAGAATGAGAAGAGAATCTTGTTGTTTCACAGGTATGAACTCACCTTGACAAATACAGTCCAACCTTGATAATCTGAACTAGCAGAGAGCAGGCAAAACATCCGAACAATCGAGGGTTTGGATAAATGAGATTACGTGTTTACATTATTCATAAGACAAGTGTTTGTATAATCAAAGTTCAGCTAATCATGGTTGGACTGTAGTGCCGTTAGAATTCCCTGTGAAGTTACCAATCCCTGCTTCAGTTGAAGTGAAGGGAGAGTAACTCTTGACATTGTTCTTCTTTGTGCCTACAGGAAACACCGCAAGCTTCAGAAGAAGGTGGCCTTCATCCAGTTTGACACCAACTCTACTGACAAGCATGTGAAAGGATGTATCCTTTCCAGCTGCAGCAAGATTTTTGATTGCAAGCTAGGTTGTTTTATGGCCCTAACCCCAGGCAAACTAGATTTATTGTTTCGCATCAGCGCCCGCTTCCTCTGAGACCTGCCGCCTCAACTGTCATTATCGCCTTCCAAGCAATGACACACCCACTTTTAATGGCCATAGTGCTGTAGATTTGCCGAGTGTATATAGCATTTGCTAGTAATGAATAATGAATAATGACCGCCCGCCCGCATGCAAATCGAGAAGGTGGCTGATGCAAAACAAATAAATCTAGTTTGCCTGGCCTAAAGTAAGGACTTGAGAACAAGGCCAGGGCATTGGTGATTAGATAATACTTGTTGCTTCCTTGCAAGAAATATAACCACTCACACAGTACACACTTTACTCCCTTAACTGTTCTCCAGTCCAGAAGCGTGAATCTGGGGACCTACAGAGCTTCGAGTTTGACTTCACAGAGGACTCACCTGTCTATGTTTCAGATTTTCTATGGGACAGCATCTAGCTAGTTGATCAAAATGTTGTAAAATTGCACATTAATTTTACCTTATGAATCTGACATAACCACCAATATTTTCATGAATATAAGGTAGTACAGAGTAGATTCAACAGGCTAACCTCATTCCCAGGAAGATCTGGGAATTTGGATACAATTCCGTTAGTGGGTGGGGCTCAATGAATGTCGTTATTAACCCTCGGCGCGCATGCGCAGCGAGGGTTACAGTACTTGGTCTGTGTGTGTGTGTGTCTGTTACTCAACATCTCACTTTTCAGGTGATTATTCGTGCCACAAACGATACTAACCTTCTCAGCGGCGGATGAAGGTCGAAAATTTTAAGCGATTTTCTCTGAAAATGCTTCGTTGCGAAGCTAGAGCGTTTCCTGTTGGTACGGCATGTACGGCTACATGATAGCCTCGTTCCCAGGCCCCGCCCAGCTTTCCGTCGCTTGCAGTACGGAAAAGCCTTTACCGTACTAATAAGCGACGGAAAGCTGGGTGGGGCCTGGGAACGAGGCTAGCTACATGATGAGTCGGCCATTTTTTACTCCGCGGAAAACGCGCATGCGTATGAAGCTGGACCACGTGGCTAACGGCCATTTTGTTCTTGGGAGAGACGTTCTTTGCGAGTTCGATTATTGGCTATTGGCAGTAAGTATGCCTCCAACAAAGGTATGCCCGCAGTGTAAAGCTGCTGTACCTGTAATTTATCGTTACGGTTTTGGATGCTACGAATGAATTGACATCGAAAGGCATGCCGGCCATATCAACTCGAGAGCAAACGTCATGATACTATTGTTCACGAGACAGTGATCGATTCTAGTTAACACACAAGTACAATCACATGCACTGCTGCGTCGAGGGTTTGGCACTTCAGTGCCTTTCATTCACTGGTCTAGCCTCAGGCCGTTCCCGCCTCCAGTTTTTGATCGCTTCCAGTATAAAAACGGAGGGGTAGGCCTAGCGCCTGGGAGAAAGAATCACGTGCGTGACGTCAGGTAGACGTGACGGTACGGTACGGGTAGACGTGAGGGGGGCGGTGCCCGACGAAGAATCTCGTGGTCCTTCTTGTAATATCTTGTCCAAGAACTTGAGACTGTAACATTCGAAAGACAGCGTCAATACAGCTCGTTGTATGGTAGACTCGAGGCTGATCAGCGCAAAGTTTGTGAATTACAACGATCGGGCACCGCCCCCCTCACGTCTACCTGACGTCACGCACGTGACTCTTTCTCCCAGGCCTTCCCCCTCCGTTTTTATACTGGAAGCGATCAAAAACTGGAGGCGGGAACGGCCTGGGAACGAGGCTATCACTGGTCGTGTGGTCACACCTAGTCTCGCGAGCCAGCCGTATTTTTCTTTATTTCCGGTGGGAGGAGCGAGAGGGAGAGGTCTGGACACTCTGGCCAGCTTCCCGTGGACGTCCGCACTAATGCATGAGGTTCAAATCTGATTGGTCCGTTGTAAATTAAGCACATAACTTCCTGCATGCCAACCCGTATACTACTCGCTTACGATGGCATTCTACGATACTGACTTTGCTTTGGGCTTGATACTCCACAGGCGCATGACGGGGACCTCGCGAGTGCAAGAACAGCATCAAGACGACTTGCTCTTGAATTCTCAAGTCGCCGGAAGCCGCGTCTGTGGCCGCTCTTCCAGTAGGTGAAATTACAGACCGCGTCGACTCTCGAGACGACTCTTTTTTCAACGTGTGCTAGCGGGATCGTTCTGAATGAGCTCTCTGTCGCGACAGTTTGCCAGTGTGGGTACAAGCTGCACAAAACAGTAACACATAGCTGGATAAATGTTTTAATTTGCATATCATGCGCGTGACCTGCAGCAATTATTACATTCCTTCGTGGCACGGGAAGCTGGTCAGAGTGTCCAGACTCTCCCTCTCGCTCCTCCCACCGGAAATAAAGAAAAATACGGCTGGCTCGCGAGACTAGGTCACACCCCGGTTCCGCAAGAGAAGGAACGGGGTGTGGCCACGCGAGACTAGGTAGAAACTAGTCTCGCTAGCCAGACCACTTCCGCAAGAGAGGGAAGGGTCTGGTGAACTGCGTATACAAGCCTTGTCGCGGCGCACTGTACAGTGCGCCCCAATCACGTTGCAGTATTTTGTCACATGATACATTACATCATTGTTTCAATAGTAATAGCAGTCTTGAAAACAGCGAAAGAGACCTAGGACATCTTTTCCGCTACTACAGGAACTGTAAAAACACTTCGAGAATAGTTTTCAGGGAGCGTGCTTACCCGCAACAGGTAATTCAAGAGTGCATTATTTGAAATCTGATTACGTCATCCAGCTAATTGCGGTGGGACAAGGCAGTTCACCAGACCCTTCCCTCTCTTGCGGAAGTGGGTCTGGCTTACGAGACTAGGTTGAAACATGGCGGAAAAAATGGACCAACGAAGGCTGGCGCGATGTGAGTTTGGCGTTTTAGGCTTATCTATTAATTTGATGTACGAGTAGGGCGAAAAGTGCTTTACTGCCTGTGTTCATTTTTCTACCAACAGCTCCAGCCACGCCCACTCTACAAGCGCTCTCAAATGAGTTGGCTTCGGTGGAGAATTGGCACAAGCTCGGAGTGAACTTAGGCTTGCAGGGCCACCAGTTGCGAAAACTAGAGCAGGATTACCCTCGAGACAGTGATCGCCGGAAGTCTGAGATGCTAGATCTCTGGCTAATGAGTGCTGTGGATCTTACTTGGGAAACTGTTGCCCAGGCCCTTTGTCTGATGCAAGAGCATGTGGTTGCTGATGGGATACGAAGAAAATACTGCTGCTCTTCCACTACTGCAGGTGAGTATTCATCTAGCAGGGCGCATAATAAGCACAAATCCAATGGTCATGCCTAGTCTGAACCTCAGACCCTTCTGTTGTGCAGCCAGAAGGAAGGGTTTGTGGTTCAGACTAGGTCATGCCTTGATTGAATCATTCCCACTTGCAATGAGACACAAATTACTGGCTTTTCTTATTCACCTCGTCGTTCGCTGCTATAAAACCCTGGGAATCTACTAAAGGCATGTTTGTGACCAATGCAAGCAGTATATCTGGTTCTTACCACAATACAGTGGCATAGCCAAGCTGGGGCACACTGGGGCACATGCCCCAGAAACTGGAGGCCGTGCCCCACCAACTGCAGGCGCGCTCGCAAATTATTGACGACGAAAATGCCGTTGTCGACCGCGATCGGGTGCTAAAAATACATAAAGGTCTTGAATCTAGCAGTGCAGATAGCTATCTATATCCTCAGAAATCGCGTGCAGTGAGATCAGGGGAGCGTATGAGACTTAATTATTACAAGACTTCAAAAAAAAAACATTAAAAAGATGTAGGGATGGCATGCCAAAAAGTACGCAAACAAGGTAGGGATGATATAATAGTGAAGGTAAATTTACAAAGCCTCATCCCTGCATCGTTTTCACACTAGTTTGCAACTGTAATGTAAAATGATGTAGGGATAAGGGCTTTGTAAATTTACCTTTACTATTACATCATCCCTACCTTGTTTGCGTACTTTTTGGCATGCCATCCCTACATCTTTTTACATTTTTAATGTTGTTTTTTTTAAGTCTTGTTTCGATGTTAATCTTATTACAGTTAGACCTAAGCCTAAGAAGAATATTTCTTTCAAGTGTAACCACAACACCATGCAGAACTTGAAATGGCATTGACAATTTAGCAGTGGTTCCAAGAATGTAATAACATTGCCAGCAAGAATCTGATGAAGGCCAACCACTCTCCGGAGCTCCGTACCAAACGTTTTGAAACAATCTCCTGAATTTCGATCACAATGACATGACTGACCAGCTGCAGCACAGTTTACTAAAGCTGTGAGTAGCTACTTTATTTAGTGTAGCTATAAGTTGGCAGCTGAATGCAGCGCCTTGCCTACGTGGTGTTCATAAACCTTGCCCACTACCACGAGAAGAGACCGTGCCAGCCGTGCGCATGGTCACCTTGCGATTTCGCTTGTGCACTAGTCTCGTTCCAATGATCGCGGTATTTGGCCTCAGAACGAGATTACATGTGCGCATGCGTACAAAATTAGAAAATGGCGTCCTTCGCAACAGACAGCAACCACAGATTGTTGTGAATGGCTTTTATTGACCAGGGTGAATTTGAAGCTATGAAGACGCTGAGTGGTTGCAGAGCTCCGCGCTGTGATAAGCATCAGTTTCATGCTAAAATGACGGTGAGTACTCAAACCTTTTGCGAGATATCATTGTTGAACATAGTGGTCTTAACAAGAAAGAAAGAAAGAATACAAAAAATGGCACTTTCGCTACCGCACACTTTTGCATTTAGCTGTCTTCTGCGTAGCTTTTTGCCACTTATATGAGTCTTGCTGATCACAAAGGCACTCAAAGAGGAAGCCTGGGCGCTTTAAATAAGCTTTTAGCGTGTTTGTGGTGAAGTTATATGGCTTTTGCTTAAGTATCGCATATATTGCGCGTCGGCGCCATCCCTACATAGAGAGTCTACCGACTCTCTGATAACGAAGTCTCGTACGCTCCCCTGATCTCACTGCACGCGAGTTTGCCGTGAGTAATGAAGTGACTTTACACCGCGCACAAGTCCGGCATAGTGGGAGTGCTCCTGATTCAAGGTGACGGTATGGCCTGAATTAGCCTCAGAACCGACCTGTGAAGCTAAAAAATTCCAAATTTTCTGTGGGAGCATCCCCCCAGACCCCCCAAGTTCCTGTTTGTCTCTTCCTTTTGCGCTGAAATTGCCACAAACATAGGGTCCCCTAGTATCGGCTGTGTCCTGGCTATGCCACTGCCACAATACTTGTGGTAGCAAAATTCTGTAAACTTGCTTCATGGGAAATCATGTATGCATGCAGGTGTGGGTGAGTGATGGGCTAGTGTAAAATGCAAAACGATCTTTAGAATAGACTCATTCTGTGTACTCACTAGAAGTAAAAGTATGCTTTGATCTCGTGGTATTGACCGGGTAAAACTGTACCACTATGACGCACGCAACCTCAAGTATCTACACTTATATATTAAGGATATACTAGGACTACGCATGCGCATGATGCCTCGCGCCGCTCCAAGCGCCATGCGCGGATGGGGCGCGCGGCGCAGGTGTCAGGCGTTGCTCGTCTAGTGGGAGTTCAAAGAACAGTACAAAACAACGGTAACGTGAAGAGTGAGCCTAAATACCTGGCTTGTGAACAATCTCCAATACGTGCTTTCTACTTTTGAACTCTTTCTTGTTCTTCTGTCGCTCTCTTGGCTTTCTACGGTGGGCTGACTTCTTTGCTTTTTTTTTTTCTCAGAGTCGGCAGCCGTCGGCTGCGTTCAGCACTCGTTTGTGCACTTCGCTCCGCAAATACGTACGTTGCGAAGGGCCAGTAGCTCTGTCCTCCCCGTCGTCCGTCGGGAAGAAACGTCGTCCCAACTTCGTCGTGTAATGCACGTATCCGATATCCTGCCTGGGCGTGAGCGCAAATTGACATTCCAAGCGTTGACCTCAAATTGACATTCCTAAGCGATACCGCAAATTGACATTCCTAAGCGTGACCGACACGTACGTACATACGTACGTACGTACGCACGTACATTGCGAGAATAGATCCCTCATTCAGAGCCTCGCGCTAATGCGCTCGGCAATGAAACTATCTGTCCTTCTCTCCTCAGACCTAGCACTGCCACAGCAGTCAGTGGGCTCATTGGATACGAGTATTGTGCCCACAAGTGACAGCTCCTCCTCAGCCATCGGTGAGTCCTGGTATGATATTTTTTATGACACCTCTGTTGGCAGTCATCAGGAATCAAACTCAGAGATCTCAGCTTGGCTCTGATCACTTAGCTCCAACCAGCAGGCAACAAACCACTGGCCTTTATGTGTTGACCAAAGTGTAAAGTCTCTTACTCTAAATTTTAGATATCTTCTCTCATCTGGAAACTAGCCTCGTACCCAGTCCTCCACCACAGCTATCGTCGCTTGCAGTACGAATAACAACTTATTTGTACTGCAAGCGACGATAGCTGTGGTGGAGGACTGGTAACAAGACTAGCTGAAAACCACTTCTCAACCTAATGGAATTCTAATGGCACATGCTGAGTGTGTCCAAGTGTGAGACTGACCTGTGCAATGCACATAGACAATTTTTGTGGGAGTACAGTCTACAGTTATAGCACTTGGAATGTGGCTAAAAAGTATATATTCAGGGAGCAGTCAAGGCGGACAGAACTCTACAACAGCCACAAGTGAACTGAACTTACAGAACTGGACATAAATAGCAACAGACAGCTTGCTCCTGTTCCAGGCCCCACAGCCAGGCTCGTGGTGTGTGGAGTGTGTGTATGGAGTGTGTGTGTGGAGTGTGTGTACATGTTGTGTGTGATTGATTTTGTACTACCTTTTTAGGAACTCTGCTAGAATAGGCATACATTCAGTGGTATGAGGAAAACGATTAAAGTGAAAACGCAGTAGTAGCTCAGTGGTCAGAGTACTGACAGCTCAAGCCAGTGGCCCTCGGTTTGATTCCTGGCAATTTCTTATTGGCCTCATACTGTGACAAACTTGAACCATAAGTTGTATTTCAATAGGATCGCAAGTGAAGACTCAAACACCAATACCTCCACACATGGACGATAGATTGGTTCTTGCAAAAGAAAACCTCCGAAAGATCAGATTTAAATATGCGTCACTGTTTACACTGGCTCTCTGTGTGCTGCAAGGAAAGAACATTGATGTGTCAATCCTCCGAGCATTTCTCACTGCCCTCTACTTACCTGAAAAAGACAGTGATGACAAAGAAGAAATTAATCCCACGAAATTCATCAGTGAAGTCCTTGGTACTGCACAAAGTGTTGGTGAGATCTTTGAATCCCTCACGAAGAATGGCCTGCTAAGCTACAAGAATTTCTATGTTCTTCGCTGTATTATCAACCAGTTTGCTGGTGATGACATTGAAATGAAAACAAAGCTACATGAATATGAGCAAGAGCTAGCTGGGTACATGCTGGTAGCAAAAATAGGAGATCACTTAGATGTTGAACTCCACCAAAGTGAACAGTCAGAGCCGGATCAGACACTACTCAATGAACTTTCACACAAGGTGAAAGCAAGTGTCCTACAGAAGACCCTGAAATATTTCAGAAAGCTTTGGGGCTTAGTGGTATATCGTGAACAGCCAAGACCAGACCCCAACTTACTTGACGAACTTTCGTTGAAAGTGAAAGCAAATGTCACAGAAAGGACTCTAAAATATGTCAATGAACTTTGGGACTCATTGGCAAATCAAGTGAAACTGCCAGTTACAGCACTGCTCTTCCACAAAATTGCAAAGGGTTGTGTTGAAATCACCTGTCTTCTCCCTTGCCATCTCACCCGCTTTACATTGAAACAACTTCAGGAGAGCACCGACTATTTCCAACAGAAGAACATCTTCCGAGTGACTATTGCTGGTAGGTGTGTCTACGAGGAGCCACTTCCTGTACAGGAGAGCACCAGGAAGGAGGAGACTGACCCAGGAAGCAAGGTAACCAGTGACTACAAGCCAGGAAAACAAATTTCGTCGTGGACATTGCGAAGGGTAGATTAATCCTAGAGACACATGACTTTCATAAGCACAAGATAATTGCAGTACATCAGCTTGTGGTACAGACGTCCAAATCATAGCAACCCCAGCCTTTTGACAGACGTTGCTGTTGTAAAGAAGTTGCCCTCAAAAGCACCGTGGATACACAGGATGTGCTGCAGTGTAGCAAGCCAGTAGCTAAGTGCGCACTTCACCAAAGTGTCAAACCACACTTGTAGCTCAGTGTGGCTGTGCTGGATCGATAATCTGCTACCAGAAATGTGTAGCTAATAGATGTAGTTTGTTGTAAGTGTATCTACTGTAGGCTGTAAACAATGTTCCAGACCTGCAAGCCGGGATGATTTTTTTGTGGTCACTTGAAGTGTCAACACTTTTGATCAATAGCTCAGGTCAGCAGTGGTTTAAATATTTACAAATTTATGAAATACAGTTACCTTCATGTTAAGATAGATAGTTTGTCCACTGTAAAATCCTGTGTCACCATAGGTCCAATTCATTGATGGAAAGTGTTTGGCCCCATGGAATCGCCACAGATTAGTTCTCAGCCTTAGCGCTTACTCAGTAGATACTCCAATGATAACTGCTTCCAGCCATGTTGTCAAACTTCGGTATAAGTCCTCTCAAGCTGAGAAGGAAAGCTAAAACATTGGGCATACACGTGCACTTTTGTGGCTTTTATTTATTACTATATATATATTTTTTATTTCCACTTGGGTGTAATCAGAGCTTAGGTTAGTATTCAGAGATTAACAATCAATGCCTGGAGTTGGGATGGCCTGGAAATGGGGTTATATTGCATCCCTTTGTCATGATTAATTTTTTCCAGCATAGACAAAAACTTGTCACTTCAGCCCCCAGTGTCTTTCATCAGTTGGAATAGAATTATGACTGCACATATGCAATTTCACTAGTGTTTTAGTTGAAAGATACAGGGTCACCAATGTACTCATATTACTAATACAGTATGGTGCATAAATTTTCTATATGTGTGCATTCTGTTTTCACAGGACAGGCAATTGAACACCATGGATATGCAGCAACAGATAGAACAAAAGTGGGTTTGCTCTTGAGCAATATTATAACACATTGATTACTGTTCTAAAAGTGAGCTGTTGTTGATATGGACTGTCAAACAGACTTCTACCTATAAACGGAAGAAAAAAACAACCCTCCAGTCAGGGCTTGGTAGTTGATCTGACAACTTTTCAATGTGTCCTTCCAAACCTAGGGATCGGTATTGTTGCAAAATTGCAGTGCATTCCCTCTGGATGGTGGAAAGACCTGGGGATGCTATACATACAATGGTTTTACTACAACTTTTCCAAGATTCTAACTATAATGGTCAATCATTTGCTTTCGTAACAGTTTTGGCATTGTTTTTCTGGAGTCATATTTAATATCCTGACTTTCCATTTTCCTAGCACATGTGGAGAGCCATCAACCTTTGAGCAGGGGGAGAGTACCACTATTCCCATGGAGACAGAGACACAAGAGCAGCAGGAAGCAGAGCATCAGCACATGGATGTGGACACAACCCTGTCTCTTGTCTGCAAATTCCTCAGCCCAGTGAACAGTGGCATGACTGTTCTTGAGCAGAGAACGGGCAAAGGTATGCCTTGTTTGCCTCTCCAGAGTGGGCTGCTATCTCCTATCATTGATTGGGGTGGTCTGGATTATACATTCCCCAGATCATTGTTATATACCACACCTTGTGCACCATTTGTAGCTCACAACATTTCATGTGACAGCCACTTGTTGTTTCTTCCCTCATAGTTCCTTTACACAGTATGAGGCAAGCAGATGTGAAGGTCCCAAAGGGTAGCAGGTTGCAGAGACATTATAGTCTCCCACTGATCCCATCAACTCCCATGTACTGCTTGGAAACTGGATCAGAAAATCTAGATCCATTTCCCATTGATGTGCAGAAACACTCACATTCACTGGACAGATTGGCATACCATCAGCCTAGAAAGCCGCTGTCATCAACATCAAGTTCAGTAAACTTTTCACCGCTAGCGAGCCCAAGAAGCCTTTCTCCAATGACATCTCCATTTCCAAGCCGAAAGCAATGGTCACGGTCTAGTTCTCCACTGTACAGTTCAATACAACAGTCACGATCTAGTTCTTCACACAGTTCAAAGCAATGGTCGCGATCTAGCTCACCATTATACATGTATAGTCAAACAAAGAGATCACGATCTAGCTCGCCACTGTATAGTACAAAACGATTGTCACGGTCTAGCTCTTCATTACATAGTCCAAAGCGACTTTCACGATCTCTATCACCAGTGGCAGGTACCGGTATGAGGTTTTCTCGTTCACACTCACTACCATCAAGGTCAAGGTCCCCCTCACCTTCCTCTAGTATTGTGGATCCCTGGAGAAGAGTACATATTGGTCATGGTGCAACAATGTTTGAGGAGCCCATGGACTGGAGCAATCTTTTACCTCTTGTAAGTGTTGTACCTCTACTTCCATGATGTGTTTTTTCGTTCCCTATAGCTCCACCTTAGCTTTTCAGTCTTCCTACTAACCACAATAAACTTTTACTGCATCTGAGCCTTTTTCTAAGCTAGCAGTGTGCAAGCTATGTGCTCCTCTACTGCCCCTTCACCTAGGAGATGAAACTGTTGGAGGCATGTCAGTATGGTCGGTCAGGGCAGGTTCGCTATCTTCTCAAGACTGGTGTCAATGTCAATGTGGCTGACATTGTAAGTGGTTTGACTGAGGGATGTAGCTATTGTATCTAGGTTCTCAGGGGTGTAATAGCCAGTATACTAGTACTAGACGACTCTTCACTGCTATATACAAGATATCATGTGCACAAGTTCGTACTGGGAGGATTTCTCTAACTATTAATGATCATAATCATATGACCATATCACAGTCCATACTTAAGCTCCATTAACAACAGTGCAATAAATGCCAAATAGTGCTAGTAATCCCAAATTGCAATTAATAGCCATTCACTCGTGCTATTAATCCCAAATTGCACTCGAAACCATGCTATTAATTATACTAATAGCTAATGTAGCTCACCCTGGCCCATGATGCAGTGTCTACCTAATTTTAGAGCCATTTGATTACTCTCTATCATGCAGGATGGTAGAACAGCACTGAAACAAGCCAGCCTCAATGGCCATCAGAACATTGTTGATGTGCTTCTTAGAGGTGGGGCCAACCCTGACCTACATGACAGGGTAAATGCAAGACAGGAGAGTGGTGTGCATACAAACCTGCGTATTCATCCTGAATACTGTTAAACCGAAAACGTGGTGCAGTCTTCATACGTATGTGTCAGAAATAACACAAGGATGGTCAGGCCATCTTTTGCGTGTGCATGTGGCAACAATTTCCGCCCATTTCAGGAAGCACTCTAGTTCCACATTAACTATGAAAGGTAGCCTCCAGAACAGTACATTTCCAACCTCAATGTTCTTTTTTCACACAACTACAACCAATCATGACTATATACTAATCTACTAGAGTTGCCTCAGGAGTGGAGATTGCTTTCACAGGTTCCCCACAGCAGTCTTCACTGTCATTGACCGGATCACTCAAACTCTTTATTACTCAAATGCATGAACGTAGTTTCATCCTAATCGGGTCTTGTCAGGTGCATGCAGAGTATAAAATGCATACATGCAGGACTATTTATTTGCTAGTACAACATGGCGTGTGACATCAAGTGTACAGATGCTATCTGCATAGTTCATTGGCAGCGTTGATGGTGGGGGGTCCTGAGAGCTCTGTATTTCGTGACATGCCATGTTGTACTAGCGTATATAAAGCGCTGCATATATGTACACTGCATCCACCTGGCAAGGCCCAATTAGGCCGAAACCATGAGAATGGCTGCTTGGAATTCAGATTAACGTAGTTGTCTTAGGACAAAAGAAACTCATAACATTTCAATTACAACTCTGAGAATAAGTTCTAGAGTACACATAAGCTGAAATCTAGGCTTTGACAAGTACTTCAGTGATCAAGCCATAGTTGGACAAGCTGCACTGGTTCTTACACCTATGTGCGTTGTGATTGCCTTATTGTACGTGCCAAGCAAACACTGGTACTGGCCCATTTTTCAGCACATTATACTTTCTGTTTGCATGTTCCAGGTGTGCAGTATGCCAACAATTGTTGTGTGATATTTAGCCTGAATTGTTTGCATTACCCTCACTACTGAGCACTAGCTTGTTCCCAGGCTCTCCCCAGACGCGATTTCAGTATGCGTGAACTGAAGATAATGCAAAACATTGTCAAAGAGTTTGAGTCATGCTACTGCATGGTATAATCTATTTTGGTATGTGAATGCGTTGCTGTTTAGCTATGTACACATAGGTGTTGGAATGGAGGAGAATTTTGAACCTTCCCCGCCACTTTCCAGAGTATGTAAGGGGGCTAAACCCTCCCAGTAACCTCACACATTGAATCAGTCACGTAATAAACGTAGACTAATGGCTTACAGAAAAGAGATTGATTTCTAAAGTTGATTGTGCAGGATATAAATTTAAGGCCAACTACAGTATTCATGCACTTTCTATTTAGAGACCACTTGTCTACTTCCACACAATTGGCCAAATTTAAGTCTGTGATGTTAGTCTGCATGATGTGGATGTGAAGTGACCTATTGTCATAAACTGTAAGTACAACTGAAGATTCAAGTGATTTTTTTGGCCTAAAAATGCCTTAGAAGCAATCCAGACTATCAAATTCTACATAAAAATATAGGGGAGGGGTTATAGACCGTATGCCCCAAAACTTTCTATCTGCTGCATGCTTACACATGTAGTGATCATTTAGCCCCCCACCTTGAAGTACGTATCTTCCACCACTACTGACACACACACACACACACACACGCACACACACACACACACACACACACACACACACACACACACACACACACACACACACACACACATGCACGCACGCACGCACGCACGCACACACACACAAACACGCATGCACACACACAACAGAATGGGTTTTTTCCACTCTATAGTGCTAGTCAGGAAGGACATGACAAGATTGTTAAGATGCTGCTTCGGGCAGGAGCTACAGTGGACCTCCAGAGCAAGGTGGGTGGCCTTGATCATTACGAAACGTTGGGGGGGGTGTACGAATAAATGGAGTATTTGTACGAAGTGAATAGAAGAAAAACGCGTGCAAGTTTTCGACACTAAGGAAACTGATCAGCAGGTACTTTTCTAACTTAAGTTAGCTGCCATTATGTACAACAACTAGTAACAAGTAACTTTGGCTTCGATCTACATGCATTCATATATATATGCCTACGCTGGGTGAGCAACTTGAAGTTTATGAGGCTTCTCAACTTACACTTCACATAAACATGTCTGTCCACCCACTATTAAAGACTCTTAGCCGACATCAAAGAATGAACTTACATGCAGCATGCTGTACAGCATTCGCTGAACGTTAGTCTCGTGAGGTTTCACACGAATAAACCTGCGGGAACACGCGGACTGACCCCCACCCCGGCTTATTTCGACATCGTCCCTGCCTGTACGATCAGAATCAAGAGCCAAAAGAACTTGTTCATTCGCATTTGTGGACGTTGGAAACGCTCTCACTATATTTGTGTCAACTCAGACTGCTTGTGCTCAAACACGCTTCCGCTGTACGAACAACAGAATAATTTTACATGTACGAATAGATTAGAGTACGTAAATTACCGTTTTTTCCCAGAAAAGGGGGGTGTACGAATTAATAGGGTGTACGAATTATTAGAAATTCTATGGGCTACATAATGGCCGACTTGCATAATGACGTCACGTATGAGGGCTGGGGTAAAACTTTAGCAGCTGGCTATAGAGAATGTATGGGGAATTCCAAACGCGTGTTGAGAAGATCCATCAGTTTGATTCGCGGAAAGAGCGGTCGTCTCCATGCGCTAATATTTGCTACCCGAAGAGTTGGTGTATTCATAAGTGAGTCCGATGGTCGTATTGCGTGCAGTGCGCGGCATTAATTGACTGGAAAGCCGCCGATGGTTCAGCTCATGATGTCTACCAATATGCTATTTTTGGAAAACGGCTAAGACCTCTGTCTTGAAACTATTTGTAAGCCACCTTATTGTGTACAATATTTATGTTTTGTGCAATGGGGAGGGTGGGAAGGCATGAATAAGCCAGATTTACAGCTGAATTTGCATGATTTAATTAGTTGCAGCTGCTGGGATACTCTTGTACTTCGTGTGGGCATGCAACCTCTTCTTGGAGAGAGTATAACCAGAAAGTAGACTGTGTAGCCTCTTTCGTAGGCCCTCACCTGGCTTTCTGTTGCTTGCTGTATGGTGGTAAGCAACAGAAAGCTGGGTGGGGCGTGCATGGGAATGAGGCTACTGAGACAGTGTGTAGCTGAAGGTTTGCAGCAGGGTATCACATGTAGCATTGTTCCCAGACCTTCTCCAAGTCAACGTTCTGATTATTTACAGCACGGAGAAAGCCTGGGAGATTTTCACATGATTGATATGAATTCGTGACGGAGGCAAAAGGGTCAAGAGATGTCAAGGTCTTTCTGGTAGTTAGTGTCTGTTGTTGTTGTTGTTGTTGTTGTTCAGGGCAAAAGAATGCATGCATGGGTAAAACACATCACTATGAGTGATGTTCAATTTACACATTTTACCTCTTCCCCTCCGTACACTTTCACAGGGCCATAAATTGATGCTCTCCTTAGATGCCAACAAAGGCAACCATGAACTGTGCAGTGTGCAGACCCAAGAGACAATCCTCGAAGAGCTGCTTCAAGGAGCACAACTGAACTTGCATAATCAATGTTAAACTGTTGTTCTGTACATACTGCCATTTTAGTCTTATTATATCTCCAAAATATGACATGGTACAATGTAGCTGAACCATGGCTAAATCATGAAGGTGTGCATGTATGTGGGCGGGGCAGCGGGTTCTCCGCCTTCTACAGGATCTATTCAAGTGAAGTAAGTTATCTCTGACGCTGACTCTAACTTGAGGTAGTTGTGAGGGCAGTTGTAGCGATTGTAATTTAAACTCTTGAGCACTGTGCGTAGCTTTGCATGCTAGCCGAAACGTTGTGCAACGTCTGAAGCGCATAGGAACTATTCAGAGGATAGATCATTCTGCTGTGGTCAATGCATGTAAAAAGAGTGGCAACAGCTACTATTGATCACAAGTTATAACGGTGTTTATCAGGTGGGATACAAAATCCCCATACATTCTCTATGGCACGCCGTCGAAGTTTTACCCCAGCCCTCGTATGTGACGTCATTATGGAAGTCGGCCATTCAGATCATTGTTAGAGTATTTGTACTCCATCACTATGGCAATCATAACCATGCACACTGATAGCAGTGAGAGGACGTGACCATGGGACATGGTAGAAGCCTTCTGACCCCAGTGTTTGTCTCTAGCAGTAGCCACATTAGTACTGCTATTGACAAAATTAATGCTAGGGTAATGGGACATGGAAGCCTCATCGCAAGGCCTTTTGACCCCAGCATAAATCTTTGGTCTCTTGTAGTAGCCACGTTAGTATGGCTAGTGACAAACGCTGGGTTCAGAAGGCCAGGGTACGAGGGTAGGGACATGGCAGTGCAGTCTATACAGCAGCGTGTATCGAGTTTCATAAACGCCTCACCTTCACCTCCAAGATCATAATTATGCTCATTGGTGATTACCATGGTAAATATTGGAGTGCGAGGAGTATGAATACTGCTCTTTTGAAGTGTGAACTGTTAGCAGTTGAAGTCATGTGCGTACAGCTAGTTTCATACCCAGGCTTTCCGCAGCCTCTCATCTTGAAATACATAGCAACATGTTCTCGTGTGAAGCCAGACTCTCACATCTAAGAGTCTGGTTTGCAGGACTATAGTAACATGTGTGGTGGATATGGCTGTATTGATATTGTTACACTGTCCAGCTTACCATGTGGGTAATTTGTGTAAGCCTAGCCTCTCTCCTTAAATTATGTGGACAAAACTCCACCCCCCAGCTTGTGATTGATGTCTGGAACTTTCTGCATAGGAAATGATAACAACAATGTGCTTGTTTGTATTGGTGCTCCCCACTTGACACTAATGGCTTGGATGTTGATGTTCAAGACCTATTCTGGACTACTACACTCTGAATCTGACTAGACTGTGCTATCAAAGTTTCCATTTAAAGCTTTATGTGAAGACTGTCATTCCCCAGTTCCCTTTGTTACCCCATTCAATTTAGTGATTTTGCCAGATTCTATTTTGGGAAATTCTTGCATTTGTTGAGGACTGACAAGGAGCTTTCTTGGGGGTGTGGTGAAGGCACTTTTTGTCTGCCATAAATGCTACTGTAGCCTGCATGCTGCTGATTTCCCTAAACAGAATTGTAAAGTACACTTGGGTACCTTCCTCCAGAGGACCAAAAGGGACGCCAGCAACAGCTGTAAGAACTCCTCCTCAGTCATTTCTACACTAACTCCACCATTTTCGCGGGCCTGAGACAAGATCCAAAGACTACGTACAAATTAGTACCTTGAAACGCACCCACTGTAGATACCAAATAACTAGTTCATAAGCACCTCAGCTTCACCTCCAAGTTTGTTTACCCACATAATTATGCTCATTTGTGGTTGACATGGTCAAGGACTGTGAGGAGTGTGAAGCTTCATGCTAGATGTGGTAAGGACCAATGAAATTGCAAGATTATGTAGCACTTTGCTTACAGCAGTAAAATCTTGCATCTGGACTGAGGTATGATAATGTTTTTTGAGTGGGTGTGTCGTGAAACTTTTGGAATGTTGATACACTAGTCTCAAAGAGTGAAGGTGCCAGGCAACATAAAATACACATCTCGCTAGTGGGAACAACTGTCGTACATATCAAACAGTGAACGTGTAGAAAAACACACAAGATGCCACCACTTTAGTGTGAAGACTTTGGCTATTTGTCACTTACATCATATTCATGCTCACTGGATGTAATGTATCAGACTTCCTGCTTTTCTTCTTAATGGACTTCACTACTTCACACAGTGTACTAGTTTGTAGTGGAGCAATGTCACTTTCAATTTCATTTTTGAACTGTGAGCAGTTGAAGTTGCAAGTGTACAGCTAGTGCTATACATACCAACATGTATAGTCATGTGTGTTTGTTATTGCTGTATTGATATGTTTACACCATCCAGCTCACCATGTTGGTAACTTCTACCATAAATGTAGACCCTCACCTTAGTTATGTAGACATAACCCCACCCCCTAACTGTGGTCCCGCCCTTTCTGTAGTAGGCCACGGGTTGGGAGTTCAAAGGGACCGAAACCCGTGGTCATGCGAGGACCGGAAAGGGTACTCCCCTGAAGACCAGTATTTTTTTGAGCATATCTCCCAAAAACAGTAACTAACCGCCCCATCCATTTGAGCCATAAATGCCCCACCCATTTAAGTCATAAATGCCACACCCATTTAAGTCATAAATGCCACACCCATTTAAGCCATAAATGCCCCACCCATTTAAGCCATAAAATGCGAATGGCTTTCAAGGCTTTCAAGGTGCTGACCACTGTACACTCCAGAGAATGGCTTTCAAGGTGCTATTAAGCGCCAAGGTAGCCCTTTCCTAGGCTTTTCTCAAGTCTTCCCTACGCTTATTGTTCGGAAAAAAACTGCCAGAACGGGCTCCTACTAAAACACAGCTACATGTACTGTCAATTACGCAACTATGAGTGTGGGCACATCGACGATCCGCCTAAGCTCAATTAACTTCTCTCTACCTTCTCTCTACCCTCTACGTCACTCATGTGATAGATTATTCCAGGCCCTCTACCGCTTTTCCGTACTGCAAGTGACAGAAAGCTGGGGAGGGCCTGAGAACAAGGCTAATGTGTTGTTTTTGTAAAATTAGGAGTGCGAAAAATGTCTGTTATACGGTGTAGCGGGTGTCCGCTATTCAGGGTTTCTCATGTATAAACTCTATGGAGAAATGGTCAGGACTTTCAGAATTGTCTGTTATATCATGACTGTCTGCTGTTAAGCGGGGTTTCACTGTACACTGATGTGCAGTGACTAAGCATGCAGCAATGCACAGATGTACATTGGTACAGTAGTTTTGCCAAATGTTGCTTCAACACAGTCATTGATTTATTGTAGTTCATTCATTACATGAATCGCATCTTGGATGTAATAATGAAGCTTGGACGGTTGTTTGATCATATCTAGCACAAACTGGAATTGATGCTCGTGTTCCGTATTCTTCTGTGGCCAGGTGGGTTCTTCTGAATCAATATTTGAGTGGCTTGGTCTCTGCCTACAATTGTTGGTGATTGCCAAACATCAGCATAGTAGTTTTCACCTGGGCATTTGCTTCTTTTTCACTCACCAAATATGTGTGCACTGTAATAAGATTGTGAAATCTCATTCCTGAGAATGTGCTGCAAGGAAAACTTATAATATCCAGCATACAATTTTAAACTGGATTCCTCCTGCCTAGGGTCTTTCATGTGGAAGAAAGGGTCCATTCTATAGCGGGCAATAAGGACGTTTACTAGAATAAAAAGAAAATTACAACCTCATTACAATAAACACAATATTATATCTGCAGATAAGTGTACAAACCAGAATTCCTTTAGTAAAGTACCACAATAGCGCAGCATTGCATGGGGGTCGGGCACATTCAAAATTCTGTGTGAATTTTGTACCGTAATCTCCCGAAAATAAGCCCACCCTCGAAAATACGCCCACTCCCCTTTTTTGAATGAAGTTGTTGCAAAGGGTGCTTTTCTCTCTCGAAAGTACGCCCACCCATTTATGCCCCAGTATATGCTGTTATGTTAAGCAAGAAGCACGGAAGAAGCAGCACAGTGCAAGAGGAGGGACTAACAAATGAAAGCAGACACCATTTGCTGTTATTGCATGTGAGGTGGGCGTATTTTCAAGAGAAATGCCACATCTCTCGAAAATACGCCCACCCCCCTCTTTTAGGAGCCACTTAAGTTCATCGCCCATGGGCATATTTTCGAGAGATTACGGTACTGTTTTATACTGATTGTTCTTAATACATGCAAGCTGGGCCTAGTTACTGCTGACCTCTGCTTCCCTCTGTTGTCTGTTAGTACACAGTCTGGCCAAACATTTAGTGCTTACAAAACAAGTGGCCATCACCCCCCCCTCTCCCTCAACGATCCCCATGCATTAGGAAAAGACACAGGCTACATAATTTTGAAAGTCTTGCCTCAACAAATGGGAGCTACGATGTGTGTAGCAGTGTTGGCGCTCCCCCACCTGACACCCCCCCATCCATTTAAGCCATAAATGCCCCATCCCCATCTCCCTTTTATGTTTTAACTTCACACTTTATGTATGTGTGAAATTTTGAACATCGATGTGCCAGCGGTGTTGGTGCTCCCCCACTCGACACACAACTTCTATACATAGCAACATGTATAGTCATGTGTGTTGGTTATTGCTGTATTGATATGTTTACACCATCCAGTTCACCATGTTGGTAACTTCTACCACAAGTGTAGACCCTCACCTTAGTTATGTAGACATAACACCACCCACTAACTGTTTAGCCCCACCCCCAATCCTCGCTAATGTGTGGAACTTCCCATGTGAAACAAGTGGGAACAACAATGTGTCTGTTGGTGTTCCTCAATTTGACAATACAGCCCCAGTATAGCACCATGTGCTGGTATGTACCATAGGCTGCTGTGGTGAAAGCTGAGGGGAGGGAGGGTGAGGAGAAGGGAAAGGGTGTAAGGGCAGGAAAGAAATGTGGGTAAGGGGAAGAGGAAGTAGACAAAGGAGGGGGGATGGAGATGGAGGAAGGAGGGAAAGAGGAGAGGAGCAAGAGCATCTTCACTTAGAGTTTATAGCTTCCTGAGTTCTAGGAAGTCACTTGTTGAAAACGTGACAGTTGTAGACTAACTTGAATATTGGTGACCCACTGAGCGAAAACCCGGCACATTGCGCATTTTATGAAAATCGAGATAAGACCGGAAATCGGTATACCAATGTGTAATTGTGCGGCAGAAAAAAATGGAAAAGATCGGTTGCTTGGTTCCCAAGCTACAGAGCGAAATGCATAGTGGATGCGGAACGCAACTTTTCGAGAAAACGCAACGTTTTTTTACATTGCTACGGTAAATCTTAATGTCTCCGTATACTATCGTGTTACATAAATTTTCTTGTAAAAAGCAGCTTGGAAGTCGGCAAAGACAGTTGGGAAAGACAGTGGTTATAAAAGCGGGGGCTTACATTGTGTCTATGGACAGAAAGACAACCGTATATGGACTGGAAGCTGGTTAATGTCGCGTTTTTTTGAAAAAAAAGCATACAGGCTGTCCATAGCAACGTGTTCCCATATTTCACTGGCCTGCCTGTGAGTTCAAGCTTATATCGTCTTTATAGTAGCAGAGCCGGGCTTCATAATTCAGTATGATACAGTCCAAGCCCCCTGTGACACGTTAGTGTAATAATCTGAGTTTAGCTGGGAAATGACCTGTACGGATAAAATTGCCTCTAACTCAAATTCAATATTTGCGCGAAGTGCCAGGTTTTCGCTCAGCAGGTCTTTGATATTCAACACCTATTCTGGGCTACTACACATGCTGAACCTGACTAGACTGTGTGGTTGAATTTTTCACTTAGAGCTATTTATGACTGTGAAGACTGTAGCCCCTGGTCCACTAGTTAACTCCTAGGATTGGATTCTTTGATGGGTTTGTGTTTTCTTGAGGTAACCAACTACTGCACATTATCATTCTTCTTTGTGGATGTGAGGCTGGTGTAACTATGTCACCTGTGGGTCCTCCTAATATGTAGAAATGGTTATTTGTCCTAGGTAATGCTGGGGTGGATCTAGTTATTTCACGATGGCAGCTGGTCATGCAGTAGGCTAAATGTAGGGGCATGAATTGGCCATTTGGACCATTTCAGACCTTGTTTTCGGAGAGGAAAAGTAGCTGATATCTTGCCAAATCGGGACTTTTGTCTGAATGACAAGTTAGTATTTCAAGTAAGACCCTTAATTTCCGTTCCATAGCACTGATTGTGTTCCAGATACTGGAAGTGATTGGCACTGTGGAATGGGAACAGTCTGGCTTGCGTGACTAAGCCGACAGTTTGTAAGCATAAAGCAAAAACAGATGCAGCCTACTGCAAACAAGCAAGAGTTGATAGTACAGAGGCCACTAGTTAATGTTAATAGCTGACGCACACATGGTTTGGGTAGTAAAATTGCCAGTGAAACAATGAATTGTGGCCCTTCTTTAGGAGTATAATTACTAAGCATGCACTGATAACTTGGTAGTGTTGTAGAGAGTTGCACAAAACATGCTTCTCTTTGAACATGAAAGGAAACTTGTAAAAATGCTGTCTACAAGGAAAGCCATGCCCACTTCTTCATCCTAAAGTACCGCAATGCCATGTGTTTTCTAATAGCAAGAGGTTGAAAAACTTTGGCTTCACATAGTGAAACATGCAAGGTCTCGTTGTTTGAAAAGAAGCTATTGTAGAGGTGGTTGTGTCAGTGGAGACATGGAAAATACGCAGTGTGAATTCAGGATTAGAACTATAGGCATTAGTTGTTCTTGAAAGAAATCCAAACATGCCATAGTAGTAGCAGTCTATCGTGTGCACTGCATTCACTATCTACTAATACTGGTCTATACAGTGTATATTAGCACCCTAACCACAGCAACCTGGAATGGCAGGCCTGGATGCATGCACTTGGCATTCAACTAAACGAGTGGGTGTATAAGTACCAACAGCTGATATTTCATTATGTTACTATCATAACTAATTATTCCTACTTGGTAGTCATATCACCTTGGTAACTCTTCCTAAGAGGCACAGGTCTAGGAGCTCATTACTCAGTTATTGAGGAAAAGGATGAAGGCTACTAAGTATTATTAGATCTTTACTCCACACATACTACTTGTAGCTTTGCCACTTGAGTACATGAAAAATGAGAGATCTAACATATACGTGTCACCCTGTAGGGTGTGCATGGCCTATAAATGGAAGGTGCATTGGTTCTGGCTGGAAGGTGCATGGGAGGGTGCTGTATGGTATATGAATGGATGGTACATTGGTTCTTTTCCTACATGATGATTTAGCTAATAAGCTGGAATTCTACAAAACTCAGAGTGAATCATTCTCACACAGTCACCAAATCTCTGAGTGTATGATTACACATAGTACTAACAAGAAGGTATAAATACAGCTGGTATTCTGTTCAGACAGTGCATATACAAGTCAGGGGTCCAACTTTTAACATGCTACAAGCTAGTAGCATAGCAGTAGGATATAGTTTAGGTGATGAATTATTGTACAAGGATGTACGCAAGAGGCAAGTATAGCAGAGGTAAACATTTTTTGTTTATATCGTTTATATTAATTTTAAGTTTTTACTTTTTTCCATGTTTTTCAAAATGGATTCTGCTAGTTCATTGTATTCGATACAGCTTGCTGTCTTGCCATGTACATTTTTCAAAATGGATTCTGAATGTGCTCAAGAGAACGTTTCTCCACGTCTGCTATGTTCTTAATTTGATCTTGGAGTGGGAATACTGCTCTAACCTGAAATGTTAACAGTGGGACTGATGGCTACAAGGAGAACATAGTAAACAGTGCAGTAAATGTGTTGCTTGTACTTGAACTAAACAGCAGTGTTTTAGTGAGCTACAAGCACCTTCTTGCCCACTACCCTCCTGAAAGTTTGTACTTAAAATGATTACTGTGGTGTATGAGACTTGCTTATAGGGTTGCATGATGCAAGAAGTCATACCTATAAGCACAATACTTACATTTGAAAATTGGTCACTACATGCGAGTGCCTGTGTTCAGCTGTTACTCCATGACCTCACTGTCAAGCTACTGGTGTCAGTGGTTCTGGAAAAGCTCACCATGACTTTGTGATCTTGGTAAAACTTTACTGCGACTGTCAGTTTTGGTAGAATAATGATAGTCAAGTGACACCATTTTCCACAGTACGTGAGGTCACAAAGCCAGTTGCAAACATAAGTACTGTCTTATGCTAACTGTTTAGCCCCACCCCCAATCATCTTATCAATGTGTGGAAACTTCCACATGTGAGACACATGAGAACAGTGTTGTGCCTGTTGGTGGTCCCCCACTTGATACTATACTGTCCCTCATCATGACGTGTATACCAACATTTATGGGTGTGTACCATAGGAAGCAGTGCAGGGGGTGTGGGGGGCAAGGGCTCCTTCTCTTTTCATGCAAGGGGGACAAGTCCCTCCCTCCACTGAAAACATGATAATGCTGTTGTAAATTAACTTTGGTTTTTCACCTATTCGAGGCTACTAACACACTCTGAACAGGGCCATTGGAAGCAGTGTGTGAAGTCATGTACTGGTTCAAAATCATTTGCTGCTCTTATACTCAATATATCATACAGGATGGCTGCACATCCCTGAAAATAGCCAGCTACAATGGCCACCAGAAGGTTGTTGAGCTTCTTCTTGGAGCTGGGGCCATTCCTGATCTACAAGACAAGGTGAGAACATGGTGTACATATAGTAGAGACAGTGGTGGTACATGTGTCTTGCATCCAGTGAAACCAGTTACAACATAGTGAAGTCTCCCTCCTATCCTTTCATGGTTACCTTATTGTACCTGTCTTTAAACATGACTCTTCATAGTTGTTTCACTGCATATTTTCAGGCATAAATCAGGTAAATACCTCCTCATTTATTTACTCCCAAATTTTTACATAGATGGTTTTAAGGTGGCGGGTAAGCTACCACACAAGCGCAATAATTGTTTCCAGTTTACGCCCACCATTGTACAGCTGGTTTTTCTTTTTGAATGAAGCAAATCACTGTAGCAGCTGCTTCAGTAGCTTAATATCGAAGAGCTACCTAGCCGTACAGCCGTACTACAAGCGACAAAAGCATGAAGGAAACCCTGAGAAGTTTCTACGTCGTCGATCGCCGTACATCAATGGCCACACCCACCGAGAAGGCCAGGGGTACATTTTTTCGGGACGCTTCGTGAATCAGGTAAACAACTTTAGCAACTGTCTTTACTATAAACAGCTTCTCCAGTGGTTAGTCAAGGGGGTAACGTAAAGTATTCGTGACTAACAAATGCCCGGGAGAGTTCGTACCGCGAAACGCTACAAAAAGTGACTTTCCAGTAACAGTTTCAACTCGCCATCCGTTAAGCTTTACAGCTTATGACCAAAACTCTACGTAGCCCCCTCTAGCGACTGTTGAACTTTCTATTCGCCAAGAATGGAGTATGTGGCTCTCGTACCGTGCGAGTGAAACGTGCTGAAAAATTGTAAAACTCAACCACTGCTCTCCGCGCTGTTTTCTGTAGCATGGTATCAAGATTTGTTACAGAGATAGTACTTGCCATACAGTACTTGAATATCAAGTTTGGCTGTAATTGATTGCACAACTAGTAAGATGAGACATTTTATATATAGCAGATAATTTATTGTGAAATTATTTACCCGCCCCCTTAATACCCTGTGGTTTTGTTTCACTTAGCAGACACAGTTCTAAAGTGGTATTGTTTCTATCTCCAAGTAGGACACTAGTTTTGTGCACAGCCACACAGGTTGTCTCCTGTTACCCAACTAATGATGCAATTTACCTTTCTGCCTCTTTTCGGTACGAAGTAACTCTTATACCGTAGGTCAGGTTTTAATTGTGTAGTAAAAAGGTTGTGTTTCTCAGTTTTATAGGCAGATTGCAAATCCAATAATTGTGATTTTTGCTGGCCCCGTTTTGACCACACCTGCAATAGGCAAAGCATGTGAGAAAAGAACTACGAGTCAGAGTGTTGCATGATGGCAGTTAGAGAGCTTTGTGTGAGGCCACTAGCACAGACTCTTTCTGTCCCGCAGTGCCAATTACTTCCAGAATGCGGCACGCGAAAAAATTAAATTAGCATATAGTGCATTCTAATTTTTGCTGTTCTTCCAGATAGCTATAATGTAACCTCACAATGAACCACGGTTACTATAGTTAAGAGTAATGAATATTTAATTAGTGCCTCCAACTTCAGACTGAAAGTAGTGTTGAAACTGGTGTGACACATTAGCAATTACTGTAAGCACTGAGTAATTCGTCTCCAAACTGAGGAAGTGACTTAAAATATCCCGTCAGCCTCGACTATATGTGAGGTCTCACATGAGGTCAACAATATTTGCAATTCATCCAGAAGAACAGCATAAATCATTGGTGATGTACCATGAAACTGAGAAGCAGTGAAGTAATCAGTGGTTACAGGGAACTAACTATACTTGTATAGGTTTGTGGCCTGCAAACAAGGCTAGTGGTGCCAAGAGTGTAACATGTATAAAAAGGGGCAAAAACGCTCAATAACTGTGTTCACTAAGCTTACTGGTTGGCAAATGTATTCATGTTTTACCCCCGTACCCAGGCTCTTAGGGAGCAGCCCCCAACAGCCTGGGTATGAGGCTAACTCATGCACTCATGTCTTCCAGTGCATGTTGCTCACCAAGTTGTTGTTTTCTCCATGTACATACAGGATGGATACAGTCCTCTCCATAATGCAAGTCAAGGGGGGCATGATGGAATTGTGGAGAGGCTCCTTCAGGCGGGAGCTACTGTGGACCTTCAGACAAAGGTGGGCATTGATGTGACCCTGAGATTTGACCCTAATTAAAGGAAATCTCACAACATCTCGCTTTTCTGAGAGAACATGGCCCCAGTCTCCCTAGTTCATTCGTGCTTGAACACACTCTTCATGCAAATACTCTAGCTCTGTCATGCACCTGCTTACACCTGTCTTCATTTGTTAGTCTGACTGAGGTATGGTAATGTTTCTTGAGCGGGTGTGTTGTGAAAATTTTGGAATGTTGATACACTAGTCTCAAAGAGTGAAGGTGCCAGGCAACATAAAACACACATCTCACTAGTGGGGACAACTGTCGTACATATCAAACATTGAACGTGTAGAAAAACACACAAGATGCCACCTCTTTAGTGTGAAGACTTTGGCTATTTGTCACTTTCATCATATTCATGCTCACTGGATGTAATGCATCAGACTTCCTGCTTTTCTGCTTAATGGACTTCACTACTTCACACAGTGTATTAGTTTGCAGTGGGACAATGTCACTTTCAATTTCATTTTTGAACTGTGAACTGTGAGCAGTTGAAGTTGCAAGTGTACAGCTAGTTCTATACATAGCAACATGTATAGTCATGTGTGTTGGTTATTGCTGTATTGATATGTTTACACCATCCAGCTCACCATGCTGGTAACTTCTACCACAAGTGTAGACCCTCACCTTAGTTATGTAGACATAACCCCACCCACTAACTGGTTAGCCCCACCCCAATCCTCGGTAATGTGTGGAACTTCCACATGTGAAACAATTGGGAACAACAATGTGCCTGTTGATGTTGGTGTTCCTCCACTTGACAATACAGCCCCTGTATAGTACCATGTGTGGGTAGGGTCATTCCATGTCAAATCAACACAAAAAAATACCTGACCCTCACGGATTTGGACGAAACTTGGTTCTTGCATAGTGTCTGTTGAGACATTCACCCATAGTCAGTTTCAGCATTATATGTTGTATGGCTTCAGAGTTAGAGCCAGCCAAAATGTCAAATTTTCGCCAAATTTTGGCTTACCCCTTTGTACTTAATCAACCATAACTTTAAGCATGATCAACTTTATGACCTACAATTTGCACCACTTGTAGCTCATAAAATTCCCTTTCATTTGGTATAAATATCAAGTATATCACATAAAGCTCGGGTCAAAGGTCACCACTAGTGTACTTTGACCTTTGCTCTCTCAAAAAAGGTTGTTTTGATTTGAATCAATTTTTTACCAAATGTTCTTTGGGGCCTTCTCTTTAAGTGCAGTAAAATTGGTTTTGGGACTGCCATGGGATTCGGAGATACTTGACAGAATGTAATGGCAGTTAGGGGAGATGTGCAAGTAATTGACTGTATACTTACCCGATAGGGGTGCATTTTGATCAGTATGACCCTCGTAAACATGACATGACAAGTAGACATAATTATGTGGCCAATGGATGATGACCAAGTGGTAGTTGCCATGGTTACAAGGTAATTTATTGTAGTTAATCTCTAGCAAACAACTGAATGCCGTTCAACATGCAGAAGTGACAGCAATTTTTCATGCTACAGTTCACTTAGGTTCTTCCCACAACGACTACTTTACCTAGGGCAGGAAAATTTTACCGTACTAAAATTAGCTCCTTGGTACACAGCTGCAATATTCTAAAATTAAGTTGGTAGATCAATTTATATGCTCAGTGTGTGATCATGTCATAAACCTACATAATGTTGTATCAAGACTGCAGTAGGAAGATCCATACTAGTGATAGAAAGCTGTTTCATGGGTAAGGCACTTAACAAAATTAATTGCATGGACACTGAGTTCATCTGAGGGCAGAATGGGCAAGATGGCAATTGCATGCATGGCAGGTGCATGCACTAACTGTTAGCCTTGTACTCAGGGCATACTAACCTTTTTTGATGTGAACAAGAGTTAAGATTTCTAGAAAAATGGTTGCTTGCCCACTAATTAATTTTTGCTCAAGCTCTTTATTTAGAGGTGGGACTTCATTGCATGCAATGAGTGCTCTTATGAGGTAAGTGCACATGTTCCCATTGCCTTCACCATCTTCTTTGATTGCATGCAGTATGCAAATAGAACACAAATGGCCTGGAAAATCTAGTCAGATGAATGGCACATCAGGCACACAGAAGATAGCTAGACACATGGGAGGTGGTGCCTGATGAAGGATCTCAAGGTCCTTCCTTCTAGCATCCATCCAGGGGTTGGACGCAAGAGCATTCACAACGAAGATAGTATCAATACTTTGTTAAAGATTGATATATACAAAAAATGTTATTATAGATGGGTACCACCCTAAGTGTGTGTATATCCTCTGCCCACCTGATGTTACAGTGTACGTATGACCACACTTCATGTTTTGCATAGTGTGTAAGAACCTAGAAACTGAAGGCAGCAAAGGCCTAGGAAGCACTACCTATGCTCATGGAGTTGTAATAACAAATACTAAAGGAATTTACTTGTTGATGTGGTCACACATCCACCATTGTAGTGTGTAAATATGCTGCAGGAATATCACTTGGTATTAGGTTTACCTCCTACCTGTAGCATTGAGCTGCATATTAGAGGGAAATCGCAATAAATTACCTTGTAACCATGGCAACTACCACTTGGTCATCATCCATTGGCCACATAATTATGTCTACTTGTCATGTCATGTTTACGAGGGTCATACTGATCAAAATGTACCCCTATCGGGTAAGTATACAGTCAATTACTTGCACATCTCCCCTAACTGCCATTACATTCTGTCAAGTATCTCCGAATCCCATGGCAGTCCCAAAACCAATTTTACTGCACTTAAAGAGAAGGCCCCAAAGAACATTTAGTAAAAAATTGATTCAAATCAAAACAACCTTTTTTGAGAGAGCAAAGGTCAAAGTACACTAGTGGTGAACTTTGACCCGAGCTTTATGTGATATACTTGATAATTATACCAAATGAAAGGGAATTTTATGAGCTACAAGTGGTGCAAATTGTAGGTCATAAAGTTGATCATGCTTAAAGTTATGGTTGATTAAGTACAAAGGGATAAGCCAAAATTTGGCCAAAATTTGACTTTTTGGCTGGCTCTAACTCTGAAGCCATACAACATATAACGCTGAAACTGACTATGGGTGAATGTCTCAACAGACACTATGTAAGAACCAAGTTTCGTCCAAATCCGTGAGGGTCAGGTATTTTTTGGTGTTGATTTGACATGGAATGACCCGGTATGTACCATAGGCCACTGTGGGGAAAGCTAAGGGGAAGGGAGGGTGAGGAGAAGGGAAAGGGTGTAAGGGCAGGAAAGAAATGTGGGTAAGGGGAAGAGCAAGTAGACAAAGGAGGGCGGATGGAGATGGAGGAAGGAGGGAAGGAGGGGAGGACCAAGAGCATCTTCGCTTAGAGTGTATGGCTTCCTGAGTTCTATGATGTCGCATGTTGAAAACATGATACTAACTTGGATATTGATATTCAACACCTCTTCTGAGCTACTACACACACTGAACCTGACTAGACTGTGTGGTTGAAGTTTTCACTTAGAGCTATTTATGACTGTGAAGACTGTAGCCCCTGGTCCACTAGTTAACTCCTAGGATTCTGTGATGGGTTTGTGTTTTCTTGAGGTAACCAACTACTGCACATTATCATTCTTCTTTGTGGATGTGAGGCTGGTGTAATTATGTCGTCTGTGGGTCCTCCTAATATGTAGAAATGGTTATTTGTCCTGGGTAATGCTGGGGTGGATCTAGGTATTTCACGATGGCAGCTGGTCATGCGGTAGGCTAGATGTAGGGGCATGAATTGGTCTTTTGGACCATTTCAGACCTTGTTTTCGGAGAGGAAAGTTGCTGGTACATGTATGTTGTCAAATCATGTTTTTTGTCTGAATAACTAGTATTTCAAGTAAGACCCTTAATTTCCATTTCATAGTGCTGATTTGTGTTGCAGATACTGGAAGTGATTGGCACTGTGGAATGGGAAGGGTCTGGCTTGCGTGACTAAGCCAACAGTTTGTAAGCATAAAGCAAAATCAGATGCAGCCCTCTTCAAACAAGCAAGAGTTGGTGGTACAGAGCTCACTATTAATGTTACAAATTTGAAATAGCTGATGCACACATGGTTTGGGCAGAAAAAATTGCCTGTGAAACAATGAATTGTGGCCCTTCTTTAGGAGTATAGTTACTAAGCATGCACTGATAAGTTGGTGGTGTTGTAGTAAGTTGCACCAAACATGCTTTTCTTCGAAGATGAGAGGAAAGTGGTAAAAATACTGTCTACAAGGAAAGTCATACCCACTTCTTCATCCTAAAGTACCGCAATGCTATGTGTTTTTCTAATAGCAAGGGGCTGATGAACTTTGGCTTCACATAGTGAGACATGCATGGTCTCATTGTTTGAAAAGAAGCTATTGTAGAGGTGAGGAAAAGGATGATGGCTACTAAGTATTATTAGATCTTTACTCCCCACATACTACTTGTAGCTCTGCCATTGACTACATGAAAAATGAGAGATCTAACATATACATGTTGCCTTGCAGGGTGTGCATGGCCTATAAATGGAAGGTGCATTGGTTCTTTTACTACATAATGATTATATATAAGCTGGAATTCTGCAAACCTCAGAGTGAATCATTCTCACCAAATCTCTGAGTGTACGGGTGTATGATTAAACATAGTACTAACAAGGTGTATAAATAAAGCTGGCATTCTGTTCAGACAGTGCACATACAAGTCAGGAGTCCAACTTTTAACATGCTACAAGCTAGTAGCATAGCAGTAGGGTATAGTTTAGGTGATGAATTATTGTACAAGAATGTAGGCAAGAGGCAAGTATAGCAGAGGTAAACCTCAGTACTATATTGAATGTGAAACCATGTCCATATAAGTGCAACATTACAATGTATTGCACATTTTTTGTTTATATCGTTTATATTAATTTTAAGGTTTTCCTTTTTTCCATGTTTTTCAAAATGGATTGTGCTAGTTCATTGTATTCGATACAGCTTGCTGTCTTGCCATGTACAATTTTCAAAATGGATTCTGAATGTGCTCAAGAGAACGTTTCTCCACGTCTGCTATGTTCTTAATTTGATTTGAGAGTGGGAATACCACTCTAACCTGAAATGTTAACAGTGGGACTGATGGCTACAAGGAGAACATACTAAACAGTGCGGTAAATGTGTTGCTTGTACTTGAACAAAACAGCAGTGTTTTACTGAGCTACAAGCACTGTTTTTCCCACTACCCTCCTGAAAGTTTGTACTTAAAATGATTACTGTGGTGTATGAGACTTGCCTATATAGTGTTGCATGATGCGAGAAGTCATACCTATAAGCACAATACTTACATTTGAAAATTGGTCACTACATGTGACTGCCTGTGTTCAGCTGTGAACCCATTACCTCACTGTCCAGCTACTGGTGTCAGTGGTTCTGGAAAAGCTCACCATGACTTTGTGATCTTAATTGGTAAAACTTCACTGTGACTGTCAGTTTTGGTAGAATAATGATAGCCAAGTCACACCATTTTCCACAGTACACGAGGTCACAAAGCCAGTTGCAAACATAAGTACTGTCTTAAGCTAACTGTTTAGCCCCACCACCAATCCTCTTATTAATGTGTGGAAACTTCCACATGTGAGATACATGAGAAAATGTTGTGCCTGTTGGTGTTGGTGGTCCCCCACTTGATACTATACTGTCCCTCATCATCATGATGTGTATAGCAACATTTATGGGTGTGTACCATAGGAAGCAGTGCAGGGGGTGTGGGGAACAAGGACTCCTTCTCTTTTCATGCAATGGGGACAAATCCCTCCCTCCACTGAAAGCATGATAAGGTTTTTCTAGATTAACTTTGACTTTGCACCTATTCAGAGCTACTAACACACTCTGAACAAGACCATAGGAAGCAGTGTTTGAATGGTCCGAATCTCTGTTAGGGTGTATGCTTCTGAGGCCATTATTTATGTGAAGACTACACCACCATCCTTTGTTCAGACTCACTAGCTCATGCATGCTTGCACACACACTCTTCATTCAATCCTCCCACTCTGAAGTACCTTCCACTGCCACTGTGTACTGATGGTGTGTATAGCAACATGTGTTGAAGTGTATTGTTGTGTTGTTATGGTGCTATCACTGAAATGTTCTTCATTTCCAGACTGGTGCGACTCCACTGTTTATTGCCTGCCAGAACGGTCATCTTCCAGTGGTAGAGCATCTGATTGCAGCAAAGGCAGATGTCAACCGTCCACATAAGGTGAGTTGTTTACCTACTACATTATCATGATCATTGTTAGAGTATTTATATTCCATCGCCATGGCAATCATAGCCATGCAGGACATGTAGAAGCTTTCTGACCCCAGTATTTATCTCTTGCAGTAGCCACGTTAGTACTGCTATTGACAAAGTTAATGCTAGGATCATGGGACATGGAAGCCTCATTGCCAGGCCTTTTGACCCCAACATTAATTTTTGGTCACTTGTAGTACCCACGTTACGTACTGCTAGTGACAAACACTGGGTTCAGAAGGCCAGGGTACAAGGGTAGGGACATGACAGTGGAGTCTATACAGCTGGGTGTATAGAGTTTCATAAACGCCTCGGCTTTACCTCCAATTTTATTTACCTTCATAATTATGCTCATCGGTGATTGCCATTGTAAATATTGGAGTGCGAGGAGTATGAACATTGCACTTTTGAAGTGTGAACTGTTAGCAGTTGAAGTCATGTACGTACAGCTAGTTTCATAACCCAGGCTTTCCACAGCCTCTCATCCTGAAATGCGTAGCAACATGTCATATGTGAAGCCAGACTCTCACATGTAAGAGTCTGGTTTGCAGGACTATAGTAGCATGTGTGGTGGGTATGGCTGTATTGGTACCGTAAACTCTGGTTGTTAGGCACACCTTGCTATTAGGCGCATATTATTTATTAGGCACATGCTTCCTTCCTGGTACAAGGCATCATTTATTAAGCGCACGTGCAATAAATAGAGTACACGATGGCGGCGAGAGATCGAGTGAAAACCATGGTACCAAGAGCATGCAGTACACTTGATAGTCATCCTGAAGCCAAACAAAGAAGGCACAGGTTTTTCCCACTTCTAGCTAACACAAAGTCACAAGCCTCATCCTTAGTGGCTTACGACTGGACCAGCGTCGTCTGAGGCCTAGTAAAACTCATCCCTCACGACGCGCAGAGCCACACATATCTCCTTGAGTATACAATGGCTGCCAGTCCCGGTCTCTTCGAGGAGGATGGAGTCTTCTGATTTTACGTCGATACTTGCCAGGTGAACCCGTCTAAAGATCTACTGCACACTCATGCCCGCCGCCCCTGTACATGTAGGGCATGGCTTTCATTGGATCCCTTATTTAGCGCGTATCCTTTGTTAGGCGCATATTTGCTTACCACTTACAGTTATAAGTGCATGCGCTTATTAACCAGAGTCTACGGTGTTGTTATTGTCCAGCTCACCATGTGGGTAATTTGTGTAAGCTTAGCCCCTCACCTTAAATTATGTCGACATAACTCCACCTCCTAGCTTGTGATTCATGTGTGGAAGTTTCTACACAGGAAATGATAACAACAATACGCTTGTATGTATTGGTGCCCCCCCACTTGACACTATGACCTCTTATCATGATGTTTTTAACCTCATGTGTGGGTGTGCATACTATAGGCAGCTGGGAGCTGAAAGTTGCGATCACACATGCTAATACTTGATCTTTGACCTTAGCTTTCCACATTTTTTTTACCCAGACACTAGTGAATTTTATGTGGGCACAGGCCCGGGTATGCTCGGGTGTAGCTATGCCACTGGCAGTAATCAAGTACAACACACCGAGACTAGATTGAGTCTTAGAATAGACACAGACATATTTTATATAAGTAGCTAGCACAATAGGAGCTAAACTTTTATGCCATGATAGGTATGTTTGAAGCATGTTGGTGGCTCTCCTTACAGGATGGGTGTACTCCTCTGATGATAGCATCTGACAGTGGCCACCCCAGTGTTGTGAAGGTACTCCTCCAGTCAGGGGCCACCATCAACATCACCTCACAGGTGAGTATAACTTTCATTTTGATACTGTAAAATTGGCACCCATACAAGATAAATATAAGCTATTTATATAAACCCCTTACAAAAATAGTCACCCACAAGAAGCACCATTGCTGCACAAATGGAAGTGAATTGCTGGTTTGGCTTTTCAAATGTAGCGGGTACCTTTCATCAGAATCTATCTCCGATTGTAAGCAAGCTGTCAACACAGATGAATGAAACAAAATTCAAGGCGTCTCGATAAAACATCCAGGAATTAGCAAATACCTCTCAGGGGTTTGCTAGTCCCAAGTGCACTTTTATGTTGGTGGGAAGGGACTGGCAACAATTGTGTATCTCTGGTTCTAGAAAAGCTACCAACGAGAATTACCAGGAAGATAAACTCTGGGCCTAAAGTATATCCCAAGTTTACGGTACATCATTTAGGTACTCCTTCTTCTCCCTTCATTCCTCCCCAAATTGATTAATAGAGAGGGTCAACTAATATAGTAAAAATCCACCCTAGGGTGTATGTACTATCACATGTGTAACTCATACACATCTGTTGCCTACATACATATGTGGAAAGGTTACCTCTCAGCCTAGCCTCGTTCTCACCCACGCACAAAAGCCTGGGAACGAGACTACTCTCAGCCTAAACATGCATGGAGAGGCTATGCCTTATAGCAACATGACATCAACTTACACTATGGCTAGTGTCAAAACTTTAGCAGCCCGTCACACTTCCTCACCCTCACACACTACACATGTACTCGCGTGTGCCCCCTTTACCTCCCCTCCTCCACCTTCAACACACCCACACACATGTGATTACACTCAGTTGGGGACTGCCCTCCATGATGCAGTAAACAAGGAACATGAGGATATTGTTGAACTACTGCTGGAGGCAAACATTGACCCAGACATGCCAGATGAAGTAAGTCATGTAACATGGACTGTATGATTGATTACAGTATTCTTTATGAGGAAGTTTGGCCAATTAGTGGGCCCTATGTATGCACTAGGCAAAAAACAACATGCTCTTAAATTGCTAGTCATTAGTAGTTACCAAATACCTCTATTGCTGGTAGTTCTGTGCTAATAGGTTGCAGTTACTGCCTTCTATCCTGCTATCAATTTGATTTCAGAGGTCTCAGGAGACAGCTCTCATGATAGCAGCCAGGGAGGGAAACGTGGGGATTGTCAGGAAACTGGTCCAGCATGGGGCCAGTGTGAACCTCGCTAACAAGGTAAATTATACCACTGCAACCAACATGTCCAGAGACTGCAGTTGATTTTTCCTATCTTACTGGTACTGGAGTTGGCTATAGTGCTAACTTCCCTGGTTTTCCATTCCCTTCTAAAGTAGTTATCAACTTCAAACACCCATGATCTTGTTTGAGTTTATTCACAGTTTGTACAAACCAACATTAGAGGCCTACAAAAGCCCTGCCTATGTAACTTTGTTATTGTTCCTTGAGCTGCTGGTCAACTGGGATGCACTGAGGGTGACACAGCTATATGGAGTTACCCTTAAACAGGCATCCAGCAGTGTTGTAAACTAGAATACATTTTAGTAAGGCATTTTTTACTTTAGTAATTAAAGCTAAATCCAAATTATTAATGCTACCGCAGTCCACTAATTCAAGAATAGGAAAGTGCTGATACTAACTCTTTTTAGATTTGGTAGTAAAACAACATAGGCATCCAGACATTCTCTGTCTTTCCTGAGCCTGTCAAATTTTGCTAATAGCTACAGTACAGAAGTTTAGTTTCCCTTTCTTCTTCCGGTAGAAGATATGAAGGGCTGAGAAGCATAGTGGTCTAACCCAAAATCAAGTACTGGAAATTGCATGAATTGTGCAAATATGCAATAAAAAACGTACATACCATATGAACATGTGGTCAGAAATTTCAAATTCCTAAATGTTCAGCATCTTCTGAAATGCATTTTAAGAGTATTCCCATGTTAGGGGGGGCTAACTCAACATTTGTGGGTTAGACCACTATGCTTCTCAGCCCTTCATATGATGTCCAGTCACTGTTCTTCAATGTAGTAATTCCTTACTTTATCAATCCATGTAATATGCAGAATGGACTCACAGCTGTTGACATAGCGAGTGCCGAGGGCCACATGGATGTGTGTCAAGAACTGCTAGCACACCAGTTCTTGTGAACTATACTGTGTGATAATATATGCATGTATGTTGTGACATACATACTATAATTATTACTGACTATAACAAATAGTATATGATAGTATATGTGTGAACATTATTTTTGTAGATTACAGTGTGTGAACTTTTTTACTATAGCTTTACATGTACGATTCACAACTATTGTGTTTAATTGGGGCGAGCGTGAGCGAGCCCCACACTAGTGAGTTGAATTGCCGATTTTTCATATAGGTGTAATATATATCTGTCGTACATCATTCCGGTTCATACTCTTTTAAAACAATCCGCGCAGATGTGGTTCGTTGATTGTTCATGCACGTACGAACAGAATATTGAAAAGAACGCGTGCACACAATATAAATGCTACATGAACTGTAAGGTAGAGACCTAGCTACTTCACAGTTTTACTTCAGAGTTTACTTAATACTTCAGAGTTTTACTTACTTCAGAGTTTGTCGTTACTTGTTTCGAACATGAATACCCAGAGCAGCTCTTAACTCACCGCAGGAGCAAGAAGATCGGCGGGGCTAACAGTTGTGTAGAAAGGCTCATACAGCTTACCGAACGCAGTAGGCGGCAGAGATTTTGTTCCATAGCTGATGCGTGGCGACTTCCCTCTACTATTTCTCAAAGATGCCTCAAGTTTTGAAGGGCTATGCGTGCCAGACTGTGTTCTGACTTAGCCTATAACTGCAACAATTAGAGTAGCTGCGTGGTGGTAGGACAAATGGCTCTGTTGTGTGGTACTACCCCACGAAAAGCTCTTCTCTGCAACCATGACAATTTTTCTAAGCTATTGAGCACTTGTAGACAGTAGAGTTACAAACCTCGTTTTAGCTTACATGCCATGCATGAATGGACTGTGTGTTGCGATCTGATACTTCAGTGGTAAAGCCTTAGCTACATAACAGTCAATGCTGTAGTGCATTGCTTGCTCATGCTCGCCCCACAATGTTCTACATTCCCCTAGTAATAATGATATTATTGATGAGTCACACAAGTCATGATTTGTACACATCACAATCTCATAATGTGCTTGTGTTTGGACTCTGGTCTCCACTGAGGCAGACTAGAATGGGGAATCCCCCCTGACCATTTGAGGCAGTAGAAATACCTGGGTAAATGTAACTTGGAGCCCGTCTTTCCTTTGGGACCAACGAGACGTTCTCGTACTAGCGCAAGACGGACTAAGGGCGGGTGGGGCCTAGGTATACCGTAAATAGAACTACAACACTATTTATCCAAGTTATACAACCATGGATAGAACTAACTAACTAAAAAATACGGCTGGCTTGCGAGACTAGCCGTGGGTGGGGCTCAAGACGATAGTTCAGAGGGGGTTAAATTTTCGTAAGCACAGCTGCAAACGGCAAACGACGTGGCAGTGTAGCTCGAGTACATGGCGACTGCTGGTGGGGGTTCCTCCCGCATGAAGTGGATCACGGACCTGGAGAAGACGGTGCTGCTCTCCAACTTTGAGAAGAGAGGCTGGGTGAGGGGATCCAGTGAAGGTAGGGTCTATACTGTGATCTCAAGGGACTTAGCCTCTCAGCTCAGACTTAAAATGCCTCTCGTGCAAGTTGCAAGCACTCCGTGCGTGTCATGTAGGAGAAGAAATGGATGTACAAGCAATGGCGGATTTAGGGGGGGTAAGGGGGGTGCAAATGCACCCCCCTTTGGCGGCTAGTAATGTATTTTGCGTACATAACTGCGGAGTCCATCAAATGATTATGCAGCAGTGGCATGCAGCAACAACAACCAGGCACAGTTACACACTCACGTATCAGTTCCTTACTGATCTCCAGACGTTTGACTAGGCCTAGAGTTGCTTCGAGATATTCAGTTCGGCCCGAGGGGTCCGCCACGGCGTGCCTCGGCGTACGAGATTTCGAAATCCACTGGATTTCACGTGGATTTCGGATTTCAGAGTGGATTTCTGGATTTCAGTTTGGATTTCTGCCGACAGGTTTCTTAAAACAACACTGTCGGACAGTGTACGAGATTTCTTTTGTGACGGACCCCTCGGTTCGGCCTTCCAGCTATATTTTGTATGAATGCGTTCACGTGACCGAAAGTGGGCGTGGCAACCCAAAAATTTTCCGCCGCGCTTCGCGCGCCAGTAACCGAACCCCCCCTTTCTAAATTTCTAGATCCGCCACTGACAAGGAAGAGTGAGTTGTTTCCTTCATGTCTTCACAGATGGCGACTGGAACTTTTACCGGTACGTTTGCTTGTTATTTACATCAGCATCCTTCCTATCCAACCCCCCACTGCTCAGTGTTTAGTTTCATATCTTTCTGCATGTATTACAAGTCATGAGATGGGGGAGGTAAGGAAGGGGGGAAGAGCAGGAGGAGGGGGATAGGAGGAGGATGAGAAAGTTGTGTGTTGTAAAGGAACACTGCTGGCTGTGTATGTGTGTAGTAGCTTCGTTCAATGGCTCCACCCAACTTTTTATCACTTGCAGTAGCATGGGAGAGAGCCTGGGCATGTATAATGTGGCTTAGAGTGTATTGAACCACAGGGGGTGAGAGAAAGGGGGTGGGTCATACTGTGTACTGTACCAAGAATTACCATGGTGTATTGTAGAAGATTTCATGGTTTGAACACCTTCACAGTATCATGGGTTTCAATGAACGTATCATTGCAACGATTCAGTGATAGTAATAGAGATAAATAATCTTACTCTGCGGCACAAACTAGAGTGAGAGAACTTGTACTACACGTTATAGACAGTGGCTTGCAATCACTTTCTTTGTCCAGGTGTACAGTGTACACAGTGAGGTCTATTTTCAGTGTGGAAACAGGGTTCCGGCTCTCTGATGACCAGTGTGTGTTAAGTCAACATAGCGTGTACATGTAATTCAGTGTAGCACTGTGTAACACTTTGCATGGTTTAGCCTCATCTCATGCGTTACTTCAATCAATGCTACATAGTTAACATAACACCTCTTTATACTCTGTAATATTACTGTATCTCCTCACTGTGTTATCCTCCCAACTGATACATGTAACAATGTGTTACACTACCAGTGAACACTGCATTACCCTCCCAGAATGGTCTGCCATTTTCCCAACCATTATGAGCTAACAAGGAAGGACTGTATAGTGAAGAACATCAAGCGTTACCGCAGGGACCTGGAGAGAGATGGGAGTCCTCTGGCTGAGAGGGACGAGACTGGAAGATACATACACCTAGGTAAGGAGGAGAGAATCTTGTATCCACTGAGATATCTGTAACATGTCTCGATCCTTGAGAGTTATAGCTTTGATCCCTACGTTTCTATATGGTTACACCACAAAATTAGTTAGTTTGGGGAGAAACTGTCTGCAAGAGATACTTGGAAATCAAACTGTGCCTATGGATATATACCATCTATCCTCCGTACCAATGCCATAGCTTCATGTGCCTGACCATCTTCTGTATCCTGGGTACACCACTGCTTATAGCCTTGATCTCAGCTCATACAGCACAAAATTCGTTAGTTTGGGGAGAAACTGTCTACAAGAGATACTTGGAAATCAAACTGTGCCTATGTATATATACCATCCAGTGGTTCATTTAGGGGGGGGCAGGGGGAGGGGGGTACTCGCCCCCTTGATCAAATCTCGCCCCCCCTTGCTTCCAAATAAAAAATTCTCTATTCACTACAAAGTCCCTGAGAATGCACCAGAAGCAGTCTCAGACAGTCTAAAATCTAGAATTTTCTGGGGGAGCATGCCCCCAGACCCCCCTAGTGTACATGTGCGTATGCACATATACACAGGGCTTGGCCCCCCCCCCCCCCCCCACCTCTTTTTCATAAATACTCATTTCGCCACCCCTTGGATCAATTTCTAAACGAAGGCCTGCCATCTATCCTCCGTACCAATGCCATAGCTTCATGTACCTGACCATCTTCTGTATCCTAGGTACACCACTGCTTATAGCCTTGATCTCAGCTCATACAGCACAACATTAGTTAGTTTGGGGAGAAACTGAGATCCAGTCTGGAAATCAAACTGTGCCTCTCAATATATGCCTTCTATCCTCTATACCAATGCCATAGCTTCATGCCTTGGTGGTAAGAGTATCTAACAAACATCCAGACCCCAGGTTCAACGGTTTGGCTGGATCTTTTCTTGAACCTTAGATTACTGTTATGTTGGGTGGTACGTAGTTCAACCTACCACCATGTTAGTGTTACACATTAGTAATGTGGTAACTCTTAGTTGCTAAGATCCTTCTTGACCAATCAGATTTCATCCCTGTGACCTTCTTGACCAATCAGATTTCATCCCTGTGACCTTCATGCTGCCGGCTGACTACAACATTTTTGTGGAGGAGTTCCGCAGAAACCCTTCCAGTACCTGGATTATGAAGCCAGCTGCAAAAGGTGGGTGAAGGTGGGGAGGGTAAGGAGGATGGAAGGTGGGGAGGGTGAGGGTGGAGAGGATGGGGAGGGTGTAGCTTTGTTCCCAGGTGCTTGAAAAATCAGAGGGAGCGAGAGGATGAGGAGGATGGGAGTAGGAGAGTGAGGGTGGAGAGGTTAGGGGTGGAAGTGTCAAGGTGGAGAGGGTGGTCATGAGTGCCGAGCATATGCAAATTGTTGGCATGACACTAAATTGAGCTCCTCACCAACTCGATCCTCATCTCTTCTTATCTCCTCCTCTTCTCTTTCTCCTCATTACCTCCTCCTACCTATTTCCTTCCCCTCCTCCTGTTCCCAAGCCCAAGGTATTGGGATATTTCTGATCAACAAGCTTTCACAGCTGAAAAAGTGGTCCAAGGATAGCAGTAAAGCCAACCTGTAAGTTACATGCATTCAGCTGTTTAGCAAGAAGCTTATTGAGCTTAAATAGCTGATGCTAAGTAGCTGTTGACAGTATACTTGGCTTGGATAACTGGTGGTATATTTGCATAACTCTGTATTCTCACAGTAAATTATTGACATATCATTTACAACGTACACTATGCACATGTGCAGTGTTCCCCACACGAAGGAGGTGTACGTGATCTCGCGCTACATTGAGAATCCTCTCCTCATCGGAGGGAAGAAGTTTGACCTCCGGCTCTACGTCCTCGTGACCTCATACCGACCCCTCAAAGTGTACCTGTGAGTCACCTACTTAAGACATTAACCCTTTTGTGTGTGCAGCTACAAACAGTGAATACGGTTATGATGCACATTTTTAATTGGGAGTTTTGTGAAATTATAAAACAATTCAACATTGCTGTGGAAGTTAGAAGATTTGTGATAACATTTTTGTTACAGCATATAGCCTGAAGTAATTACAAATTCTGGTAGGTGATGCACTACTCCTATGAAATAATTCCTTACACTGGCTTTCCTTGAAGCTATGAAAGAAAATCTTCGACAAAGAGCCTGGGTTCAAGGCTGCATGTTTGTGATATAGCTATAATGGTGAGCCACTCAATCTCCTCCTACAGATATCGACTTGGGTTCTGTCGGTTCTGCACCGTGAGGTACAATGCCAGCCTCAGTGAACTGGATATGTTTGTTCACCTCACTAATGTCTCTGTGCAGAAACATGGGGTGAGAGATGGAGGGAGGGAGGGAGGGGGGAGGGAGGGAGGGAGGGAGGGAGGGAGGGAGGGAGGGAGGGGGGAAGGAGGGAGGGAGGGAGGGGGGAGGGAGGGAGGGAGGGAGGGAGGGAGGGAGGAGGGAGGAGGGAGGGAGGGAGGGAGGGAGGGAGGGGGGGAAGGGAGGGAGAGGGGAAGGGAGGGAGGGGGGAAGGGAGGGAGGGGGGAAGGGAGGGAGGGGGGAGGGGGAGGGAGGGAGGGGGGAGGGAGGGAGGGGGGGAGGGAGGGAGGGGGAGGGAGGGAGGGAGGGAGGGGGGAGGGAGGGAGGGAGGGAGGGGGGGAGGGAGGGGGGGAGGGAGGGAGGGAGGGAGGGAGGGAGGGAGGGAGGGAGGGAGGGAGGGAGGGAGGAGGGAGGGAGGGAGGGAGAGAAGTGTATCCAGGTCTGGCTTGGCCAATCCAGAGCAGTTATCTTTTCATGTGCTTCTATGTTGCGTTCTTTGTCCAGGAAGAGTACAATGACAGCCATGGAGGGAAGTGGACAGTAGAAAACCTGCGACTGTTTCTGGAGGGCACTCGTGGGAAAGAGGTGGGCAGGAAGAGCCAAGGAGGATTGTGTGGAGAGAGGGTGGAGGAAGGGGCAGTACCACTACAAGTGTTACCTGCAGCTTGAACTCGATATGTTTATTGTTTGCTCCTTCATTCTCCTAGGCAACGGACAAGTTGTTTGATGACATCAACTGGCAGATTGTGCACTCTCTGAAAGCAGTCCAGGTGAGACAGATACCATATAGCAATTTTCGCGGATTGATCGGCAACCACGAAAATAAAAACCACGAAAAAATGAACCAGGCCGGATATTTTGATGTCATTGTGATGCACATACATGCATATTAGTACTAGTGTGAGTCACATCGATCGATGTGAATGAAGTAGAAATTACTGTGTGAACGAGGTGGTTCTTTATCACTATTTACAGTCCCTTTCATCCCCTGTTGTAGCAACTTGGCTCTTAACTTCATCATCGTCAATGTCGATTTTGACTGTGACTGACTTGGGAGGTGCCAGGTTTGCATGTGAGGCGTGGCAATCAATATTTTGGTAGGAGGGTGGCTTGAGCGCCTCACATTCCACAAAAATAAAAACCGTGAAAATTTCTTTTTCTGGAAGGTATGGAGGCATTTCCGCTAAATTTTGCACCAGCGAAAATTTCCCGCTGTACAGTACTAGCTACCAGCTGGCCTCATTCCCGGGCTATTTATCTCACAGCCATGAGAGACTGATAGTGATATGTACCTGACTTGAGAGAACTAGGTGGTAAAAGCCTGGGACACCCATTATAGATTGTGCCAATTTTCAGGGTTTGAGATAATTGTTCAGAACTGCGTAACGGTAGAGTAGTATTTACTCTCCCATCTTACCACTGTAGTGTGATTCTTAGCCATGTTTCTGATGTTCCTCTTCTTCAGAATGTCATGTTGAGTGATCGTCATTGTTTTGAATGTTATGGGTAAGGTACCTCACTGTCTGACAGTGAGGTGACTGTCAACTATATACCACCAGGACCAAATACACATACCCATATACACACCACATGTACACATACCATGCATACATACAGGCATGTACACATGGACACGCACACGCATACATGCACACACACCCAATATATACACATTTAACCAGTCACCATTACCATCTCCAGCCTCAACTCCCTTAGCATCTAGTTTCTACTGTCTCCACATGTTACTGTTCATGCAATGCCACCACATAATTATGTCACTATTATTCTGCATCCAGATATGACATCATCATTGACACCAACCTAAAACCTTGGCTGATTGAGGTATGTATGGGCCACCATCCTTCTCGTTTGCTTGCTCAGAATCCTTGAGGATGTCTTGCATGTTTTCATGTCACAAGAATGCTTATATTCACTGTAACCAAGCATCCCAGTCCTACCAATGACTGAGCACATCCTTGTTCATACCCCATCTCCTGATCACTCCAGTGCAGCTGATGAGGCCTGGTATTGGCCAAAATGCATCCTGCACAATGTTTGACTTTGCAAAACATCTAGGCCTGCCTTTTTTATTCTCAAGAGATGTGTGTTCATGCACATTACCCCAGTTATACTATTCCATGACTGAATACATCCCCATTCATGCACATTACCATGCTATATATATTCTTATCACTATCTCTCAGGTGAACGCCTCACCCTCCTTGTCCCACACCACTCCTAGCGACCGTGTCATGAAGACCTCCCTCATCAATGACATCATTAACATTGTGCTGTCTCCTTCTGGATTTCCAGAGTATGCATCAATTAAACCATGTAATAGAAAATGCAGTGGCATAGATACAGAAGGTAGTCCGTCAAGTATGGCCTGACGACACAAACAGCTTCTGTGCCAAGTGCAGAAGTATGTAGAAAGATCTGGGGGCATCCTCCCCCAAACAATATAGTGATTTTAGAGTCTCTCGGGTAGGCCTTGATGGATTATGCTAGCATAATTTTGAGAATAATAGGTAGCAAAAAGAATCGAGAATTATTTGAGAATAATAGGTAAACAATTCTAATAAAAAAAGAATAATAGGTCTTAGTTTTGTATGTAGGCTACACCTAACAGCAATTGGCGTTGAGTCTAGGCGTACATGTAGCCTCGTCCACAGGCATCATTTGGCAGCTGCTGCCAATGAAACATTGAAGCTTGGGGATGAGGCTAGTGTGCATGCGCATTTCCACTCCAATTATGTGTAATAATGTAGTAGGCATTATTTAAAATGAGTATTTGTACAGTTTTTGTTATTGAGTGGGGCTATCTATATAACAAGACTCTATTTGGTGGACGATGTACTGTATTTAGACTGGGAATAATAGGCGTGATGAGAAGAATAATAGGTAGTATGAGAAGAATAATAGGTAAGAATTTTGAGAATACAAGAATAGAATAATAGGGTAAAAAAAAAAGAATAATCCATCAAGGCCTACCCAGTTATACTATTCCATGACTGAATATATCCCCATTCATGCACATTACCATGCTATATTCTTATCACTATCTCTCAGGTGAACGCCTCACCCTCCTTGTCCCACACCACTCCTAGTGACCGTGTCATGAAGACCTCCCTCATCAATGACATCATTAACATTGTGTTATCTCCTTCTGGATTTCCAGAGTATGCATCAATTAAACCCTCTAATAGAAAATGCAGTGGCATAGATACAGAAGGTAGTCTGGCAAGTATGGCCTGAGGACACAAACAGCTTCTGTGCCAAGTGCAGAAGTATGTAGGAAGATCTGGGGGCATCCTCCCCCAAACAATATAGTAATTTTAGAGTCTCTCGGGGTAATTCCAAGGCCACTTTTAGCTATCTGTCCTACACACCCCATGTGCAAATTATATAGGTAGATATACATCACTACTTTCTGTTTGCAATGCAGATTTTCACTACGTGAAGTAGCTACTATAAATAATGAAAAGCTGGGAGGTGGTCCGAAGCTAAGAGGAGTGTACAGTGTTGAGGCTGTGAAACTGATTTTGTATATGTGTTCAAACTGTCTGTTGTTTGTTAAGATGTGCAGTACACAAATGTGCATGTTGTAGAAGTGTCAGAGCACAAGTGGAATGAGAAACAACTTGCTCCGGGTCTCTGTAGTGCCAACAGTGCAGCCTAACAACATCTTATTACAGTCTTTCTTTGTGATTATGGTAGCAGACTCTTCTTTGAATCTGCTATGGCAATATTTTGGTAATCCAGCAGCAAAGCACACTTATCTTTCTGGATGTCTTTGTCTTGCAGTGTGAAGTGGAACAAATCTCCTCCTAAAGAAGCACTTGGAAAATTTGAAACACTGTAGGTTATTAACTATGTCCTGTCCATGAATAAATAATCACCACTTATGCATTGGTTTTAGTTACCAACTGGATCTCGTGCTAACACTCTTGCTGTGTTTAGTTTCGTGAGCCAGCTGCGAGGAAAATCTGGCTGTCACGAGACTATCCAGTGTTTTGTTATTAATGCTCAGAACACCAATGTCACTCACTACACTGTACATTAGGTATGATGAGGAGCTAGCTTTGGCTGATGCACGGGAAAGAGAAGTGAAGTCAAGGACAGGCCACAGAGGCAAACTGAAAACTGAACCCAGAAAGCCACTATCTTGGAAGTGACTCGATGCAACACACGAGGACTCTTTGGAAGGGACTATACTGTCTTAGTTTACGTTGTATTTCACTGCCCTGTATATTGTCATCTAATGTTTACATGCAAAATACTCAGATGCATATTGAGGTTTCATTAGCTGCACATGTGGCCGCAGGAGGGGCTCGAGTGGGAAGACCTTAAGGGCCATTCAGCGGTGCTGTGCAAGCTGTTTCACCCAATCTTTGGGGGACCCACTTTCAACTTAGCATCCAACACATGAATGATTCATTCATAAAGAACTTTTAATAAGTAACTTTAATATATGGAGTGCGAGTAATCTCACAGATGTGGCACTACACATCAACCTTGAAAACCAATAACTTCACAGAAATTCTCAAAACTTGATACTGTGATAAACAATTGTGAATAGGCCACTCCTAGAAAGCAAGGGCATTACAGAAACAAAGTAACCAGCATGTATGGTGCAATGACTGAAAAACATAGCAACCTATCTCAACACTTAATTGTGTCCATTCCCACTGTCTGATTCAATCCATGATGCATTTTTCTGGTTCACAAAGACATTTTTGGAGCAGACATTGTGCCATGGTTTCTCAATCCACTGTATACTTGCTGCACCTTCTTGTCAGTCACCGTCAGAAAGGCTCACTCCTTGTGAAAGGGAGATTTGATTGATTGGACATGAAGAGTTATCCAGTGGGGCCATTCATCAATGTTTCTGGAAGGCTGCAAGATTGCCTGCGGCCACCAAGTTACCCTGCTTCATTATACATTCTGGGCACTCGCAACAAGAGGAAAAAGACTGTACTGAACGTGGGGGTACTTGTTGGGCTTTTGTATGGAGTCTTTGCAGCAGCAATGGATGCACGGGTAGCAACAGCACTGGCAGCACTGGTGACAGCAGTTGGTGCTGCTCATGGTTGTGCCTGTGTGTGTGTGTGTGTGTGTGGGGGGGGGGGGGGGATATCAAATACACTATAGATTGGGAAATTCTCACGTAAAAAATAATCTGCGTAAAAAAATTTTGTGGTGTTAAATTATCGCTAAACGGTCAGAATAACGATGACAAAGCTCGGCAGCCATTCAATTTGTGTAAACTATTGCAATACCTTCACGTACTTCCGTAAATAAACTTAAGGCCACCTTAACTGTTCTGAATGCATGGACAGAGAAAGCTTGCAGACAGGTCTCTTATCGAAACTGTGCTCTGCTCTGAACCTCGAGCAAAATTCAACAGAAAAGTAGGAAAGTTGTTTTAGTGTAGCTACTTAGGGTTGCAAGACATGCCATTGTCTACCCTAACCTACCATTGTGTAGCCATTGTTCTTAAGTTACAAGATTTGGTGCTCTTGTAAGACCAAACAATTGAATAGGGGAGCTGTCCTAATTGGCCCAAGGATGAAACAAGCACACTACCTTCTGAGCCAAAGTGTGTTTCTGCTCTCACATTGAGTTCTGACTAAGGTTCACAGAGGTCAGCGTACGTTCATCATAACAACAGATCTGTCTACCATCAGCTCCAGGTTGAGATCGTATGCTAGCTAGCTAGGTATGTTCCGACTAACACACTCACATGCAAAATATCAAATTTCAGAGCTGGTCACAGCGAGCTTGATGTTAGATCCATAAACAGACCTAACCCCCAAGCAAAACTCTTTAGGAAACAAACCTGTAATGTAGTTAATTGGGCCAGGAATGTGGTTAAGTACACAATCTTTATTTTCAGAGCCAATAAAGTAGACAAACTATGCAGTGTTTGTTTTTTGGTTCTCTTGTTCAGATCTGTAGAATACAGTCTAGCCCCATTGAGCTTGGTCTCGTGCCCAGACCCCACCTAGCTCACGCAAGGAGAAGGGGTCTGATTGAGCTTGTGAATGAGAATAAGTTAACTGCTAGAAGTATGGTGGCTTATCTTCCATCAGTATCTAGTTTCCTACTTGAGCCTTCTCACCAAGTTTATACAACAGTATGGGGGTGTGTAAGAGTTGTAAGGATATTGGGGGAGGTTATCGTGTTGATATAGGTGTAGAGTAAATCGCCAGCCTTATCAACTGATGAGGATATGCCACCTAGCTTCATGTTGCTCACTTGCCAGAGGCTGACACGAGAGCCAAAGAACAAGACAGCTTAAAGTGCTGAGACACAGAGCAAACTTCTAGTCTACTGAGCTGCACCATCATTTGTCCACCTCTGGTAAGAGATGGTCTAAGTCTATCTGCGGCCTCCAAACAATGCTGCTTTATGTAAACAATCCCCAAATTCTATTGCATATTTCGACTGCATCACAGAGTTGGAAGTGTATACACCAAACTTTTGTTAAGGTTACGGGATACAGTTTGTGCATTAATATTCATGAAAAATATTACCTTCCTTTTCTCCGTGCAGGAACCAGTTACAGCACGCAATAGAAGCGACATATAACAGAACTATGAGTGCCATTTAACCAGTATAGTATTAATTCTTATGTACAACGTACTAAGGCGAGCGGCGACGACAAAGTTCGTGACTTCGGCCGCAAATTCGGCGTCAGATTTTGTCTTCAGAGAGGATTGCAGGTACAACTTTTCAACACCTACGGGTAATACTCAACTTACTTGAGGGCGGCTCGGAGCGACTTCGTTGCTGTGTGCCAGGGGAAGCGAGTGACACGCGTTTCTATCCAAAACCCAGGTGATTTTCGACCGACCAAGCGACTAAATCTAGGCGTATATCAAAAACGGTAAGTCGTCTCGGCGAAAACTCTTCGAGCCGCCCTGCGCCTGTCTTCATAGAATTCAGATACAGTGTAATATACGGTAAGATGTTCTTCCAACAGGAAATAACTGACGCCGAAATCAGTACTTCATACGCGGACGGTTATTATAAACCGCGGGCACTGCTATCAAATTGCCTGCTCCGCCCACCCAACCAGCACGGCTGTTACAGGCTAATGCAACTTTTTTAGCGGTAAAGTTAAACGCATGCATGCCTGGATCCTGCACGGAGAAAAGGAAGGTAATATTTTTTCATAAACATTAATGAGCAAACTGTATCCCGTAACCTTAAGGGTGGAGCTCATGCACACTTTGTATACACCTACGCATAAATATCTGATGTGTCTATGAAGTATGTACGAGTCCCACCCCTTAACAGAAGATCAGCGATACGATGCTTCAAACATTGGTTGATCTTGAAATACGTGACAGAATAGAAGTAGGTTCGTGCTCATGGGCAAATCCCAGCTGGTCCAAGAATTCTCTGCAGATATAGTTCATCACAAACCAAGCCCACTGCCTCTCTAACGCTAGGGTAACAGCGAGCCTCACAACAAGACGGTTGTTTCAAAAACAGAGGGGAATGACCACAGCAGTGAGGGCAAGACCACAGTAATTCACAAGGAGAGGAGGGGAGTGACCACAGAATTACACAGTTATTGCTTGCAGTGTGGAGGAGGTATAGATTAAGAGGATATGTACTACCTTGGAATTGAATACCTAATTCCAAGACTAAGAGTAAATCACTATGCAATGCCTTAGCTACCTAGTTGCATGGTGCTGCCTGCTTGCCACAGGCCTGACTAGCCCTGTACCCAGGCCACTTGCTAGTTAATAACCTGGGAACAACGCTACAGGCTGAAATAACAAGATACACGTTAGCCTGGTTCCCATGCCTTTGCCACTGTCCAGTATTTGACCACTTACAGTATACAAAACAAAGGGGGAAGCCCTGGGAGGGCTCATCATGTGCTGTGGTGTGACACAACGATAGTACATGGAGCCACATAGAAGGTGGCACTCAACAAAGAATCTCAAGGCAGACTGGAGGCCAAGAGTGTTCAAAAGGCAACGTCACTACAGCCCCTTGCTCAGCACACTCAAGGCTGATCAACGTACAGTTTGTGAAATATAAGAGTCAGGCACTGCCACTATGTGCCTACCCACTTGTCTACCTGGTATCACTGCACATGAGAAATTTCCCAGGCCTTCCGCTCCGAATTTGCACACTGGAAGAGATCTAAAACTGGAGGTGGTGAAAGGCCTGGGAACGTGGTTAGATACATGTCTATCAGTATTTGTTGCCAGGAGCCTTCTCTAGGAAGTACAGAGGTGGAAGAGGAGGTAACAGCACAGGCTGAATACAAATATAAATGTACACAAACCTGTCACACCAAGGTCGTGTCATGAGACAAACAGGACAAAGCTGACAACTGAACTCCACAACCTTCCTTTTAGAGTCTCACACTGGTGTGAGGTGTGCCAAGGTTAGGCGGCTAGTATGCACTAGACTAGTGTAACCAAGCAACAATCTTCTGATATGCCCACCTAAAAATATTTTGATACTAATGTAGGAATGTTTATTGTTGTTGGTATTGTAAGTAATAATAAACGACCCCACAATCTCATTGGTCCTTGACACATTATAAAGGACAAGAAATTTGACCTACAAATGGTGACATTGGGCTGATTCCTTGGGCTTCATTAAAAATTCATAGCTTGCTGTATGCAGAGTTGAGAACTGATGACTTTACGTGCCAAAAAAGTGCTGTGTCACCGTGCTGAAGTAGCCAAGGATTTGTGCTACAGATTGTGTTTTCTGCAATGTGATTGGTGGAAGTAAAACTCTCTCCAAAAAGTCATCAATGTTAATGAAGCCCGAGGGATTAGCCAAACGTCACCAGACCCTCTCCTCTAGTGGGTGGGGTCTGGGCACAAGACTAAAAGTCCATCCAGAGTCCACCCAGGGCAAGAGACTAGGGCGGGACAAACTACTCTGCAGATAACACATAAAGTGGGTGGAAAATTGTGAAACAGCTGTGAAACAGAGGATAGACACAAAGGGGGCGGTGCCCACCCATCAAACTCTGCACTCATAGGTTGTCATTGTGTGTTCTTGTCAGTTCCAAATGTACCAAAAAAGAGCTGTTACAGTATTGACGCTGCCTTGCAAACATTCCAGAGTCCACCCAGGGCAAGAGACTAGAGCCAGACAAACTACTCTCCAGATAACACATAAAGTGGGTGGAAAATTGCAAGTTGTGAAACAGCTGTGAAACCACAATTGCCGGCAGCTGCCTTATTCTAGTCTGTAGCCTTGTAGCCTCGTCCCCAGGCCCGTTCGAAAAATCGGAGAAAAGGGCCTGGTATCTACTGTTTGCACATACGCTTAATTTCCCAACATTCCGGGAATTCCGGATAATACCGTGTCACCTCCGTGTGCCGTGACGTCCGTACGTGTATTTTGCCGTATATTTAATCGTACACCGCTGACAACGGCTATTTATGTGCAAGGCCTGGATTCTGCCGTGTTGTATGCTTTCCTGCGACTTCGAGGCGAAGTGACGGCGCTAAAACACGACAAGAAAGCATCTATGAAGCACTTATCCTGGTTGCTTATAGGTTTTGGAAAGTTATAATTTGTGTTACGAAGTTATAGCTTACATTTGTAGTGTGAAGATGGTCCTGTGTCGACAGTGCAGTTCAAGCGATAAGCGCTGGGGTCAGAAGGCCTGGGCAAAGGCTAGGAGAGCAGCGCTCACCTCCTTGGCGATATAATATATATACGAACATCATAGCTCATAACCACATGATATTGGCCGTCATTTGACACGCCCTTGCACAATTTCACGTGAGCTTTACGCACTAATTAAGCGCATGCGCGAACAGTAGATACCAGGCCCTCTTCTCCGACTTTTCGAACGGGCCTGGGGACGAGGCCTCCCTAGTTCCATTTTTGATTGCTTGCAGTATGCAAATAAACATAGAGGAAAGGCTGGGTGATTTTGTTGTGTGGTGATGTCACATAAATCTAGAGGATAGACACATAGGGGGCGGGGCCCAACCATCAAACTCTGCACTCATCAGTTGTCATTGTGTGCTCTTGTCAGTCCCAAATGTATATACCAAAAAGAGCTGTTACAGTATTGACGCTGCCTTGCAAACATCCCAACCTCTAGCTTTGGACAAGACATTACAAAGATAGGCTTCGAGATTCTCCATTGAGCACCGCCCCCTGTGTGTCTACCTCACATTACATCACATCACCACATGTGACGAAATCACCAAGGCCTTCCCTTTTGATCAAATACTGAAGGTGGTGGGAGTGGTTGTGAAGGCTTGGGTATGAGACTCTGAGGTCACAGTCTCGTTCCCAGAACCTCCCAAAAAAAACAGGAAAGATAATTCCCTCTCTAATAACCCCCACTAATTGGTAAACAAGTCACTCAGCCCTCTTCACAATTTCAACAACGAGAGTCATGCAACTCTGCCTGCAAAGTTTAGAATATTTGGTTATGAGATCATGTGCATGAGTCAAATTAGTATGTCACAAAGTTGCTTGTAGCAGTTTGTGCTCGTACACCAGCGAACTGCCGTTTACTGTCACTCAACTGTGCTCCGTAGTGTTATTCCAAACAATAGCTGAATGCCCTCTGTAGTGACTGGTTATTAATGAAATCTGGTAGCTTTTTTGTGTATGGACAAAACATACTAATTTTATTAATGAACATGTACCCGTAACCTTAATCACTTGATCCTCGTTGCACACTACAAGGCGAGTCCTCCCTGATCTATATACCACCAGTACAACACAGTAACCAGTTCTCCTTGTGAGCATTCCAACTACCTATCTAAACCCTGCTGTGTTTACTTGGTAAACTGGCTTTACAGTTTTAGTGATTTCTTAGAACATGAAAACATACTAACAATAACAGCAGCTGTGTTCAAGAACCAAACCTTCTTTACGGCAGCACTTGTGGTGCTTCTAGTGTGTGTCAAAATGTCACTAGGTTGATCTGAAGGTGGCTGATGTGGATTGTTCCCACCACAGGCGCCTTCCAATGAAAATGGTCTGGCATGCTAAGACAAATTTATTCCTAGAAACCAATGAATTTTTGCAAGGTGGTTAATTACACACATAGAACTTCCTTGTAGCTCAACTCACTTAATTACCATACTCATGTATTGTTAAGTATTGTCAAGTATTGTTAAGTATAATAATTGTTAAGCACACATGCTTATATTAGCTTCGTTCCCAGGCCCACGCCCAGCTTCCCGTCGCTTGCAGTACGGTTAAGCGGGAGAGGGCCTGGTACATTTTCTCACGTGAGTGACGTCAAGGGTAGAAAGACGGTAGAAAGACTTTAATTGAACGTGGGCGAGCACGACTAAAATGTTGCTGTGTGTCGTCACTGTTTTGCCTTGGTAAAACTCTCTGTCCTCCCGACTGTCTCGTGAAGACTGACATAAAATCGCCTTCGTGCGCTGCCATCTTTCGACTCAGAATAGTCGCGCTCTAGTGCGTGCATGCGGGCGAAGTTGTTTGTGGTTTACGTGACGCCCACGTTCGTATAATTTGCCCTGTACGTGACGTCACTCACGTGAGAAAATGTACCAGGCTCTCTCCCGCTTAACTGTACTGCAAGAGACGGGAAGCTGGGCGCGGGCCTGGGAACGAGGCTATGCTTATATCTCTGCATGAAGGAAATAAGCACCTGACAGAGAAATGCACTTAACAGTGAGTTGCACTTGGTGTGTGCTATATTTAGAGTACCACAGACAAAAGAGAGTTAACTGCAAACATGCACTTATATAGTGCTTAGCAACACATATTGGATGGTAACAATTTATGAGCAGGCCCAAAGCAAAAAGCCCTCAGTTGGTATGCTAGACTGTTTTAGACTGGTTTTCCTCATGAGAGGGTGGTGTCTGGGCACGAGACTAAATACGTTACCCTGCCCTTGAAGATAGCGGTACAAGTATATACACAGATGTAGACAGAATTGATGACACAGTGTACCTTTTGGAAGCAACTCCAGAAGGCTTTATGCTCCTCAGAACACCACCCAAACCAGCTCTCTCGGAAACACTTCTTCAGTTTAGCACACTCCTCCTGGCAACTGAGTAGGGCGTGGATACCTGCTGCTCGTTGTCGTCGCTTCTCTTCCTCTGTTCGGCCAAACAACTTTCCTTCCATGGAGTGAACACCCTGAACAAAGGAACAAAAACAGTACCACAAAAGGTAGCAGTTGGAGCACTTTAAGATTGAGTGGAACAACACACGGCTGAGGTGGCAGGATTTCAGCTGACCAACCAATCAGTCTATGCCCATCTTCTTCAGGCCAAGATTAGAACAGACTGTTCAAAACGTTGCCATTAAGTATCATCGAAACTTGATGGTAGGCTTTCAACTGATGACCCAGCTTCATCAGGCCAAGATTGGTGTAGACCAGTCAAAATTTTCTCATCAAGTTACTTCAGCTGGGTGTTATTCAACCTCGGTACATTCAGTTACTGTGGTAAAATGTCTCCCAACATCCAGCCACAAAGAACAAGGCACATCGTGCCACTGGTACAGGAGATGTGCGTACATTTCTGAAGACCCTTTGTGTAAAGGTGTGGCTAAGTACAAAGTTCTATAGTGGTTGATGACTTTTCTCACAAACAGATAATTTTTTTTATCAGAGAGTCGGTAGACTCTCTATGTAGGGATGGCGCCGACGCGCAATATATGCAATACTTAAGCAAAAGCCGTATAACTTCGCCACAAACACGCTAAAAGCTTATTTAAGAGCCCAGACATCCTCTTTGAGTGCCTTTGTGATCAGCAAGACTCATATAAGTGGCCAAAAGCCACGCGGAAGACAGCTAAACGCAAAAGTGTGCGGTAGCAAAAGTACCATTTTTCGTATTCTTTCTTTCTTTGTTCAGACCACTTGTCAAACGACGATAACTCGAAAACGGCTCAAGTACTCACCTTGATTTTAGCACGAAACGGATGCTCATCACAGCGCTCAGCTTCCCAACCACTCAGCGTCTTCATAGCTTCAAATTCACCCTGGTCAACAAAAGCCATTCACAACACTCTGAGGCTGCTGTCCGTTGCTTAGGACGCCATTTTCTAATTTTGTACGCATGCGCACACGAAGTCTCGTTCCCAGACCGAAGACCACGGTCATTGGTCTGGAAGCGAGAGTACACAAGCGAGCGGGCGGGCATGGTTGGCACGGTTTTTTTCCCCCGCGGCATTGGGCAAGGCTTATGAACACCACGTAGGTAAGGCGCTGCTGCATTCAGCTACCTACTTATAGCTACACTAAAACTAGCCTACTCACAGCTTCAGTGAACTGTAAAGCTAGGATGGTCTGTTGTCAGTATGATAGTTTTCTGTGCTGCAGCTGGTCAGTCGTCATGTGATTGACAACTTAATCATGAAATTGGTTTCATAAAGTTTGGTACGGAGAGTGGTTGGCCCTTCATCAGGTTCTAGCTGGCTACATTGCACATAACTATTACATGCCTGGAATCACTACTAAACTGTCAACACCGTTCCAAGTTCTGGTGTTGTGGTTACACTTGAAATATTCTTCTTAGGCTTAGGTCTAACTGTAACTGAGATTAACATCAAAAAAAAAGTACAGAAACAAGACTTAAAAAACATTAAAAATGTAAAAAGATGTAGGGATGGCATGCCAAAAAGTATGCAAACAAGGTAGAGATGATGCATGAAAGCAAAGGTCTACATATTGGCAAAGCCCCATCCCTACATCTTTTTCACACTGCAGTTAGACAGTGCATGGGTAGTCTTTACTAGCAGTTCATGGCTGTAGCCTCATTCTCAGGCCATGCACTTTCTAGCTCCTCCCATATGGCCTGGGAACGAGGCTAATATGAGCGTATAGATATGTGTGCCTTGTAGGTGGCTACCAAGGTTAGTAGTTTTATTGCCAACATACTACTTGTAGTGACAGCGGTACCCTTGTTATATGCCTCTGGTATAACCTAGACAGTGAACTCGAGTGGGCTGCAGACTGGTCATAGTAATCAGTGTGTAAAACTCAAGCACTCATGCACAGCGTTAATAACTGCATGGATGGGTGCAGATTCAGCTCTCGAGCACGCTGTCTAACTGCAGTGTGAAAAAGATGTAGGGATGGGGCTTTGCCAATATGTAGACCTTTGCTTTCATGCATCATCTCTACCTTGTTTGCATACTTTTTGGCATGCCATCCCTACATCTTTTTACATTTTTAATGTTTTTTAAGTCTTGTTTCATTTTAATCGGAACTTCTATATTTCACATGGTGACTGCTGTGTGGTGAAACCCCTCTTTGTACAATGGGTATCCCATTTTGCAAAGCAGGGTTTCACCACACAACAGTTCATTCCAATGCACCGTACACAGCCCAGCAAAAACTCATTGGCAAGTAGTAGTAAAATTACTGTAAGCAAAATATTGTACTGACAGAGATGTCAATCTAGAATAACTAGTAGTTGGATCAACAGCCCTCTTTATACGCTCCACCCCTAGATACTGAGACACTGTGGAGGAGAGAACTTGATTCAACAATTCTCCAACAGGCATGAGAGTCCTAGACAATCCTGCTAGTTTACGCCCATAAAAAAAGTCATGGGAAAGGTATTTTCCTGCTAGCTGAGTTAGCTACGTTATGCCAACTTATGGACGTTCCGCCACAAACCAACAGTCTACAGCTTGCTAATCAGTTGCACAAAACACAACAGAGGATGTTAAACTTACTGTCTGACAGCCTGACGCGCTGCTGCCAGAGTCCTAGGGCGGTAAGATGTTCCCCTGCCTCAGTGCAGAGCGCGAACAGAACGCATATGGGAGGAAGCACTAAAGTAATCTACCGAGGAGCATGATAGTAGGGGCTTCCCCAATCGTGTGTCCAACTCCCGTTCTCAGATTATTGACTTGTGCCAGTTGTGGTCTGGGAACTAGACTAGATTAGCACGTGACTTTGGCGGGAGCCTGCCGCACACAACAACCAAGATGACTATGGCCGAATTAGAGCTTTCCAAGCGACTCCAGGAGCACGCCGAAGTGATGAAGTACGCTCGAGAGGTGCTTGGAGTGCTGAATTCTGACTTTCATGCTGACAGGAGGAAGTTAGCGCAGAAAGCTGCCACCATCAGGGAGAAAATGCAGAAAGGGCAGGACATGATAAAGATATCAACCCAGGGTAAGTTATGATGTGACTGTGAAAGTTGTAGGCAACCCTGTATGAGTTAGAGCAGGGATATTTCAGAAAGTACTTGAAACGCTGGAGGACTTCCAGTAATGGAAGATTGGTGCAGTGAAATGAAATTCTAGTTTAGAGAATTTCATTGGATGACAGAAATAATGCACATAGAACATTTCGGCTCGTAGGCCTTCTCCAGCCATGTTTGATCGATCAGTGATAGCAAAAGGTACAAAGCTGCTCTTTATAACAGGCTGACAAATGTTTTTCATAGAGGAATTGCGTTTGACATCATCACTGCCACACTTTCCACATATTTCCGTCAGAATCACCCCAGCTTTGGAGTAGCCCCACTTTACCTTACTGCTCCAGTATGAAATTGATGTAGGCTTATCACATAAATTTCCAGTCTTGCATGCCACACCTTTTTACTGTGGTCTGGCCACAGTGCAACCATCAAGCTTTTGCTGGCGGGACCAATCAGATTTTTTCTCTTTATTTACTGCACATAGAGTAGCGTTTGTGAGTGCTACTCTAGACATGTTCTATAGTGGATATCTAGCCTTGTACCCAGGCCTAGTCTCGGAGCCAGACCTCCTCCTCCGCGTGCATGCGAGGGTCTGGTTCCGAGACTAACCCAGGCCATGTGACCAAGTGATTATCATGTCAGTATATCACTGCCAACTGCACTGTTTCTCCCCCCTCCCTAGTTTCCCTCCTGTTATTGTTTTCTCCAATCCCTTCACCTCACACACCAACACACAGAGTTGCAGGAGAAACAAGAAGAAATCAAGAGGTCAACTGAAGCCGAATATAGACATGCTTTACCAGACACACCAGCATCTTCACAACCTGACATCACATATCCTTTATCATACCACTTCTGTGGTCTGTCAGTGTAAGTACTCTAGTTACTGAATGAGAAGACAACAGATACACAACCCTTGTGTCTGAATGTCAGAGGGATTGATAAGGTTGTAGGAACAAGAGTGCATGATGGTATCATTTTTAATGGTGTCATCATGCACTCTTGGTAAGAGATACAAGCACCTTAGTAAAGTAAATAGAGGATTTTCACATGATGTAATCATACTAGGTTGAATTTGGGCGAAACACCACCACTCTGTAGGTTAAACAGCTAAATTAAGCTTCTCTGCAAGGCCAGTTTGTTTTCAATCGATACCACACGTACTGCCATGTATAAAGCTCTACTCCAAGCTGGTGGTGCAAGTTCTAGTATAACAGATATGTACAGTTTCAATGACATAACTGAAAAGCCTCTATATGGTGTAAAGTGCCACTAATGTGATGTACCCAAGAAACAGAGCCTGGAAATGAACTCCCTGTTGAATATGATAATTGCAAGTCTGTTAGGTGAACTGGAGTACTTTATAGAAGTAGGTCTGTCTTTATAGAAATATGTCTGTCATTACTACTGCAATTTTGGTACCATTTTCCCTTAATTAACTGTCTTTGCACTGCTCTGAAAGAAGAAATTAAATGTGTTCGGGAGCAGGTGAGGGAGAAGCAGCGAGACTGCCAAAAGTTAAAGAATGAGAAGAGAATCTTGCTGTTTCACAGGTATGGACACACCTTGACAAGTACAGTCCAACCTTGATAATCTGAACTAGCAGAGAGCAGGTGAAACATCCGAACAATCGAGGGTTCGGATAAATGAGATTATGTGTTTACATTATTCGTAGGACAAGTGTTTGTATAATCAAAGTTCAGCTAATCATGGTTGGACTGTAGTACCGTTAGAATTCCCTGTGAAGTTACCAATCCCTGCTTCAGTTGAAGTGAAAGGAGAGTAACTCTTGACATTGTTCTCCTTTGTGCCTACAGGAAACACCGCAAGCTTCAGAAGAAGGTAGCCTTCATCCAGTTTGACACCAACTCTACTGACAAGCATGTGAAAGGATGTATCCTTTCCAGCTGCAGCAAGATTTTTGATTGCAAGCTAGGTTGTTTTATGGCCCTAACCCCAGGCAAACTAGATTTATTGTTTCGCATCAGCGCCCGCTTCCTCTGAGACCTGCCGCCTCAACTGTCATTATCGCCTTCCAAGCAATGACACGCCCACTTTTAATGGCCATAGCGCTGTAGATTTGCCGAGTGTATATAGCATTTGCTAGTAATGAATGATGAATAATGACCGCCCGCCCGCATGCAAATTGAGAAAGTGGCTGATGCGAAACAATAAATCTAGTTTGCCTAGCCTAAAGTAAGGACTTGAGAACAAGGCCAGGGCATTGGTGATTAGGTAATACTTGCTGCTTCCTTGCATGAAATATAACCACTCACACAGTGCACACTTTACTCCCTTAACTGCTCTCCAGTTCTGAAGCGTGAATCTGGGGACCTACAGAGCTTCGAGTTTGACTTCACAGAGGACTCACCTGTCTATGTTTCAGATTTTCTATGGGACAGCATCTAGCTATTTGGTCGTAATGTTGTAAATTTGCACATTTACCTTATGAATCTGACATAACCAGCAATATTCTTCATGAACCCGTAGTAACTTGCAGAGTAGATTCGACAGTTGGTGGGTGGGGCTCAATGAATGTCGTTATTCACAGACAAACAACGTTGAAACATGGCGGAAAAAACGGGCCAACCAAGTCTGGCGCTATGTGAGTTTGGCGTTTAGGCTTATGTATTATATTTTAAGCGTAGAAAAATGTCCTTCCTGTGTGGGACTGTCATTTCTCCCGTCAACAGCTCCAGCCACGCCCACTCTACAAGCGCTGGTCAATGAGTTGGCTTCGGTCGAAGATTGGCACTTGCTTGGAGTGAACCTGGGCTTGCAGGGACACCAGTTGCGTGAAATTGAGCGGAATTACCGTGGAGACAGCAATCGCTATAAGACAGAGACGCTGGATCTTTGGCAACGAAATGCTAAGGATCCGTCCTGGGAGGCCATTGCGAAAGGTCTGTGTCTGATGCAAGAGCATGTGGTTGCTGATGGGATACGAAGAAAATACTGCTGCTCTTCTGCTACTGCAGGTGAGTATTCATCTAGGAGGGCGCATAATAAGGCCATACCAATTTGATCTTTTGATTCACGAGTAGGGTTCACAGAAAAGTGGGTAGGTAGGTCGAATTATATTCATAAATGTAAATATGAACTCATTATAAGTATTGCCCTGCTCGAGCTCGATATGGTCACTTTCTCCACAGTTTCACCGCAGAGCTCTTCTGAGACCCCAAAGTGTCCGTAGCCTTCGCAGAAACTACCGTAGAAGGAACCAGGGTTGTTTGTCCTCGTTTAACTTCCCCACCAACCAGTGCAACCCACAACTCTGAAGGGATACACGTGTCAGAGATCTTGTATACATGCAGTGCCTAGCATCTCACGTGATTAATTGGTGACGTCATAAAATAATTTACGTTTATAAATCCTTCTTTCTAAAAATAGAGTCGCCGTACTCGTGAATCAAAAGATCAAATTGGTATGGCCTAAGCACAAATCCAATGGTCATGCCTTGTCTGAACCCCAGACTCTCCTGTCGTGCAGCCAGAAGGGTCTGGGGTCCAGACTAGGTCTTGCCTTGATTGAAACATTCCCACTTGCAATGGGACACAAGTTACTGGCTTTTCTCATTTACCTCATCGTTCACTGACAGCTATAAAACCCTGGGAATATGATAAAGGATATGAACTTCATGTTCGTCACCAATACAAGCAATATGTCTGGTCCTTACCACAATGCTTGTGGTAGGAAATGCTCAAATTGCTTCTTGGGAAATCATGTATGCATGCAGGTGTGGGTGAATGATGCTTAGTGTAAAATGCAGAATGAACTTTAGAATAGACTCATTCTGTGGACGCACTAGAAGTGAATTTATCTGATATGGAAATGACCTAGTAAAACTGTACCACTTTGACACAGCCTCAACTATTATTTAAAATAACCAATCTCCTCCTTTGTTTATGGTAGTCTAAATCTCAAACAACTGATCTCTCGGCCGAAGATTGGGCGGGTACGCTTTATGAGGATATTCGCGAACGAATAGTCCGAAGTCCTACGGGACTGAAATGTTGCATATTATAGTTATGATGAGGTTGTGTGCACTCAGAGATTGTTCAGACTATTCATTTGCGAATATCCTTGTATAACGATCTCCTCTTTTGGGTGTCTCACCATTGCATGGGCTAGGACAAATGCAACTCCCAGGATTACATATTAAGGAGATATGAAACCCTCTGTCCCTCTCTCCCCCAGACCTAGCACTGGCACAGCAGTCGGTGCGCTCATTGAGTACAACTATTGTGCCCTCAAGTGACAGTTCCCCCTCAACTGTGGGTAAGTCCCTCTAATATGATACTAGTTTTTTGATGACTCAAAAGCACTCAGCATGGCTTCTCAACCTAATGGAATTCTATCAGCACATGCCAAGTGCAAGACAGTGTACTTAATACCACCTGTGAAAGATACACATGGGCTAGTGGTTGCCTGCTGGTCATAGTTCAGTTTTCAGAGCACTGGTGGCTCAAGCTGGAGGCCCAGGGTTTCATTTCTGGTGATTACTAGTCTTGAACCCAGACCCTTGGGTTAGAGATTACTGGCTTTTCTTATTTACCTAAGTGAGTTAAGTGTTTAGTCACAAGCATGGCAACTTTAGAATGCTATGATCTACCATGATTGTTTTATTTAGGATCACAAGTGAAGATTCAAGCAGCATTACCTCCACACACAGATGATAGTTTGGTATTGGCGAAAAGAAATCTTCAAAAGATCAAAAATAGGTTTCCACCCTTGCTTTCCCTGGCTCACAGAGTGCTGCAAGGGAAGGATATCGACATGTCTAACTTCCGACTGTTCCTCACTGCCCACTACCTACCTGAAGAAGACGACAATGACACCAGAGCAATCGATCCAAGCAAATTTGTCAGCCAAGTCTTGGGTACCGCACAAAGTGTCAGTGAGATCTTGCAATCACTGATGATCCACCGCCTGCTGAACTACAAGAACTTTGACGTTCTTCGCTCCATCATCAACCACTATGCTAGTGATGACGTGGAAATGAAAGTAAAGCTAGATGAATATGAGCAAGAGTTTGCTGGGTACGTCCTGGTGACAAAAATGAAAGATTACTTGAATGCTGAAATCCAACAAAGTGAGCAGTCAGAATCAGATCCAAAGCTCCTTGATGAGCTCTCTCTCAAAGTGAAAGCAAATGTCACAGAGAAGACGCTGACATATGTCAATGAACTATGGAAGTCACTTGTACGTCAAGTCAAGCTGCCAGTTACAGCACTGCTATTCCACAAAATCGCAGAAGGTTGTGTTGAAATTACCTGGTTTCTGCCTTGTCATCTCACTGAATTTACTACAAGACGACTCCAAGAGAGCACTGATTACTTCCAAGAGAAGAACATCCTCCAAGTGACCATTGCTGGCAGGTGTGTCTATGAGGAGCTGCCTCGTGTACAGGAGAGTACCAGGAAGGAAGAAATTGACTCAGGGAGGAAGGTATGTACTGACCACAAGTGAATTTGTACATGTACAGTGGGTATGCCAGATGGTTAGTTGATCCATGACTTCCATCAGAACATTATATTGTCAAGCTCATGTGACAAATGCCTTCATCACATCAACCCCGGCCATATTAAGCTGTATAATATATATACCAGTCAGACTGGTACATGTATGTGTGGTAACACTCACCCTCCATCACCCATACTATGTAGACGGGAATTGTCAACTGGCATTAATTGAGTCTAATTTGAGTCTATAACTGTTAATTCTCAGTGTGACCATAGAGTGATCAAGTTGCATTCACATTCTAAGTATTGTTCCTCCAACAGAGAGATCCAGATGATCCAGATGCAGGAAACTTGAGTTCTGTGCAAGATGATCCAGATCCTGAAGACCTGAGTTCTCTACAATTGATAGGTACGTATGGTCATATCCACAATGCTGCTGTATATGCTCATTGAACTGCATCTTCTGTGAGGTATATTACAGATGAAGTTTTTCTATTTCAGGTGATGAACCAGAAGGCCCTGAGGATGTCCCAGAGCATGAGCAGGGTATGAGGTGTTCCAAGGTGATATGCAAGAACTACAGTCTCCTTTATGGACATTTGGATGCTGACAAGCTTCTACCAAAGCTTCCTGAAAAGGATCTCATTGATGAAGAAGAGGTGGAGATTACTGAGTCCTTCCACCAAAAGTTTGCAAAGAATGCTAATGTGATTCGAGAACTACTGTGGTATGATCGTCCATCTCATGGGTTGCTAAAGTTCTGTGACATCTTGGAAACCACTCCTGGACAGGAGCACCTTGGAAGGAAGTTGCTGAAAGGTACGTCTGAACCCATTTTATGACATATGTAGTTACACCCCAAGATACGGATTAATACACAACCCAGAAGAAGCCATGGAGATCAAATTTGAATGCATGTTCATTAGTGCCATGGTGTACCTATCACAGGAATGAAACTCGTTCACCATTAAGTGTGGGAAAAAGGCAAAAAATCTTAATAGGGTCAGTATACCTCCAGTATTCTCCAGATCTAACATGTTAACCAGTGGATAAGGCTTCTGTCTATGGAGCAGTGGCATAGACAGTAGATAGTAGAGTAGTAGGATGACAGTGGTAGGTAAACTCACATCTGATTGAATAGTGACCTCCTGTATTTTTAAACTCAAGATTCTGGAGAGCATCTTGTGGTGCAGTTTAGACTTGCTGATTGATTTGTTGTTAATGTCTCTTATCACAGACTACAAGCACCCCTCACAAGTGCGTGTACAGAGTCCAAGTGAAGCCACAGCAGTCCACTCGGACCTATCTGAAACCTCTGAACTGTTCCAACAGCTGCAGCGAGAAGTGATGGACCTCCTTGACCACTTCCCCAATGCCCTAGCTAAGCTCAAACAGGTTCTTGCTTCACTTGTCTTGCCCATGGAGGGAGAGGTAGTTCCGCTAGTTGAACCGCTTGCCTACGAAAATACTCAAACAGTTCGAGAGCTATTTAGGCTAATGGCTCCCTACTGGAACCCTCTCAGCACAGACCTGTTAGACCTTCTCATGGAAGCTTCAGGCTGCAACCAAGCAGCTAGCAAAGTAGCTGAGTTTGTAGAGGCTAGAGCCAGCAAAGGTTACCTGGTACTTTGTATTCGTCAGCTGCTGACCTTGGCAAGTAGTGAGAATGACCTGGATGTTGCTGACTTCAAGGCAGTCCACAGCACTCCACTTTCAGAGCTACAGTCACTCCACCCACCTGTCTTTGCTAGACTGCCTGAGCATAAAGTCACTTCCACTCGAACAACAGTTCGCATCTCAGTTGAAGTGAATAAGCCTCTGCTTTGTATCACTGACTATGAGAATATTACCACAGCTCTTAGTGGCTTCTTTCAAACACCAAAAGCAGCTCTAGTTTACGCTGGTTGTTCAAAAGCTCCATTAGTTCTGTGCTGGCTGGCCTCACATGAGCTTGTAGCCTACATCAGGTCTCCTCCTGCTGGGTATTTGTTATCAATGAGCACACACCAACTGCTTGCAGAGAATAATGTGACTGGAATTGCTGTTGGAGATCGGACATACAACTGTCCAACTATGGAGGTAACACACAGTGCATGTGTACAGTTCACTGCAGCAGAAGAAAGCTAAAAACTGTCATTTCTTGTGATCCTGTTGACCACTGTCAACTCTTGACTGCATGCATGTGTCACCTCCTAAAGTCTTGTTAACAAGCACTATATGAGCTCCACCCCCCTCTACTTCCCCTGTTCCAGGAGGTGAAGCTGTGGGAGGCATCTCAGTATGGCCTGGTGGAACATGTTCGCTACCTTCTCACAACTGGTGTCAAAGTCAACACAGCTGCCTTTGTAAGTGGCCTACCTGACATGAGATGTATTAGTGATGCACATTTCCTTGTTAAAAGGCAGGCCTAGATATTATAAAGAACACCCCCTGCACAAGCCACAATACCAGGCCTCATCAGCTACACTGAGGTAACTGAAAGATGGGGGCTGCTATTTATGCCAAAACAGCACTGGTTGATGAGCCATGACTATTGAAAGCTCACTAGTTGGAACCTATGGTCAGGGTTGTGAACTTGCCTAGAATAGTTGAAGTACCTTTTGCTTAAGTTTGTAGTGTTAGCTTCCAGCAAAAGTTGAAATACAGATCAAAGAAAGTATCCATAGTCTAATAAGAGGCAAAATGTGATAAAAGATTAAATTTGAAGGCAAAGCAATGCAGTCACAGATGCCCCCAGTAGTTCTACAAAGTTGACCTACATGCAAAGTTTCAGAGTGTAAAACAGTTTTGTTAAATCTTACCCATTCTACCATTCAGGATGGAGCAGTTGCACTGGGACGAGCCAGTTCCAATGGTCATCAGGAAGTTGTTAATATACTACTGGAAGGTGGGGCCAACCCTGACCTACAGCATAAGGTGAGGACATTGTGTACATACAGTACTGATAATAGAAGGTGGTACATGTATGCCCTGTAAGACATACTAAACTCTCCCTCCTATCTTTGTAAGTGCCTTATTGAAACAATGGCACCATCTTTAAACACGAACCTTCACAGTTGGTTTAGTTGCATGTTTTCAGGTGTGCAATGTGTAAACATATCCTGTAGACACTTGCTAATACACCTCCTCCCAGTTATCTCCCTCCTCCTCTTTTAGTCCGAAGTTGTTACATAGTGATTTGCACTCTTAAATGGCCTATGGTAAACATCTTCTCACTTGCCATGTAGACAAGCTAATTTCATTTAGTTTAAGGCACAGACTGAGTTATCAAGTGTTTCAGTTTCCTTCTGAATGTGTAGACACACAGGACTACTAGTCTCATTTCATTTAGTTTAACAGACACAGACTGAGGTATCAGGTGTTTCAGTTTCCTTCTGAATGTGTAGACACACAGGACTACTAGTCTCATTTCATTTAGTTTAACAGACACAGACTGAGATATCAAGTGTTTCAGTTTCCTTCTGAATGTGTAGACACACAGGACTACTAGTCTCATTTCATTTAGTTTAACAGACACAGACTGAGTTATCAAGTGTTTCAGTTTCCTTCTGAATGTGTAGACACACAGGACCACTAGTCTCATTTCATTTAGTTTAACAGACACAGACTGAGGTATCAGGTGTTTCAGTTTCCTTCTGAATGTGTAGACACACAGGACTACTAGTCTCATTTCATTTAGTTTAACAGACACAGACTGAGTTATCAAGTGTTTCAGTTTCCTTCTGAATGTGTAGACACACAGGACCACTAGTCTCATTTCATTTAGTTTAACAGACACAGACTGAGATATCAAGTGTTTCAGTTTCCTTCTGAATGTGTAGACACACAGGGCTACTAGTCTCATTTCATTTAGTTTAACAGACACAGACTGAGTTATCAAGTGTTTCAGTTTCCTTCTGAATGTGTAGACACACAGGACCACTAGTCTCATTTCATTTAGTTTAACAGACACAGACTGAGGTATCAAGTGTTTCAGTTTCCTTCTGAATGTGTAAACACACAGGGCCACTAGTCTCATTTCATTTAGTTTAACAGACACAGACTGAGTTATCAAGTGTTTCAGTTTCCTTCTGAATGTGTAGACACACAGGACCACTAGTCTCATTTCATTTAGTTTAACAGACACAGACTGAGGTATCAAGTGTTTCAGTTTCCTTCTGAATGTGTAGACACACAGGACCACTAGTCTCATTTCATTTAGTTTAACAGACACAGACTGAGTTATCAAGTGTTTCAGTTTCCTTCTGAATGTGTAAACACACAGGACTACTAGTCTCATGCACAGCCACACAGGACTACTAGTCTCATGCACAGTCACACAGGTCACACAGGTTACTGCCCAGATATTTGTTGTTGCATTGCCAAACTTAGTGGTTGTCTCCTAGCTGTCACATGACTAATGATGCAATTACCTGGACACTGGAAACTTCCTGTAGTACATGACAAACAATGTTGCTGTTCTTCCGGATAGCTATGGTGAAGAGTTGTTCTGACCTCACATAGTCAAGACTAAATTAATAATATTCCCTCCCTACTCAAGAATAGGGAGGTAGTGTATTAGCAAGTACCATGAGTGCTCTCTAATACACTTTCACCAGCGATGCTGCTATTCTTGTGAATATAGGAGGGGTGGGGGGCATTCAGTAATGAATGCCCCCCTATTCACAAGAATCGCAACATTGCTTGTGATGTACCATGGGAAATCACCAGCAACAGTTGATACTAAGCTGAGAATGATGACATGGCTGCAAGCAGCAAAATGTAGATGGTGATCTGCAAACGAGACCAGTGCTTCCTTGTGTGCACATTTAGAAAGAAACAAAACACTTAGCGTCCATGTGGACTACATTACAGAAATACCGGTTCAGAAATACCAGTGCTTGTACCAACTTGTCACTTTCTCGTGCACTCACAGGATGGATACAGTCCTCTCCATGAAGCCTGCCAGAAGGGGTATGATAGAATTGTGGAGAGGCTCCTTCAGGCAGGAGCTACTGTGGACCTTCATACAGAGGTGGGCATTGATGTGACCCTGTAGGAGGGTCTGAGAAGCCACTGTAATGAGCCATCCAACTATGTTGGAGTACATATTCATGCAACAGTTAGTGACCAGGGTCTGGCAGTGGGGTCTTAATAAATTAAGCCCCAGTCTCACATTAAATATCTCATCTCCGCAAATTAAACTAGTGTGCCTCTAATAGCAAAGTGCACTTAATAAACAGGTTCTATTGGTATGCATATTCTTGCTCCATCACCATGACAACCATAACTACATATGTCAAGAGAAGTGGGGGAGATGGTAATGAGATGCAGCAATAGAGTCTAGGTCCCAACTGGGTAAACACCTCAACTCTTGGAATGGAATGGAATTTTGATTTGGGACAGGACTGTATACTGCATCTACACAATGTGTAGGTTTATGTGCAGGTCCTGACACACACAAAAACTATATAATACCAAAGTGACAAACTACAAGTTCTAGTGAAACCTCATTCCCACATGTACACAGTTCTGGCTGCAATGGTATTAGATTAAGACGAATACTGTATAACGGCTGGGTGCAAATTTTCACGATTTTCGCAAACATACCTGCTTCTGCAAAAATAAAAACTTCGAAAAGATTAACTAAGATGGAAATTGATGACGTCAATATGTGCGTACGTCGACACGAACTAGTGCCCGTGTGAACGAGATGGTTCTCTACAGTCTGTCTGCCCCCTAAATGGAAGACTAGGCTGTTGTTGAACAAGCTTCCTTCTTTGTTTTGTCTTTCTGTGTCGTTTCTTTGGTTCGCATGTGGGTCGCGGCCATCAACTGGTAGGGGTGTGGTCAGAGCATCACACCGTTCCACGAAAATAAAACCTCGAAAATTTCTTCTGAAGAGTCTGGACGCATTTCTGTGAAATTTTGCACCAGCAAAAATTTCCCGCTATACAGTATTAGACTCAAACCTAGATGATGGGGTCTGGGTTGGACACTAGATGAATATGAAATCCAATTGAAGAATCTAGCCAAGGCACCACTGAAAGTAAAATTCTGATACTCACATATTAGGAATACATCCTCAGTTGCACCTTGGGTAACGTCTGGTAAAGTCTAAGAGCATTCATGAGTCCAGTAAGACTATGTAGTCTGAGGTGATGATACTTATCAATGAGTGCTAAGACAATATGTGACTGAAATGAACATTCCAACATGACTAGCAGAGCTGGAACTTGTGTTTGGGAAAGTCCCTTTGAGGTAAACAGTCCTGGTTTGTGTAACTTGCTGTATTATAATAGTGTGTTGACACTGGTTGTGTCAGTATCTCTACCATAAGACACATCCTCAACTGAAGATTAGCAAACTGGAATCCAAGCTCGAATACTTCTTCAGTAGAATCAACTGCGTCCAAATTGACAATTTTGGGGTTGTTCAAAATTTTACTATCCACATAATTGGAGATTTTACAAGCTTGCCGTCGGCACTGGCATCTAATAATGCATTTCTAATGAAGATGGGGCCTAGCGGAACCCTTGATGTGATGGTCAGAACTTTGAAGTTAAACTTAGACCGATTTTTTTATATGATTAACCCGATTAACATAGTGACAAGTGCATGTGCATGTGGTACTGGGCATATAAGTGAACATGGTTGGTCACCTTTGCCAATTACATGGGTGGTTCAGAGTGATGTATTATCACATAATCACCAAAGCTACTGTAGTAGTATAGTTACTAAGGATGTACTGATAACATGGTAGTGTTGTAGAAAGTTGTACCAAACATGTTTTCCTTCAAAGATGAGAGGAGCTGGTAAAAATACTGTCTACAGGGAAAGCCATGCCCAAAGCTTTGTCCTGAAGCACCTCCTCCAATGTCATGTGTTTTTTCTATTAGAAAGGGGTTGATGAACTTTGGCTTCCCAAGTGAAACATGTATGGTCTCATTGTTTGAAAAGAAGCTATTGTAGAAATGGTTGTGTCAGTGGAGAGATGGAAAATACAAAGTGAGAATTCAGGATTAGGACTATAGGCGTTAGTTGTTCTTGCAAGAAATTCAATGCCATAGTTGTAACAGTCTATATCGTGTGCACTGCATTTACTAGCTACTAATACTGGTCTATACAGTGTATATTGGTACCCTGAACCACAGCATCCTGGGATGGCAGGCCTCGATGCAATTCACTTGGCATTCAACTAAACGAGTGGGTGTATAAGTACCAGCAGCTGATATTTCATTATGTTACTATCATAACTGATTATTCCTACTTGGTAGTCATATCACCTTGGTAACCTTCCCTTAGAGGCACATGGTCTAGGAGCTCATTACTCAGTTAATGAGGAAATGGATGATGGCTACTAAGTATTATTAGATCTTTACTCCCCACATACTTGTAGCTCTGCCACTTGAGTACATGAAAAATGAGATCGAGTCGCCTTGTAGGGTGTACATGGCCTATATGAATGGAAGGTTCTGGCGGGGGAAGGTACATGGGAGGGTACATGTGAAAGGTGTATGGTATATAAAAGGATGGTGCATTGGATATTTTACTACACGATGGTTTAGCTATAAGCTGGAATTCTGCAAAGCTCAGAGTGAATCATTCTCACACAGTCACCAAATCTCTGAGTGTATGACATTATAAACTGCACACAGCTGCAAGGCTTCCCCAATGACTCCCATACATTCGTATGAGTGACTTTCTGCATAGGAATTAAATGATAACAACAATGTGCTTGTTTGTATTGGTGCTCCCCCACTTGACACTATGACCTCTTATCATGATGTTTTCAACGTCATGTGTCGGTGTGTATACTGTATGCAGCTGGGAAGGAGAGGGAGGGTGAGGGGAGGTGGTGGGGTAGGAGGAGGAAGGAGGGGAAAGGGGAGGCTGACAAGAACCTTCGCTTAGAGTATATTAATTGCTTCCTGAAATCTATGTCACATATTGTAAACATGATAATGTTGTAGACTAACTTGGATGTTGATATTCAAGACCTGTTTTGGACTAATACACTCTGAATCTGACTAGACTGTGCTATCAAAGTTTCCATTTAAAGCCCATTAATTTATGTGAAGACTGTCATTCCCCAGTTAACCCTACAAAATTTTGTGATTTTGCCAGATTCCATTTCCAAAAATACTTGCATTCACTGAGGACTGACAAGGGAGCTTTCTTGGGGGTGGTGAATTCGAAGGCACTCTTTGTCGGCCTTAAGGTGGCAGGGAACCCTGTGTTTTCAAGGTCAACAAACCAGGAATCCAAGCTGATAGAATTCTTTGTCTTTGTAAACTTTTAGCGCACAGTCCGTTTTGGAAGACTTTATCCGTTCACTGTCCGTAAAATTGGGGATTTTCCCCATTTCCTGTCGGCATTGACATCCAATAATCAGTTTATAATTAAGTTAGTTAAGATGTGGCCTGGCGGAACCCCTCATGTGGTGGTCGGAACTTTGAAGAAAAGCTTAGATCGACTTAAAAAACAAAAATAAATAAATAAAAAAAGAAGGAGTTTAGTAGAGTGCTGTAGTGTCAGTAGCTGTGAGTAGTGTGAAGTGCCTGCTTGTGAAAGCAAGCTTGTGTCTAGAAGCAGCAGAAAGGCCACAGTGGCCAAGACTGTACTCATTGGGCAGGCCCAGGTCTTGCGATCGTATGCCAAGCCTAGTAGGTGATCGTGGCCCGGTGCTTCGAGTGCTGGGCTGGGCTTTAACTAGAATGCGCAATATATCGTTGGTACTACGTTGCCATTGACAGGAAAGCTGAACGGTGTTTGTGTGTGGAACAGAGCCGTGAGTTGTTTAGCGGCATAAGGGGGAGAGGTGGGGCTAGTAATGCTTGCTTGCACTCATGAATGAGCCCCTCCTGTAGACAAGCTGTGAATTTTTTCAAATGTACATTCATTTTGGTGCAGTCAAAGTTGTCCATTCCAGGAGTAGTGACAAACATGAGTCTAGCCTGACTTTGGGAGTAACTCTGAACAAAAGCTGGCACAGAATGATTTGAGATACATTGGTGGTTAGGACGCTACCTACAGTGAGCATGTAGATGCATCCATCGAGTGGCAATTTGGCTCATGAATATATTAATAAGCTACTAAAACCCTTTTTTAAAATTAGGCAACGCAAGATTGCCCTAAACCAAACCCTAACCCTGAAACTAGGAACAACACTGGTCCTGACTGTAACCCAGGTTTATGTTTTCGTAACCTCCACCAAGTGACTTCCCCCACCACGTTAAATGCTACGCGTATACTGTGCATGGCCTGCTGCCGGTTTCCCAAAACAGAATTGTAAAGTTCACTTGGGTGCCTTCCTCCAGAGGACCAAAAGGGACGCCAGCAACAGCTGCAAGAACTCCTCCTCAGTCATTTCTACACTAACTCCACCATTTTCATGGGCCTGATACAAGATTCAAAGGCAAACGAAGACTATGTACGAATTAGTACCTTAAACTACGCACCAACTGTAGATACCAAATAACTAATCAAGATGTCACAGTTTCAAGTGTGGATGACAAAAGCAAGTGCAAGATGAAGCTAACTCACATCACCAGTGCTCGGTTGCCTCCATGAACCAACAAAACATTATTGTAATATCTCCATTTCACACAATGTTTATGTGTCATGTCTTAATATACCTGAGTAGCAAGAAACGCTGGGGTCAGAAGGCGGGGTACGAGGCTAGGGGGATGGCAGTGCACCAGGTGTGGTGAGTTTCATACGCACCTCAGCTTCACCTCCAAGTTTGTTTACCCACATAATTATGCCATTTGTGATGCATGGTAAGTATTGGTCCAGAAGTGTAAGGAGTATGAAGCTTGTTGACACTAGATGTAGTAAGGACCAATGAAATTGCAAGATTATGTAGCACTTTGCTTACAGCAGTAAAATCTTGTATCTAGACTAAGGTATGGTAATGTTTTTTGAGTGGGTGTGTCGTGAAAATTTTGGAATGTTGATACACTAGTCTCAAAGAGTGAAGGTGTCAGGCAACATAAAACGCACATCTAACTAGTGGGGACAACTGTCGTACATATCAAACATTGAATGTGTAGAAAAACACACGAGATGCCACCACTTTAGTGTGAAGACTTTGGCTATTTGTCACTTTCATCATATTCATGCTCACTGGATGTAATGCATCAGACTTCCTGCTTTTCTGCTTAATGGACTTCACTACTTCACACAGTGTACTAGTTTGTAGTGGGACAATGTCACTTTCAATTTCATTTTTGAACTGTGAACTGTGAGCAGTTGAAGTTATGTACAGCTAGTTTTATACTGTATAGTCATGTGTGTTGGTTATTGCTGTTTACACCATCCAGCTCACCTGTTGGTAACTTCTACCACAAGTGTAGACCCACACCTTAGTTATATAGACATAACCCCACCCACTAACTGTTTAGCCCCACCCCCAATTAATCCTCGGTAATGTGTGGAACTTCCACATGTGAAACAAGTGGGAACAACAATGTACCTGTTGGTGTTGGTGTTCCTCCACTTGACACTCCAGCTCCTGTGTAGCACCATGTGTGGGTGTGTACCATAGGCTTGCTGAGGGGAAGGGAGGGTGAGGAGAAGGGAAAGGGTGTAAGGGCAGGAAAGAAATGTGGGTAAGGGGAAGAGCAAGTAGACAAAGGAGGGCGGATGGAGATGGAGGAAGGAGGGAAAGAGGAGAGGACCAAGAGCATCTTCGCTTAGAGTGTATGGCTTCCTGAGTTCTATGATGTCACATGTTGAAAACATGATACTAACTTGGATATTGATATTCAACACCTATTCTGGGCTACTACACACGCTGAACCTGACTAGACTGTGTGGTTGAAGTTTTCACTTAGAGCTATTTATGACTGCGAAGACTGTAGCCCCTGGTCCACTAGGTAACTCCTAGGATTCTGTGATGGGTTTGTGTTTTCTTGAGGTAACCAACTACTGCACATTATCATTCTTCTTTGTGGATGTGAGGCTGGTGTAATTATGTAGCCTGTGGGTCTTCCTAATATGTAGAAATGGTTATTTGTCCTGGGTAATGCTGGGGTGGATCTAGGTATTTCACGATGGCAGCTGGTCATGCGGTAGGCTAGATGTAGGGGCATGAATTGGTCTTTTGGACCATTTCAGACCTTGTTTTCGGCGAGAAAAGTAGCTGATACATGTATTGTTGCCAAATCATGATTTTTGTCTGAATAACAAGTGACGTAGTATTTTCAAGTAACACCCTTTATTTCCATTTCATAGCGCTGATTTGTGTTGCAGATACTGGAAGTGATTGGCACTGTGGAATGGGAAGGGTCTGGCTTGCCTGACTAAGCCAACAGTTTGTAAGCATAAAGCAAAATCAGATGCAGCCCTCTTCAAACAAGCAAGAGTTGGTGGTACAGAGCTCACTATTAATGTTACAAATTTGAAATAGCTGATGCACACATGGTTTGGGCAGAAAAAATGCCTGTGAAACAATGGATTGTGGCCCTTCTTTAGGAGTATAGTTACTAAGCATGCACTGATAAGTTGGTAGTGTTGTTAGAAAGTTGCACGAAACATACTTTTCTTCGAAGATGAGAGGAAAGTGGTAAAAATACTGTCTACAAGGAAAGTCATACCCACTTCTTCATCCTAAAGTACCGCAATGCCATGTGTTTTTCTAATAGCAAGGGGCTGATGAACTTTGGCTTCACATAGTGAGACATGCATGGTCTCATTGTTTGAAAAGAAGCTATTGTAGAGGTGAGGAAAAGGATGATGGCTACTAAGTATTATTAGATCTTTACTCCCCACATACTACTTGTAGCTCTGCCATTGACTACATGAAAAATGAGAGATCTAACATATACATGTTGCCTTGTAGGGTGTGCATGGCCTATAAATGGAAGGTGCATTGGTTCTTTTACTACATAATGATTATATATAAGCTGGAATTCTGCAAACCTCAGAGTGAATCATTCTCACCAAATCTCTGAGTGTATGGGTGTATGATTAAACATAGTACTAACAAGGTGTATAAATAAAGCTGGCATTCTGTTCAGACAGTGCACATACAAGTCAGTAGTCCAACTTTTAACATGCTACAAGCTAGTAGCATAGCGGTAGGGTATAGTTTAGGTGATGAATTATTGTACAAGAATGTAGGCAAGAGGCAAGTATAGCAGAGGTAAACCTCAGTACTATATTGAATGTGAAACCATGTCCATATAAGGGCAACATTACAATGTATTGCACATTTTTTGTTTATATCGTTTTTATTAATTTTAAGGTTTTTCCTTTTTTTCCATGTTTTTCAAAATGGATTCTGCTAGTTCATTGTATTCGATACAGCTTGATGTCTTGCCATGTACAATTTTCAAAATGGATTCTGAATGTGCTCAAGAGAACGTTTCTCCACGTCTGCTATGTTCTTAATTTGATCTGAGAGTGGGGGAGTACTGCTCTAACCTGAAATGTTAACAGTGGGACTGATGGCTACAAGGAGAACATACTAAACAGTGCAGTAAATGTGTTGCTTGTACTTGAACAAAACAGCAGTGTTTTACTGAGCTATAAGCACCTTTGTTGCCCACTACCCTCCTGAAAGTTTGTACTTAAAATGATTACTGTGGTGTATGAGACTTGCCTATATAGGGTTGCATGATGCGAGAAGTCATACCTATAAGCACAATACTTACATTTGAAAATTGGTCACTACATGTGACTGCCTGTGTTCAGCTGTGAACCAATGACCTTACTGTCCAGCTACGGGTGTCAGTGGTTCTGGAAAAGCTCACCATGACTTTGTCATCTTGGTAAAACTTCACTGTGACTGTCAGTTTTGGTAGAATAATGATAGCCAAGTCACACCATTTTCCACAGTACATGGGTCACAAAGCCAGTTGCAAACATATGTACTGTCTTATGCTAACTGTTTAGCCCCACCTCCAAACTCTTATTAATGTGTGGAAACTTCCACATGTGAGATACATGAGAAAACGTTGTGCATGTTGGTGTTGGTGGTCCCCCACTTGATACTATACTGTCCCTCATCATGATGATGTGTAGAGCAACATTTATAGGTGTGTACCATAGGAAGCAGTGCAGAGGGTGTGGAGGCAATGACTCCTTCTCTTTTCATGCAAGGGGAACAAATCCCTCCCTCCACTGAAAACATGATAAGGTTGTTGTAGATTTGCTTGAATTTTGCACCTATTTGGAGTTACTAACACTCTGAGCTGTGCCGTAGGAAGCAGTGTCTGAATGGTCCAGCTGTCTGTTAGGGTGTATGTGTACATAAGTATGCAATGCTAGGGGAGTCTGGTGGCATGAGATTGCTTCTGAGGCCATTCTTATTACCCCCACTCCCCTTTCTTAATCTGTGATGAAGTTTTCCAATGTTTGTGAGACTGAAATTCTAGCAGCATTTTGAGCCCAATAACGGGACTGGAAGTGATCTCAGAGCACCTCATTTTCAGGGTGGAACATGCTCCCAGACTCCCTTGTTCATGCATGCTTGCACACTCACTCTTCATTCAGTCCTCACGCTCTGAAATACCGAATAGACACCACCCTCGAACAGTTGCCGCCCTCGAATAGTAGCCGCACAATCTGGAGCTCTGAGCGAAATAAATGCCGCCCTCGAATAGTAGCCGCAGCTACTATACGCAGAACACGCTCATGTATGCGAATAATTTCTGACAACGGTCACCTAGGGCTAATTGTGCTGTACGACTTGCTTCCACGGCTGACAGCAGGACTGAGAGGCTGTGCTTACTACTCACAGCGTCTAACAGTCATCACTGCATTGCTCTTATGTACCTTATCCAGCCATTGCTGATGTCACCGGACTTTAGAGTTCCATAAACACCTCAGCTTCACCTCCAAGATCATAATTATGCTCATTGGTGATTGCCATGGTAAATATTGGACTGTGAGGAGTATGAACATTGCACTTTTGAAGTGTGAACTGTTAGCAGTTGAAGTCATGTATGTATAGCTAGTTCCGTACCCAGGCTTTCCGCAGCCTCTCATCTTGAAATACATAGCAACATGTTCTCGTGTGAAGCCAGACTCTCACATCTAAGAGTCTGGTTTGCAGGACTATAGTAACATGTGTGGTGGGTATGGCTGTATTGATATTGTTACACTGTCCAGCTCACCATGTGGGTAATTTGTGTAAGCCTAGCCTCTCTCCTTAAATTATGTGGACATAACTCTACCCCCTAGCTTGTGATTCATCTCCACCCTCAACCTTGTGATTGATGTGTGGACATTTCTGCATAGGAAATGATAACTTGCTTGTATTGGTGCTCCCCCAATTGACACTATGACCTCGTATCATGATGTTTTTAACCTCATGTGTGGGTGTGTATACTATAGGCAGCTGGGAGGGAGAGGGAGGGGGAGGGAGAAGGAGGAGAGGAAAGGAGAGGATGACAAGAGCCCTTTGCTTAGGGTATATTAATTGCTTCCTGAACTCTATGTCATATGTTGAAAACATGCACACTAAGCAGACTAAAACCATTGTTTGCTGCTCTGCTATTGAGTCTCATTCCGGGTTCAGGCAGGGATCGACTTCTGTTTGTCATAACAATAGTGTGTGGCAATGGAGTCTGAATAGTTTAATAGGTGGGTGGAGTTTCATGAACACCTCAACTTTGATCACCTTAAACTTTTCTCCCACATGTACACAGTTCTGGTTGCCATGGTAAGTATTGGATTAACATGAATACGACTAAACCCTAGCCAATTTAACCAAGGCACCACTGAGGACATTTTGATACTTTCATGTTATCCTCAGTTGCTCCTTGGATAAAGTCTGGTAGAGTCTAACAGCATTCATGAGTCCAATACTTCCATTGACAATAAAGCCCCGTTTACACAAGGCCTTTAACCTGGATTCCAATCCAGATTAAACTAACCCGGGTTGGTACATGTAAACGGGGCTTAAGACTATGTACCCTGAGGTGATGATACTTATCAGTGAGTCCTGAGACAATGTGTGACTGAAATGAACATTCCAACATGACTAGCAGAGCTGGAACTTGTGTTCATGTGTTCATGGGGAAAGTCCCTTTGAGGTACGTAAACAGTCTAGCCAGCCTGGTTTGTGCAACTTGCTGTGTTATGAGCAGTGTGTTGACACTGGCTGTGTCCATATCTCTACCATAAGTGTAACCCCTCACCTGAATTATGTAGCCACAACCCCACCCCATAATCATTTAGCCCCACCCTCCACTCACTTTAATTGATGTGTGGACACTTCCACAATTAAAACACAACAATGTACTTGTCAGTGTGGGTACTCCACTTGACACTACAGCCTCAGGGTTTCAACATGTGTCGGCATTGGCAATGTGCTTGTACAGTCAACCCACCCAGGCCCGCAACCCCGTCCGCATAAACGCCTCAGCTTCACCTCGAAGATCATAATTATGCTCATTGGTGATTGCCATGGTAAATATTGGAGTGCGAGGAGTATGAACATTGCACTTTTGAAGTGTGAACTGTTAGCAGTTGAAGTCATGTACGTAAAGCTAGTTTCATAACCCAAGCTTTCCGCAGCCTCTCATCCTGAAAGGCGTAGCAACATGTCGTATGTGAAGCCAGACTCTCACATGTAAGAGTCTGGTTTGCAGGACTATAGTAGCATGTGTGGTGGGTATGGCTGTATTGATACCGTAAACTCTGATTGTTAGGCCCACCTTGCTATTAGGCGCATGCTTCCTTCCTGGTACAAGTCATCATTTATTAAGCGCATGTGCAATAAATAGAGTACACGATGGCGGCGAGAGATCGAGTGAAAACCATGGTACCAAGAGCATGCAGTACACTTGGTAGTCATCCTGAAGTCAAACAAAGAAGAGCTACACAGGTTTTTCCCACTTCTAGCTAACACAAAGTCACAAGCCTCATCCTTAGCGGCTTACGACTGGACCGGCGTCGTCTGAGGCCTAATAAAATTTCTCCCGTACAACGCGTAGAGCCCTGCATATCTCCTTGAGTATACAATGGCTGCCAGTCCCGGTCTCTTCAAGGAGGATGAAGTCTTCTGATTTTACGTCGATACTTGCCAGGTGAACCCGTCTAAAGATCTACTGCATACTCATGCCCGCCGCGCCTGTACATGTAGGGCGTGGCTTTCATTGGATCCCTTATTTAGCGCATATCCTTTGTTAGGCGAATATTTGGTTACCACTTACACTTATAAGTGCATGCGCTTATTAACCAGAGTCTACGGTATTGTTACTGTCCAGCTCACCATGTGGGTAATTTGTGTAAGCTTAGCCAATCACCTTAAACTAGGAGTACGCATGCGTATGATGCCTCGCGCCGCTTCAAGCGCCATGCGCGGATGGGGCGCGCGGCGCAGGTGTCAGGGGTTGCTCGTTTAGTATAGTGGGAGCCCAAAGAACAGTACAAAACAACGGTATAACGTAAAGAGTGAGCCTAAATACCTGGCTTGTGAAGAATCTCCAGTACGTGCTTTCTACTGTTGAACTCTATCTTGTGCTCTTCTTGCTCTACTGTGGACTGACCTCTTTGTTTTTTTCTTTGTCAGAGTCGCTAGCCGTCGGCTGCGTTCAGTACTCGCTTCTGCACTTGACTCAGCCAAATACGTACGTTGCGAAGGCCCAGCCGCGCTGTCCTCCCGTCCTCCGTCGCCAAAAACGTCGTCCCAACGTCGTCGTGTAATGCACGTGGTATCTGATATCCTGCCTGGGCGTGACCTCAAATTGACATTCCTAAGCGGTACCGCAAATTGACATTCCTAAGCGTGACCGACACGTACGTACGTACGTACGTACGTACGCACGTACGTACGCACGTACGTACGCACGTACATTGCGAGAATAGATCCCTCATTCAGAGCCTCGCGCTAATGCGCTCGGCAATTATGTCGACATAACTCCACCTCCTAGCTTGTGATTGATGTGTGGAAGTTTCTACATAGGAAATGATAACAACAATATGCTTGTTTGTATTGGTGCTCCCCCACTTGACACTATGACCTCATCACGATGTTTTTAACCTCATGTGTGGGTGTGTATGCTGTATGCAGCTGGGAAGGAGAGGGAGGGTGAGGGGAGGTGGTGGGGCAGGAGGAGGAAGGAGGGGAAAGGGGAGGCTGACAAGAACCTTTGCTTAGAGTACATTAATAGCTTCCTGAAATCTATGTCACATGTTGTAAACATGATAATGTCGTAGACTAACTTGGATGTTGATATTCAAGACCTGTTTTGGACTAATACACTCTGAATCTGACTGGACTGTTCTATCAAAGTTTCCATTTAAAGCCCATTAGTTTACGAGCAAAGTAACCACACCCCAAGATGCTCATAGGTTAGTGCTGCAGGTTTACCTTGGCTCGAACACTTTAGAGTTCAGTGCTATACATAGGTGAAATCTTTGTTAGTAGGCTTTAGGGAAACAAGGTTCACTGCTACATAGCTACAGTAGAAAGCCGTAGAGTTCAGTGTTTTGTGGTTTCTTAAAAAAAGCTTTACCCTCAAGGGAGGAGCCTGACAACAGTTTGAATAGTAAGGCACGCCTTCACCTGCTTTATACTCGCGCTTTACAAGCGTAATGTTAGCCCAAAGCACGGTAGCGCGCTCAATACACGTAGCAATGATTTTATACGTAGGTATATTGAACGTGTGATGTCACGTAAGCGGAAAAGTCGCTTCGGGAGTCGCTGTGAGGGGTGACGGTAGTGAAGCTAGTGAAGGGAGAGTTGTTGATGTACCAAAGTTTCATTCCTGGGGTAAGTGCACCATGCCATTAACGAATATCAACTCAGATTTGATGTCAAACGCTTCCTCTGGCCTGTGTATTATATTGGGTTATATTATTTACATGGGTCCTTTAAGTTGCATCTTGGGGTGTAAACGCTTCCTCTGGCCTGTGTATTATATTGGGTTATATTATTTACGCGGGTCCTTTAAGTTGCATCTTGGGGTGTAATGTGAAGATAGTCATTTCCCAGTTAACCCTACAAAATTTTGTGATTTTGCCAGATTCTATTTCCAAAAATGCTTGCATTCGCTGAGGACTGAGAAGGGAGCTTTCTGGGGGTGTGGTGAATTCGAAGGCACTTTTTGTCGGCCTTGAATGCTTCGCGTATACTGTGCATGGCCTGCTGCCGGTTTCCCAAAACAGAATTGTAAAGTTCACTTGGGTGCCTTCCTTCAGAGGACCAAAAGGATGCCAGCAACAGCTGCAAGAATTCCTCCTTAGTCATTTCTACACTAACTCCACCATTTTTGCGGCCCTTAGACAAGATTCAAAGACAAACGAAGACTATGTACAAATTAGTACCTTGCACTACGCACCAACTGTTGATACCAAATAACTAATCAAGTTGTCAAGCATGGATGACAAAAGCAAGTGCAAGATGAAGCTAACTCACATCACCAGTGCGAGGTCATTCCTCTCCAATGTCACCTTATCGTAATCTCCCCATTTCACACAAAATTATTGAGTCATGCCTTAATATACCTGAGTAGCAAGAAACTCTGGGGTTAGAAGGCGGGGTACGAGGCTTGGGAGATGGCAGTTCACCAGGTGTGGTGAGTTTCATACGCACCTCGGCTTCACCTCCAAGTTTGTTTACCCACATAATTATGCTCATTTGTGATTGCCATGGTAAGTATTGGTCAAGAAGTGTAAGGAGTATGAAGCTTGTTGACACTAGATGTGGTAAGGACCAATGAAATTGCAAGATTATGTAGCACTTTGCCTACAGCTGCAAAATCTTGCAACTGGACTAAGGTATGGTAATGTTTTTTGAGTGGGTGTGTTGTGAAATTTTGGAATGTTGATACACTAGTCTCAAAGAGTGAAGGTGCCAGGCAACATAAAACACACATCTCGCTAGTGGGGACAACCGTCGTACATATCAAACATTGAATGTGTAGAAAAACACACAAGATGCCACCAGTTTAGTGTGAAGACTTTGGCTATTTGTCACTTACATCACATTCATGCTTACTGGATGTAATGCATCAGACTTCCTGCTCTTCTGCTAAATGGACTTCACTACTTCACACAGTGTACTAGTTTGTAGTAGGACTATGTCACTTTCAATTTCATTTTTGAACTGTGAACTGTGAGCAGTTGAAGTTGCAAGTGTACAGCTAGTTCTGTACATGGCAACATGTATAGTCATGTGTTGGATATTGCTGTGTTGATATGTTTACACCATCCAGCTCACCATGTTGGTAACTTCTACCACAAGTGTAGACCCTCACCTTAGTTATGTAGACATAACCCCACCCACTAACGGGTTAGCCCCACCCCCATCCTCTGTAATGTGTGGAACTTCCCATGTGAAACAAGTGGGAACAACAATGTACCTGTTGGTGTTGGTGTTCCTCCACTTGACACTACAGCCCCTGTATAGCACCATGTGTGGATATGTACCATAGGCTGCTGTGTGGAAAGCTGAGGGGAAGGAAGGGTGAGGAGAAGGGGAAGGAAGGGTGAGGAGAAGGGAAAGGGTGTAAGGGCAGGAAAGAAATGTGGGTAAGGGGAAGAGGAAGTAGACAAAGGAGGGGGGATGGAGATGGAGGAAGGAGGGAAAGAGGAGAGGACCAAGAGCAACTTCACTTAGAGTTTATAGCTTCCTGAGTTCTATGATGTCACATGTTGAAAACATGATAGTTGTAGACTAACTTGGATATTGATATTCAACACCTATTCTGGGCTGCTACACACACTGAACCTGACTAGACTGTGCGGTTGAATTTTTTTTACTTAGAGCTATTTATGACTGTGAAGACTGTAGCCCCTGGTCCACTAGTTAACTCCTAGGATTCTGTGATGGGTTTGTGTTTTCTTGAGGTAACCAACTACTGCACATTATCATTCTTCTTTGTGGATGTGAGGCTGTTGTAACTATGTCGCCTGTGGGTCCTCCTAATATGTAGAAATGGTTATTTGTCCTGGGTAATGCTGGGGTGGATCTAGGTATTTCACGATGGCAGCTGGTCATGCGGTAGGCTAGATGTAGGGTCATGAATTGCTCTTTTGGACCATTTCAAACCTTGTTTTCGGAGAGAAAAGTAGCTGATACATGTATGTTGCCAAATCGTGATTTTTGTCTGAATAACTAGTATTTCAAATGAGACCCTTAATTCCATTCATAGTGCTGATTTGAGTTGCAGATACTGGAAGTGATTGGCACTGTGGAATGGGAAGGGTCTGGCTTGCGTGACTAAGCCGACAGTTTGTAAGCATAAAGCAAAAACAGATGCAGCCCACTGCAAACAAGCAAGAGTTGATAGTACAGAGGTCACTAATTAATGTTAATAGCTGACGCACACATGGTTTGGGTAGTAAAAATTGCATGTGAAACAATGAATTGTGACCCTACTTTAGGAGTATAGTTACTAAGCATGCACTGATAAATTGGTGGTGTTGTAGAGAGTTGCACAAAACATGCTTTTCTTTGAAGATGAGAAGAAACTAGTAAAAATACCGTCTACAAGGAAATTTAAGCCATGCCCACTTCATCTTAAAGTGCCTCCTCAATGGCATGACTGTGTTTTTCTAATAGCAAGGGGCTGATGAACTGTGACTTCCCAAGTGAAACATGTATGGTCTGATTGTTTGAAAAGAAGCTATTGTAGAGGTGGTTGTGTCAGTGGAGACATGGAAAATACGCAGTGAGAATTCAGGATTAGAACTATAGGCATTAGTAGTTCTTGCAAGAAATCCAAATGTGCCATAGCAGTAACAGTCTATTGTGTGCACTGCATTCACTAGCTACTAATACTAGTCAATGCAGTGTACATTAGCACCCTAACCACACCACCCTGGAATGGCAGCGCCTGGATGCATGTACTTGGCATTGAACTAAACGAGTGGGTGTATAAGTACCAGCAGCTGATATTTCATTATGTTACTATCATAACTAATTATTATCATACGTCTAACTCACGCTAATGTATGGGAGTCAATGGGGAAGCCTTGCAGCTGCGCGCAGTTTATACAAAGCCGTATTTTTTACTGCAAGTCACGCGAGAATCCGTATCAGTACTGCAAGTCACGCGAGAATCCGTATCAGGTACTACAAGTCACGCGAGAATCCGTATCAGGTACTACAAGTCACGTGCGCTGCGTCTGAACGTGCAATGAAATCGAAGGTTCGTATGATAAAATCATTATCACCATAGTACCAAGCTATACCGGAGAAAATATCACTCGTTTGTTGCCGTTGGCATTGTTACTCGTGCTGCGCACTCGTAACAATACAGACAGCAACAAACTCGTGATATTTTCCGGTATAGCTTTGTACTATGGTGATAATTATATATTCCTACTGGGTAGTCATATCACCTTGGTAACCTTCCCTTAGAGGCACAAGTCTAGGAGTTCATTACTCAGTTAATGAGGAAAAGGATGATGGCTACTAAGTATTATTAGATCTTTACTCCACACATACTACTTGTAGCTCTGCTACTTGAGTACATGATAAAAGAGAGATCTAACATATACATGTCACCCTGTAGGGTGTGCATGGCCTATAAATGGAAGGTGCATTGGTTCTGGCTGGAAGGTGCATGGGAGGGTGCATGTGAAAGATGTATGGTATATAAATGGATGGTGCATTGGTTCTTTGAGTGTATGACTAAACATAGTACTAACAAGAAGGTGTATAAATACAGCTGGCATTCTGTTCAGACAGTGCACATATAACAAGTCAGGAGTCCACCTTTTAACATGCTACAAGCTAGTAGCATAGCAGTAGGATATAGTTTAGGTGATGAATTATTGTACAAGGATGTAGGCAAGAGGCAAGTATAGCAGAGGTAAACCTCAGTACTATATTGAATGTGAAACCATGTCCATATAAGTGCAACATTACAATGTATTGCACATTTTTTGTTTATATCATTATTACGTTTTTCCTTTTTTCCATGTTTTTCAAAATGGATTCTGCTAGTTCATTGCATTCGATACAGCTTGCTGTCTTGCCATGTACAATTTTCAAAATGGATTCTGAATGTGCTCAAGAGAACATTTCTCCACGTCTGCTATGTTCTTAATTTGATCTGAGAGTGGGGGAGTACTGCTCTAACCTGAAATGTTAACAGTGGGACTGATGGCTACAAGGAGAACATACTAAACTGTGCAGTAAATGTGTTGCTTGTACTTGAACAAAACAGCAGTGTTTTACTGAGCTACAAGCGCTGTTTTGTCCCCTGCCCTCCTGAAAGTTTGTACTTAAAATGATTACTGTGGTGTGTGAGACTTGCCTATATAGGGTTGCATGATGCGAGAAGTCATGCCTATAAGCACAATACTTACATTTGCAAATGAGGTCACTACATGTGACTGCCTGTGTTCAGCTGTGAACCCATGACCTCACTGTCAAGCTATGGGTGTCAGTGGTTCTGGAAAAGCTCACCATCACTTTGTGATCTTGGTAAAACTTCACTGTGACTGTCAGTTTTGGTAGAATAATGATAGCCAAGTCACACCATTTTCCACAGTACACGAGGTCACAAAACCAGTTACAAACATAAGTACTGCCTTATGCTAACTATTTAGCCCCACCTCCAAACAGTTACTGTTATTAATGTGTGGAAACTTCCAGATGTGAGACACATGAGAAAACGTGCCTGTTGGTGTTGGTGGTCCCCCACTTGATACTATACTGTCTCTCATCATCATGATGTGTATAGCAACATTTATGGGTGTGTACCATAGGAAGCAGTGCAGGAAGTGTGGGGGGCAAGGGCTCCTTCTCTTTTCATGCAAGTGGAACAAATCTCTCCCTCCACTGAAAACATGATAATGTTGTTGTAGATTTGCTTGAATTTTGCACCTATTTGGAGCCACTAACACACTCTGAAAAAGGCAATAGGAAGCAGTGTTTGAATGGTCTGGCTCTCTGTTAGGGTGTATGCTTCTGAGGCCATTCTTTATGTGAAGACTACTCCCACCATCCTTTGTTAAGACTCCCTAGCTCATGCATGCTTGCACACACACTCTTCATTCAGTCCTCCCACTCTGAAGTACCTTCCACTGTCACTGCGTCCTGATGGTGTGTATAGCAACATGTGTGAGGGTGTGTTGCTGTGTTGTTATGGTGCTATCACTGAAATGTTCTTCACCTCCAGGATGGTGTGACTCCATTATATATTGCCTGTCAGAAGGGTCATCTTCCCGTAGTAGAATATCTCATTGCAGCAAACGCAGATGTCAACCGTCCACTTCAGGTTGGTTGTTTATCTACCGTATAATTTCTAATAATTCATACAAAATTAATTTTAGCTGTACGATTTGATTAGAGTATGAAAATTACTGAATATAGCGAGAAACAGGGGTTGTACAAATAATTGAATAGAAGAAAAACACGTGCAAGTTTTCGACACTAAGGAAACTGATCAGCAGGTACTTTTCTAACTTCAGTTAGCTGCCATTATGTATAACAACTAGTAACAAGTAACTTTGGCTTCGATCTACGTGCATACAACTTGAGGTTTACGAGGCTCCACAAGTTACACTTCACATAAAAGTGTCAGTCGCACTAAGACCTCGTAGCCGACATCGAAGAATGAACTTACAGCATGCTGTACAGCATTCACTGAACGTTAGTCTCATGAATAAACCTGCGGGAATACGCGGACTGACCCCCACCTGGGCTTATTTCGACATCGTCCCTGCCCGTACGATCAGAATCAAGAGCCAAAAGAACGTGTTCATTCGCATTTGTGGACGTTGGAAACGCTGTCACTATATTTGCGTCAACTCAGAGTGCTTGTGCTCAAACGTGCTTCCACTGTACAAACAATAGAATAATTTAACATGTACGAATAAATTAGAGTACATCAATTACCGTTTTTTCCCGGAAAAGGGGGGTGTACGAATTATTAGAAATTCTACGGGCTACGTAATTCAGATCATTGTTAGAGTATTTGTACTCCATCGCCATGGCAATCATAACCATGCACACTGATACCTGTGAGAGAAGGTGACCCTGGGGCATGGTGGAAGCTTTCTGACCCCAGAGTTTGTCTCTTGCAGTAGCCACATTAGTACTGCTATTGACAAAGTTAATGTTAGGGTAATGGGATATGGAAGCCTCGTCGCAAGGCCTTTTGACCCCAGCATAAATCTTTTATTTATTGTAGTAGCCACGTTAAGTACTGCTAGTGACAAACACTGGGTTCAGAAGGCCAGAGTACGAGGGTAGGGGCATGGCAGTGGAGTCTATACAGCAGGGTGTATAGAGTTTCATAAAAGCCTCCGCTTTACCTCTAAGATCATAATTATGCTCATTGATGATTACCATGGTAAATATTGGAGTGCGAGGAGTATGAACATTGCACTTTGAAGTGTGAACTGTTAGCAGTTGAAGTCATGTACGTACAGCTAGTTCCATACCCAGGCTTTCCACAGCCTCTCATCCTGAAATACATAGCAACATGTTTTCATGTGAAGCCAGACTCTCACATGTAAGAGTCAGGTTTGCAGGACTATAGCAACATGTGTGGTGGGTATTGCTATTTTGACATAACTCCATCCCATAGCTTATGATTTATCCCCACCCCAGCCCTGCAATTGATGTGTGGAAGTTTCTGCATGGGAAATGATAACAACAATGTGCTTGTTTGTATTGGTGCTCCACCACTTGATACTAGTGAGAAGAACTAGTGCATGTGGTGCAGGGCATATAAATGAGCAGGGTTAGTCGCCTTTGGCAATTATATGCTCTTGAGTTATCTAAACACCACATTGAATACCAAATGTTCTGATGCTTGATGATGGATAATTTGGAGTGGTGTTTTATCACATAATCATCAAAGCTACCATAGGAATATAGTTACTACGCATGTACTCATAACTTGGTAGTGTTGTAGAAACTGTCATGTTTTCCTTCAAACGTGAGAGGAAACTGGTAAAGATAGTGTCTACAGAGAAAGCCATGCCCGCAGCTTCATCCTCTGTCTTTCTAATAGCAAGAGGTTGATGAACATTGGCTTCCCAAGTGAAACATGCATGGTCTGATTGTTTGAAAAGAAGCTATTGTAGAGGTGGTTGTGTCAGTGGAGACATGGAAAATACACCGTGAGAATTCAGGATTAGAACTATAGGCAATAGTTATTCTTGCAAGAAATCCAAACATGCCATAGTAGTAGCAATCTATCATGTGCACTGCATTCATTAGCTACTAATACTGGTCTATACAGTGTATATTAGCACCCTAACCACAGCAACCTGGAATGGCAGGCCTGGATGCATGCACCTGGCATTCAACTGAACGAGTGGGTGTATAAGTACCAGCAGCTGATATTACATTATGTTACTATCATAACTAATAATTCCTACTTGGTAGTCATATCACCTTGGTAACTCTCCCTTAGAGGCACAGGTCTAGGAGCTCATTACTCAGTTAATGATGATGGCTACTAAGTATGATTAGATCTTTACTCCCGTAGCTCTGCCACTTGAGTGCATAAAAAATTAGATCGAGTCGATCGCCTTGTAGTGTGTACATGTCCTATATAAATAAGGTTCTGGCGGGGAAGGTGCATGGAAAGGTGCATGTGAAAGGTGTATGGTATATAAAAGGATGATGCATTGGTTCTTTTACTACATGATGGTTTAGCTATAAGCTGGAATTCCACAAAACTCAGAGTGAATCATTCTCGCACAGTCACCAAATCTCTGAGTGTATGACATTATAAGCTGCATGTAGCTGCAAGGCTTCCCCAATGACTCCCATACATTCATATGAGTGACTTTCTGCATGGGAAATGGTAACAACAATGTGCTTGTTTTTATTGGTGCTCCCCCACTGGACACTATGTCCTCTTATTTTAACCTCATGTGTCGGTGTATATACTGTATGCAGCTGGGAAGGAGAGGGAGGGTGAGGGGAGGTGGTGGGGCAGGAGGAGGAAGGAGGGAAAAGGGGAGGCTGACAAGAACCTTTGCTTACAGTACATTAATTGCTTCCTGAAATCTATGTCACATGTTGTAAACATGATAATGTTGTTGTAGACTAACTTGGATGTTGATGTTCAAGACCTGTTTTGGACTAATACACTCTGAATCTGACTGGACTGCACTATCAAAGTTTCCATTTAAAGCCCATTAATTTATGTGAAGACTGATTCCCCAGTTAACCTACAAAACTTTGTGATTTTGCCAGATTCTATTTCCAAAAATGCTTGCATTTGCTGAGGACTGACAAGGGAGCTTTCTTGGGGTGTGGTGAATTCGTAGGTACTTTTTGTCGGCCTTAAATGCTTCGTGTATACTATGGCCTCTGCTGGTTTCCCAAAACAGAATTGTAAAGTTCACTTGGATGCCTTCCTTCAGAGGACCAAAAGGGACACCAGCAACAGCTGCAAGAACTCCTCAGTCATTTCTACACTAACTCCACCATTTTTGCGGCCCTTAGACAAGATTCAAAGACAAACGAAGACTATGTACAAATTAGTACCTTGCACTACGCACCAACTGTTGATACCAAATAACTAATCAAGTTGTCAAGCATGGATGACAAAAGCAAGTGCAAGATGAAGCTAACTCACATCACCAGTGCGAGGTTTCCTCCATGAACCAACGTCACATTATTGTAATCTCTCCATTTCACACAATGTTTATGTGTCTTGTCTTAATATACCTGAGTAGCAAGAAACCCTGGGGTTAGAAGTCTAGGTACAACGCTAGGGGGATGGCAGTGCACCAGGTGTGGTGAGTTTCATAAGCACCTCAGCTTCACCTCCAAGTTTGTTTACCCACATAATTATGCTCATTTGTGATTGTCGTGGTAAGTATTGGTCCAGAGTGTAAGGAGTATGAAGCTTGTTGACACTAGATGTGGTAAGGACCAATGAAATTGCAAGATTATGTAGCACTTTGCTTACAGCAGTAAAATCTTGTATCTGGACTGAGGTATGATGATGTTTTTTGTGTGGGTGTGTTGTGAAATTTTGGAATGTTGATACACTAGTCTCAAAGAGTGAAGGTGCCAGGCAACATAAAACACACATCATGCTAGTGGGGACAACTGTCGTCCATATCAAACATTGAACGTGTAGAAAAACACACAAGATGCCACCACTTTAGTGTGAAGACTTTTGGCTATTTGTCACTTTCATCATATTCATGCTCACTGGATGTAATGCATCGGACTTCCTGCTTTTCTGCTTAATGGACTTCACTACTTCACACAGTGTACTAGTTTGTAGTGGGACAATGTCACTTTCAATTTCATTTTTGAACTGTGAACTGTGAGCAGTTGAAGTTGCAAGTGTACAGCTAGTTCTATACATAGCAACATGTATAGTCATGTGTGTTGGATATTGCTGTATTGATATGTTTACACCATCCAGCTCACCATGTTGGTAACTTCTACCACAAGTGTAGACCCTCACCTTAGTTATGTAGACATAACCCCACCCACTAACTGTTTAGCCCCACCCCCAATCCTCTAATGTGTGGAGCTTCCACATGTGAAACAAGTGGGAACAACAATGTACCTGTTGGTGTTGGTGTTCCTCCACTTGACACTCCAGCCCCAGTATAGCACCATGTGCTGGTATATACCATAGGCTGCTGTGGGGAAAGCTGAGGGGAAGGGAGGATGAGGAGAAGGCAAAGGGTGTAAGGGCAGAAAAGAAATGTGGGTAAGGGGAAGAGGAAGTAGACAAAAGAGGGGGGATGGAGATGGAGGAAGGAGGGAAAGAGGAGAGGACCAAGAGCAACTTCACTTAGAGTTTATAGCTTCCTGAGTTCTATGATGTCACATGTTGAAAACATGATAGTTGTAGACTAACTTGGATATTGATATTCAACACCTGTTCTGAGCTACTACACACACTGAACCTGACTAGACTGTGCGGTTGAATTTTTTCACTTAGAGCTATTTATGACTGTGAAGACTGTAGCCCCTGGTCCACTAGTTAACTCCTAGGATTCTGTGATGGGTTTGTGTTTTCTTGAGGTAACCAACTACTGCACATTATCCTTCTTTGTGGATGTGAGGCTGATGTAATTATGTAGCCTGTGGGTCCTCCTAATATGTAGAAATGGTTATTTGTCCTGGATAATGCTGGGGTGGATCTAGGTATTTCACGATGGCAGCTGGTCATGCGGTAGGCTAGAGTAGGGTCATGAATTGGTCTTTTGGACCTTATCAAACCTTGTTTTCGGAGAGAAAAGTAGCTGATATGTTGCCAAATCGTGATTTTTGTCTGAATAACAAGTTAGTATTTCAAGTAAGACCCTTAATTTCCATTTCATAGCGCTGATTTGTGTTCCAGATACTGGAAGTGATTGGCACTGTGGAATGGGAAGGGTCTGGCTTGCGTCACTAAGCCAACAGTTTGTAAGCATAAAGCAAAAACAGATGCAGCCCACTGCAAGCAAGCAAGAGTGGATAGTACAGAGGTCACTAATTAATGTTAGTAGCTGATGCACGCATGGTTTGGGTAGTAAAAATTGCCTGTGAAACAATGGATTGTGGCCCTACTTTAGGAGTATAGTTACTAAGCATGCACTGATAAGTTGGTAGTGTTGTAGAGAGTTGCACAAAACATGCTTTTCTTGGAAGATGAGAGGAAACTGGTAAAAATGCTGTCTACAAGGAAAGCCATGCCCGCTTCTTCATCTTAAAGTGCCTCCTCAATGGCATGTGTTTTTCTAATGGCATGGGGCTGATGAACTTTGGCTTCCCAAGTGAAACATGTATGGTCTGATTGTTTGAAAAGAAGCTGTTGTGGAGGTGGTTGTGTCAGTGGAGACATGGAAAATACGCAGAGAGAATTCAGGATTAGAACTATAGGCATTAGATGTTCTTGCAAGAAATCCAAACATGGCATAGTAGTAGCAGTCTATCGTGTGCACTGCATTCACTAGCTACTAATACTGGTCTATACAATGTATATTAGCACCCTAACCACAGCACCCTGGAATGGCAGGCCTGGATGCATGTACTTGGCATTGAACTAAATGAGTGGGTGTATAAGTACCAGCAGCTGATATTTCATTACGTTTCTATCATAACTAATTATTCCTACTGGGTAGTCATATCACCTTGGTAACTCTCCCTTAGAGGTACATGGTCTAGGAACTCATTATTCAGTTAATGAGGAAAAGGATGAAGGCTACTAAGTGTTATTAGATCTTTACTCCCCACATACTACTTGTAGCTCTGCCACTTGAGTACATGAAAAAAGAGAGATCTAACATATACGTGTCACCCTGTAGGGTGTGCATGGCCTATAAATGGAAGGTGCATTGGTTCTGGCTGGAAGGTGCATGGGAGGGTGCATGTGAAAGATGTATGGTATATAAATGGATGGTGCATTGGTTCTTTGAGTGTATGATTAAACATAGTACTAACAAGAAGGTGTATAAATACAGCTGGTATTCTGTTCAGACAGTGCACATACAAGTCAGGAGTCCAACTTTTAACATGCTACAAGCTAGTAGCATAGCAGTAGGATATAGTTTAGGTGATGAATTATTGTACAAGAATGTAGGCAAGAGGCAAGTATAGCGGAGGTAAACCTCAGTACTATATTGAATGTGAAACCATGTCCATATAAGTGCAACATTACAATGTATTGCACATTTTTTGTTTATATCGTTTATATTAATTTTAAGTTTTTCCTTTTTTCCATGTTTTTCAAAATGGATTCTGCTAGTTCATTGTATTCGATACAGCTTGCTGTCTTGCCATGTACAATTTTCAAAATGGATTCTGAATGTGCTCAAGAGAACATTTCTCCACGTGTGCTATGTTCTTAATTTGATTTGAGAGTGGGAATACTGCTCTAACCTGAAATGTTAACAGTGGGACTGATGGCTACAAGGAGAACATACTAAACAGTGCGGTAAATGTGTTGCTTGTACTTGAACAAAACAGCAGTGTTTTACTGAGCTACAAGCACTGTTTTTCCCACTACCCTCCTGAAAGTTTGTACTTAAAATGATTACAGTGGTGTATGAGACTTGCCTATATAATGTTGCATGATGCGAGAAGTCATGCCTATAAGCACAATACTTACATTTGAAAATTGGTCACTACATGTGACTGCCTGTGTTCAGCTGTGAACCCATTACCTCACTGTCCAGCTACTGGTGTCAGTGGTTCTGGAAAAGCTCACCATGACTTTGTGATCTTGGTAAAACTTCACTGTGACTGTCAGTTTTGGTAGAATAATGATAGTCAAGTGACACCATTTTCCACAGTACACGAGGTCACAAAGCCAGTTGCAAACATAAGTATTGCCTTATGCTAACTATTTAGCCCCACCCCCAATCATCTTATCAATGTGTGGAAACTTCCGAATGTGAGACACATGAGAAAACGTTGTGCCTGTTGGTGTTGGTGGTCCCCCACTTGATACTATACTGTCCCTCATCATGATGATGTGCATAGCAACATTTATGGGTGGGTACCATAGGAAGCAGTGCAGGAAGTGTGGGGGGCAATGGCTCCTTCTCTGTTCGCGCAGGGGGGACAAATCTCTCCCTCCACTGAAAACAAGATAAGGTTGTTGTAGATTAACTTTGACTTTGCACCTATTTGGAGCCACTAACACACTCTGAACAGGGCCATAGGAAGCAGTGTTTGAATGGTCCGGCTCTCTGTTAGTGTGTATCCTTCTGAGGCCATTATTTATGTGAAGACTACCCCCACCATCCTTTGTTCAGACTCCCTAGCTCATGCATGCTTGCACACATACTCTTCATTCAGTCCTCCCACTCTGAAGTACCTTCCACTGCCACTGTGTACTGATGGTGTGTATAGCAAAATGTGTTGAAGTGTATTGCTGTGTTGTTATGGTGCTATCACTGAAATGTTCTTCATCTCCAGGACGGCACAACGCCACTGTGGATTGCCTGCCAGAATGCTCATGTTCCAGTAGTTGAACATCTGATTGCAGCAAAGGCAGATGTCAACACTCCAGATGAGGTGGGTTGTTTATCTACTGCATAATTCAGATCATTCATCGCCATGGCAATCATAGCCATGCAGGACATGTAGAAGCCTTCTGACTCCAGTATTTGTCTCTAGCAGTAGCCACGTTAGTACTGCTATTGACAAAGTTAATGCTAGGGTCATGGGACATGGAAGCCTCGTCGCCAGGCCTTTTGACCCCAACATTAATTTTTGGTCACTTGTAGTACCCACGTTAAGTACGGCTAGTGACAAACACTGGGTTCAGAAGGCCAGAGTACAAGGGTAGGGACACGGCAGTGGAATCTATACAGCTGGGTGTATAGAGTTTCATAAACGCCTCGGCTTTACCTCCAATTTTATTTACCTTCATAATTATGCTCATTGGTGATTGCCATGGTAAATATTGGAGTGCGAGGAGTATGAACATTGCACTTTTGAAGTGTGAACTGTTAGCAGTTGAAGTCATGTACGTACAGCTGGTTTCATAACCAAGCTTTCCGCAGCCTCTCATCCTGAAATGCGTAGCAACATGTCATATGTGAAACCAGACTCTCACATGTAAGAGTCTGGTTTGCAGGACTATAGTAGCATGTGTGGTGGGTATGGCTGTATTGATACCATAAACTCTGGTTGTTAGGCGCACCTTGCTATTAGGCGCATATTATTTATTAGACGCATGCTTCCTTCCTGGTACAAGGCATCATTTATTAAGCGCACATGCAATAAATAGAGTACACGATGGCGGCGAGAGATCGAGTGAAAACCATGGTACCAAGAGCATGCAGTACACTTGATAGTCATCCTGAAGTCAAACAAAGAAGAGCTGCACAGGTTTTTCCCACTTCTAGCTAACACAAAGTCACAAGCCTCATCCTTAGCAGCTTACAACTGGACCGTCGTCGTCTGAGGCCTAATAAAATTTCTCCCGTACGACGCGTAGAGCCCCGCATATCTCCTTGAGTATACAATGGCTGCCAGTCCCGGTCTCTTCGAGGAGGATGGAGTCTTCTGATTTTACGTTGATACTTGCCAGGTGAACCCATCTAAAGATCTACTACACACTCATGCCTGCCGTGCCTGTACATGTAGGGCATGGCTTTCATTGGATCCCTTATTTAGCGCATATCCTTTATTAGGCGCATATTTGCTTACCACTTACACTTATAAGAACATGCGCTTATTAACCAGAGTCTACGGTATTGTTACTGTCCAGCTCACCATGTGGGTAATTTGTGTAAGCTTAGCTTCTCACCTTAAATTATGTCGACATAACTCCACCTCCTAGCTTGTGATTGATGTGTGGAAGTTTCTGCATGGGAAATGATAACAATGTGCTTGTTTGTATTGGTCCTTCCCCAATTGACACTATGACCTCTTATCATGATGTTTTCAACCTCATGTGTGGGTGTGTATACTATAAGCAGCTGGGAGGGAGAGGAAGGGGAAGGGAAAGGGGAGGAGAGGAAAAGGGAGGATGACACGACCCCTTTGCTTAGGGTGTATTAACTGCTCCTGTGCTCTACGTCACATGTTGAAAACGTGCACACTAAGCAGACTAAAACCATTGTTTGCTGCTCTGCTATTGAGTTTCATTCCGGGTTGAGGCAGGGATCAGCTTCTGTTTGTCATAACAATGGTGTGTGGCAATGGAGTCTAAGTAGTTTAATAGGTGGGTGGAGTTTCATAAACACCTCAACTTTAATCACCTTAAACTTGACTCCACATGTACACAGTTCTGGTTGCCATGGTAAATATTGGATTAACACGAATATGACTAACCCCTAGCCAATTTAACCAAGGCACCACTGAGAATAAAATTTTGATACTTTCATGTTATCCTCAGTTGCTCCTTGGATAAAGTCTGGTAGAGTCTAACAGCATCCATGAGTCCAATACTTCCATTGACAATAAAGCCCCGTTTACACGAGGCCTTTAACCCGGATTCCAATCCAGATTAAACTAACCCGGGTTGGTACGTGTAAACAAGGCTTAAGACTATGTACTCTGAGGTGATGATACTTATCAGTGAGTCCTGAGACAATGTGTGACTGAAATGAACATTGCAACATGACTAGCAGAACTGGAACTTGTGTTCATGTGTTCATGGGGAAAGTCCCTTTGAGGTAAACAATCTAGCCAGCCTGGTTTGTGCAACTTGCTGTGTTATGAGCAGTGTGTTGATGCTGGCTGTGTCAGTATCTCTACCATTAGTGTAACCCCTCACCTTAATTATGCAGCCACAACCCCACCCCCACTAATCATTTAGCCCCACCCCCACTCTCTCTAATTGATGTGTGGACACTTCCACAATTGAAACACAACAATGTACTTGTTGGTGTGGGTACTCCACTTGACACTACAGCCTCTCATCGTGATGTGTATGGCAACATGTGTTCAGGGTTTCAATATGTATGTGTCGGCATTGGCTTTTAATAATGCATTTGTAATTCAGTTAGTTGTGGCCTGGCAGAACCCTTGATGTGATGATCAGACTTTTAAATTTAAGCTTAGATTGACTTTTAAAGAAAGCTTTCTATGATTAACAGTGCCAAGTGAGAAGAACTAGTGCATGTGGTGCAGGGCATATAAATGAGCAGGGTTAATCGCCTTTGGCAATTATATGCTCTTGAGTTATCTAAACACTACATTGAATACCAAATGTTCTGATGCTTGATGATGGATAATTCGGAGTGATGTTTTATCGCATAATCATCAAAGCTACCGTAGGAATATAGTTACTACGCATGTACTCATAACTTGGTAGTGTTGTAGAAACTGTCATGTTTTCCTTCAAACGTGAGATGAAACTGGTAAAGATAGTGTCTACAGGGAAAGCCATGCCCTCAGCTTCGTACTCTGTCTTTCTAATAGCAAGAGGTTAATGAACTTTGGCTTCCCAAGTGAAACATGCATGGTCTCATTGTTTGAAAAGAAGCTATTGTAGAGGTGGTTGTGTCAGTGGAGACATGGAAAATAAACAGTGAGAATTCAGGATTAGGACTATAAGCATTAGTTGTTCTTGCAAGAAACCCAAACATGCCATAGTAGTAACAGTCTATCGTGTGCACTGCATTCACTAGCTACTAATACTGGTCTATACAGTGTACATTAGCACCCTAACCACAGCACCCTGGAATGGCAGGCCTGGATGCATGCACTTGGCATTCAACTAAACGAGTGGGTGTATAAGTACCAGCAGCTGATATTACATTATGTTACTATCATAACTAATTATTCCTACTTGGTAGTCATATCACCTTGGTAACCTTCCCTCAGAGGCACGGTCTAGGAGCTCATTACTCAGCTAATGAGGAAAAGGATGATGGCTACTAAGTATTATTAGATCTTTACTCCCCACATACTGCTCTGCCACTTGAGTACATGATAAAAGAGAGATCTAACATATACGTGTCACCCTGTAGGGTGCGCATGGCCTATAAATGAATGGTACATTGGTTCTGGCTGGAAGGAGCATGGGAGGGTGCATGTGAAAGATGTATGGTATATAAATGGATGGTGCATTGGTTCTTTGAGTGTATGATTAAACATAGTACTAACAAGAAGGTGTGTAAATACAGCTGGCATTCTGTTCAGACAGTGCACATACAAGTCAGGAGTCCACCTTTTAACATGCTACAAGCTAGTAGCATACCGGTAGGATATAGTCGAAGTGATGAATTATCGTACCAGGATGTAGGCAAAAGGCTAGTATTACCTGAGTACTAATTTGGATGTGAAACCATGCCCATGCAAGTGCCATATGTAATGTATGTTGTTGTTGTTGTTGTTGTTTTTAAATATATTTAGGTTTTACCTTTGTCCATGTTTATGCAAGTTCAGTGTACAACTTGCTATCTTATACTAACTATTTAGCCCCACCCCCAACCTCTTATCAATGTGTGGAAACTTCCACATGTGAGATACATGAGAAAATGTTGTGCCTGTTGGTGTTGGTGGTCCCCCACTTGATACTACACTGTCCCTCATCATGATGTGTATCGCAACATTTATGAGTGTGTACCATAGGAAGCAGTGCAGGGGGTCTAGGGGGCAAGGGCTCCTTCATGCAGGGGGGACAAATCCCTCCCTCAACTGAAACATTATAATGCTGTTGTAAATTAACCTGGATGATGCACCTATTTGGAGTTACTAACACTCTGAGCAGGGCCGTAGGAAGCAGTGTCAGAATGGTCCAGCTGTCTGTTAGGGTGTATGTGTGCATCAAGTATGCAATGCTAGGCGAGTCTGGTGGCATGAGATTGCTTCTGAGGCCATTCTTTATGTGAAGATTACCCCCACTCCCCTTTCTTAATCTGTGATGAAGTTTTCCAATGTTTGTGCGACTGGAATTCTAGCAGCATTTTGAGCCCAATAACGGCACTGGAAGAGCACCTCATTTTCAGGGTGGAACAGTTGCCACCCTCAAATAGTAGCCGCACAATCTGGAGCTCTGAGCGAAATAAACGCCGCCCTCAAATAGTAGTCGCAGCTACTATACGCAGAATAATTTCTGACAACGGTCACCTGGCTAGTGCTAGGGCTAATTGTGCTGCACGACTTGTTTCCACGGCTGACAGCAGGACTGAGAGGCTGTGCTTACTACTCACAGCATCTAACAGTCATCACTGCATCGCTCTTACGTACCTTATCCAGCCATTGCTAATGTCACCGGGCTTTCCTTAACGCCACCCTCAAATAGTAGCCACCCTCGAATAGTAGCCACACCAAGACGTGATGCAAAAAAAGAATAGTAGCCGCGGCGAAATACGGTACCTTCCACTGCCACTGTGTACTGATGGTGTGTGTAGCAACATGTGTGAGTGTGTATTGCAGTGTTGTTATGGTGCTATCACTGAAATGTTCTTCACCTCCAGGATGGTGCTACTCCATTATATATTGCCTGCCAGGAGGGGAATCTTCCAGTGGTAGAACATCTCATTGCAGCAAACGCAGATGTCAACCGTCCACATAAGGTGGGTTGTTTATCCACTACATAATGCAGATCATTGATAGAGTATTTTTACTCCATCACCGTGGCAATCATAGCCATGCACACTGATGGCAGTGGGAGGACGTGACCATGGCCATAGTAGAAGCCTTTTGACCCCAGTATTTGTCTCTTGCAGTAGCCACATTATTACTGCTATTGACAAAATTAATGCTAAGGTCATGGAACATACAAGCCTCGTCACCAGGCCCTTTGACCCCAGCATTAATTTTGGTCACTTGTAGTACCCACGTTAAGTACTGCTAGTGAAAAACACTGGGTTTAGAAGGCCAGGGTACAAGGGTAGAATTGAGTATGGTTATTATTTACATGTTACTGAACATAAGTATGTGTCATCAAATTGTTCGGAAATTTTGTCCCAGATTGCGTCAGAAGCAATCTGAGAGGTATGTAAATTCAAAATTTTCCTGGGGGGGCATGCCCCCAGACCCCCCTAGTAGGCATGCATGCATTTCACACGCTACTATCATCCTGCTACCATCCTGTTTCCCCCCCCCCCAACTCAAAATCCTGTATGAAACCCTGGTAGGGGCATGGCAGTGGAGTCTATACAGCAGGGTGTATAGAGTTTCATAAACGCCTCAGCTTCACCTCCAAGATCATAATTATGCTCATTGATGATTACCATGGTAAATATTGGACTGTGAGGAGTATGAACATTGCACTTTTGAAGTGTGAACTGTTAGCAGTTGAAGTCATGTATGTACAGCTAGTTCCGTACCCAGGCTTTCCGCAGCCTCTCATCTTGAAATACATAGCAACATGTTCTCGTGTAAAGCCAGACTCTCACATCTAAGGGTCTGGTTTGCAGGACTATAGTAACATGTGTGGTGGGTATGGCTGTATTGATATTGTTACACTGTCCAGCTCACCATGTGGGTAATTTGTGTAAGCCTAGCCTCTCTCCTTAAATTATGTCAACATAACTCTACCCCCTAGCTTGTGATTCATCTCCACCCTCAACCTTGTGATTGATGTGTGGAGATTTCTGCATAGGAAATGATAACTTGTTTGTATTGGTGCTCCGCCACACGACACTATAGCCTCTTATCATGATGTTTTTAAAGTCATGTGTGGGTGTGTATACTATAGGCAGCTGGGAGGGAGCTGGATGGGGAGGGAGAAGGAGGAGAGGAAAGGAGAGGATGACAAGACCCCCTTTGCTTAGGGTATATTAATTGTTTCCTGTGCTCTATGTCATATGTTGAAAACATGCACACTAAAACCATTGTTTGCTGCTCTGCTATTGAGTTTCATTCCGGGTTCAGGCAGGGATCGGCTTCTGTTTGTCATAACAATAGTGTGTGGGAATGGAGTCTAAATAGTTTAATAGGTGGGTGGAGTTTCATAAACACCTCAACTTTGATCACCTTAAACTTGACTCCCAGATGTACACATTTCTGGTTGCCATGGTAAGTATTGGATTAACATGAATATGACTAACCCCTAGCCAATTTAACCAAGGCACCACTGAGGACATTTTGATACTTTCATGTTATCCTCAGTTGCTCCTTGGATAAAGTCTGGTAGAGTCTAACAGCACCCATGAGTCCAATACTTCCATTGACAATAAAGCCCCGTTTACACAAGGCCTTTAACCCGGATTCCAATCCAGATTAAACTAACCCAGGTTGGTACGTGTAAACGGGCTTAAGACTATGTACCCTGAGGTGATGATACTTATCAGTGAGTCCTGAGACAATGTGTGACTGAAATGAACATTGCAACATGACTAGCAGAGCTGGAACTTGTGTTCATGTGTTCATGGGGAAAGTCCCTTTGAGGTACGTAAACAATCTAGCCAGCCTGGTTTGTGCAACTTGCTGTGTTATGAGCAGTGTGTTGACACTGGCTGTGTCCATATCTCTACCATAAGTGTAACCCCTCACCTGATTTATGTAGCCACAACCCCACCCCCACTCTCTCTAATTGATGTGTGGACACTTCCACAATTGAAACAACAATGTGCTTGTTGGTGTGGGTACTCCACTTGACACTACAGCCTCTCATCATGATGTGTATGGCAGCATGTGTTCAGGGTTTCAACATGTGTCAGCATTGGCATTTAACTAGGAGTACGCATGCGTATGATGCCTCGCGCCGCTTCAAGCGCCATGCGCGGATGGGGCGCGCGGCGCAGGTGTCAGGGGTTGCTCGTTTAGTATAGTGGGAGCCCAAAGAACAGTACAAAACAACGGTATAACGTAAAGAGTGAGCCTAAATACCTGGCTTGTGAAGAATCTCCAGTACGTGCTTTCTACTGTTGAACTCTATCTTGTGCTCTTCTTGCTCTACTGTGGACTGACCTCTTTGTTTTTTTCTTTGTCAGAGTCGCTAGCCGTCGGCTGCGTTCAGTACTCGCTTCTGCACTTGACTCAGCCAAATACGTACGTTGCGAAGGCCCAGCCGCGCTGTCCTCCCGTCCTCCGTCGCCAAAAACGTCGTCCCAACGTCGTCGTGTAATGCACGTGGTATCTGATATCCTGCCTGGGCGTGACCTCAAATTGACATTCCTAAGCGGTACCGCAAATTGACATTCCTAAGCGTGACCGACACGTACGTACGTACGTACGTACGTACGCACGTACGTACGCACGTACATTGCGAGAATAGATCCCTCATTCAGAGCCTCGCGCTAATGCGCTCGGCAATAATGCATTTGTAATTCAATTAGTTAAGATGTGGCCTGGAGGAGCCCTTGATGTGGTGATCAGACCTTTGAATTTAAGCTTAGATTGACTTTTAAAGAAAGCTTTCTATGATTAACAGTGCCAAGTGAGAAGAACTAGTGCATGTGGTGCAGGACATATAAATGAGCAGGGTCAGTCGCCTTTGGCAATTATATGCTCTTGAGTTGTCTAAACACTACATTGAATACCAAATGTTCTGATGCTTGATGATGGATGATTCGGAGTGATGTTTTATCGCATAATTATCAAAGCTACCGTAGGAATATAGTTACTACGCATGTACTCATAACTTGGTAGTGTTGTAGAAACTGTCATGTTTTCCTTCAAACGTGAGAGGAAACTGGTAAAAATAGTGTCTACAGAGAAAGCCATGCCCACAGCTTCGTCCTCTATCTTTCTAATAGCAAGAGGTTGATGAACTTTGGCTTCCCAAGTGAAACATGCATGGTCTCATTGTTTGAAAAGAAGCTGTTGTAGAGGTGGTTGTGTCAGTGGAGACATGGAAAGTGGGAATTCAGGATTAGGATTAGGCATTAATGTTGTTGTCCTTGCTAGAAATCCAAATGTGCTATAGTTGTAGCAGTCTATCTTGAGCATTGCATTCATTAGCTACTAATACTAGTCAATACAGTGTATATTAGCACGTCCTGTAATGGCAGGCCTGGATGCATGTACTTGACATTCAACTAAACAAGTGGGTGTATAAGTACCAACAGCTGATATTTCATTATGTTACTATCATAACTAATAATTTCTACTGGGTGTCATATCATCTTGGCAACCTTCCCTTAGAGGCACATGGTCTAGGAGCTCATTACTCAGTTAATGAGGAAAAGGATGATGGCTACTAAGTATTATTAGATCTTTACTCCCCACATTCTTGTAGCTCTGCCACTTGAGTGCATGAAAAATGAGATCGAGTCGCCTTGTAGGGTGTACATGTCCTATATAAATAAGGTTCTGGCAGGGAAGGTGCATGGGAAGGTGCATGAGAAAGGTGTATGGTATATAAAAGGATGGTGCATTGGTTCTTTTACTACACGATGGTTTAGCTATAAGCTGGAATTCTGCAAAACTCAGAGTGAATCATTCTCACACAGTCACCAAATTCCTGAGTGCATGATTAAACATATTATATGTCTAACTCACATGAATGTATGGGAGTCAGCTGCGTGCATTTTATAAAAAGCAGCTGTTTTACGGCAAGTCATGCACACAAGAATTTGTATCAGTACTACAAGTCAAGCGAGAATTCATATCAGGTACTACAAGTCAAGTGCGCTTAAGGGGGCGGGTAAATAATTTCACAATAAATTATCTGCTATATATAAAATGTCTCATCTTACTAGTTGTGCAATCAATTACAGCCAAACTTGATATTCAAGTACTGCATGGCAAGTACTATCTCTGTAACAAATCTTGAAATCATGCTACAGAAAACAGCGCGGAGAGCAGTGGTTGAGTTTTACAATTTTTCAGCACGTTTCACTCGCACGGTACGAGAGCCACATACTCCATTCTTGGCGAGTAGAAAGTTCAACAGTCGCTAGAGGGGGCTACGTAGAGTTTTGGTCATAAGCTGTAAAGCTTAACGGATGGCGAGTTGAAACTGTTATTGGAAAGTCACTTTTTGTAGCGTTTCGCGGTACGAACTCTCCCGGGCATTTGTTAGTCACGAATACTTTACGTTACCCCCTCGACTAACCACTGGAGAAGCTGTTTATAGTAAAGAGAGTTGCTAAAGTCGTTTACCTGATTCACGAAGCGTCCTGAAAAAATGTACCCTTGGCCTTCTCGGTGGGTGTGGCCATTGATGTACGGCGATCGACGACGTAGAAACTTCTCAGGGTTTCCTTCATGCTTTTGTCGCTTGTAGTACGGCTGTACGGCTAGGTGGCTCTTCGATATTAAGCTACTGAAGCAGCTGCTACAGTGATTTGCTTCATTCAAAAAGAAAAACCAGCTGTACAATGGTGGGCGTAAACTGGAAACAATTATTGCGCTTGTGTGGTAGCTTACCCGCCACCTTAAAACGTTTATGAAACGGAAATTGTAGCAGCGTTTTAACCCCAATAATGGCATTGGAAGTGATCTCAGAGCATCTCATTTTCCGAGGGAGCATGCCCCCAAACTCCCTAGTTCATGCATGCTTGCACACACACTCTTCATTCAATCCTCCCACTCTGAAGTACCTTCCACTGTCACTGTGTACTGATGGTGTGTGTAGCAACATGTGTTGAAGTGTATTGTTGTGTTGTTATGGTGCTATCACTGAAATCTTTTTCATTTCCAGGATGGTGCGACCCCACTGTTTATTGCCTGCCAGAACGGTCATCTTCCAGTAGCAGAATATCTGATTGCAGCAAAGGCAGATGTCAACACTCCAATGGAGGTTAGTTATCTACTACATACCATTATCATTGTTAGAGTATTTCATACTCCATCACCATGGCAATCAAGGGACTATAGCAATAGGGGAAGGTGACCATGGTGCACAGTAGCATCATAGTAAGGTCTTCTGACCCCCTATTTGTCACTTGTACCGTAAAGCGGGAAATTTTCGCTGGTGCAAAATTTCGTGGAAATGCATCCAGACACTTCAGAAATTTTCATGGTTTTTATTTCCGCAAACAAATGCATGATGCTCTGACCACACCCCCACCAGTTGATGGCCACACCCCACATGCAAACCAAAGAGACGATACTGAACAACGAAGCGAAGAGGGCTTATGCAACTTTTGTGTGGAGGCCTTCGCAATTATGAAAGTATCAGGACTGCCACCGTGGGCGAGAAACTGGCTTGTTGAACAGAAGGATTCACCGCTTGCTGATCTCAACTTCGACAACTATGGAGCGCCTCTTACAGGTTCATTGACACTTTGTGTAGTAACAGGCTGATTCTTCTTTACAGCGACCATTTAGTGGGCAAACAGACTGTAGAGAACCATCTCGTTCACACGAGTACTAGTTTGTATTGAAGTACGCACACAATGACGTCATCAATTTCCATCTTAGTTCATTTTTTCGCAGTTTTTATTTTCGCGGGAGTATGTCTGGTCTGTCCATGAAAATCGCGAAAATCGCGAAAATTTGCACCCAGCAAAAATTTTCCGCTATACGCTATATGCCACCCACCCCCGCCCCTTTTTATGCTACTGTACTTTGATCATCTTCAATAGCAGTAGAGTAGAGGTTACAAGAGAGGGTGGGAAGCCTGTAAGATCACATGTTTACTGCTCTAGTTGCATTCCTGTGTGGGCCACTGTAGATTGTATTCCTGAGCATTACAAAATCCAGATTTGAACCCACACTGCACGATACTTGCCTCGGTTCCTGCTTGGCAATTTAGCTCTTCTACCATCCTTTCTATCCTGACATCACTCATTTGATAAAATTTCCAAGGCCCTCTCCCACTTTAACATACTGCAAGGAATGGAAAGCTGGGCGGGGGCCTGATGTTGTGTTATGGAGTCTTTCGACATGAGCACTTCAATGAGGCAGTAAATAAAAACAAGATACAGTATGCAGTCTTATATAGGACATTCCACATGCATAGCACATTTACAAAAGTAATTATGTGTGATTACATAAGCAATAATCAAGTACAACACACCTGGGAACGAGGCTACATTGTGTCTTGGAAGAGACACAGACATATTTTATACACACATAGCTAGCACAATAAACTTTTATGCCAAGGTAGGTGTGTTTGTAGCTCCACCATCATGTTGATGGCTCTCCATACAGGATGGGTGTACTCCTCTGATGATAGCATCTCACAGAGGCCACCCCAGTGTGGTGAGGGTACTCCTCCAGGCAGGGGCAACCATCAACACTACCATGCAGGTGAGACACTGTTTATAACTGAGTTCATTTTGTTGTGATTGATACTATAATAATAGGCACCAGTAGTTGTATGTCGAGTGGGGGAGCACCAACACCGCTGGCACATCGATGTTCAAAATTTCACACATACATAAAGTGTGAAGTTAAAACATAAAGGGAGATGGGGATGGGGCATTTATGGCTTAGATGGATGGGGCATTTTATGGCTTAAATGGGTGGGTGGGGCATTTATGGCTTAAATGGGTGGGGCATTTTATGGCTTAAATGGGTGTGGTATTTATGACTTAAATGGGTGGGGCATTTATGGCTCAAATGGATGGGGCGGTTAGTTACTGTTTTTGGGAGATATGCTCAAAAAATACTGGTCTTCAGGGGAGTACCCTTTCCGGTCCTCGCATGACCACGGGTTTCGGTCCCTTTGAACTCCCGACCCGTGGCCTACTACAGAAAGGGCGGGACCACTCCCCGCCTAAGGTTTGCTTTGAGGAGCCCAGCTTTTGGTTGGCACATAGTGCTATGGGCATTCACAGTGCTATAAATATTCAAATTACTAAACAAATTGGGGGTGGGGCTCAATGGGTGGAGTTATCATATTAGCTTATAATAACTAGGTGGAACGTCTGGGAGGCTTGTTTTCTGCTGGTAGGCGCTCCTGTAACGAAGCACATTTACAAAAGTAATTATGTGTGATTACATAAGCAATAATCAAGTACAACACACCTGGGAACGAGGCTACATTGTGTCTTGGAAGAGACACAGACATATTTTATACACACATAGCTAGCACAATAAACTTTTATGCCAAGGTAGGTGTGTTTGTAGCTCCACCATCATGTTGATGGCTCTCCATACAGGATGGGTGTACTCCTCTGATGATAGCATCTCACAGAGGCCACCCCAGTGTGGTGAGGGTACTCCTCCAGGCAGGGGCAACCATCAACACTACCATGCAGGTGAGACACTGTTTATAACTGAGTTCATTTTGTTGCGATTGATACTATAATAATAGGCACCAGTACAAAAAAAGCGCAACTAATATAAGCACCTCTTTACAACCACATTTAAGCAAGGCCTCCTCACAGAACATAACCAAGAATTAGCTTGCTAGTTCCAAATGCACTTTTATGTTGGTGGGAAGTGGTTGGCAACGATTGATTGGGTGCCAAATGTATCTCTGGTTCTAGAAAAGCTAAAACAGGAATTACTAGGGAGGGAAACTTTAGGCCTAAAATATATCACAGCTAATACATACCCAGACAACTGTATGCTACCAAAGCATTACATGTGTTTATTAGCACCCTATGAATATGAGCACCCACAATCATAAGCACCCATTCTGACTGATAATTTCAAATATAGGCACTGGTGCTTAGTATCCCAAGTTTACGGTACATCATCTAGGTACACCTCCCACTCCTACTCCCTTCATTCCTTCCCAACTTCCATTAATAGAGAGGCTCAAATCCACCCTAGGGTGTATGTACTATCATGTACATACACATCTGTTGCCTACACACATATGTGGAAAGGTTACCTTTCAGCCTAAACAAGATGTGACATGCATGGAGAGGCTATTCCTCATAGCAAGGTGACATCCACCTACACTGTGGCTGGTGTCAAAACTTTGATAACCTGTCACCCTTCCTCACGCTCACACACTACACATGTACTCACATGCCGATTCATGTACCCCTTTCCCTCTCCTCCTCCCCCTTCAACTTACCCACACACACATGACTACACTCAGTCAGGGGAGACGGCCCTCCATGATGCAGTAAACAAGGATCATGAGGATATTGTTGAGCTACTGCTGGAGGCACACATTGACCCTGATGTGCCAGATAAGGTGAGTCATGTGACATGTGGACTGTATCAAACATGAGCTAGCATAATACTGTACACTGTACAGAACATGTTCCTGGTTGATCAATTACAGTATGAGCTGTGGACAGGAAGAACATTGCTAGTCATTAGTAGTTATTAACTCCACCAAATATTGCTGGTAGTGCTGTGTTAGTACTGTCTGCTGGTTGCAGTTACTAGCCTTCTATCCTACTATCAATTTAATTTCAGAGATCTCAGGAGACAGCTCTCATGATAGCAGCCAGGAAGGGAAGTGTAGGGATTGTCAGAAAACTGGTCCAGCATGGAGCCAGCGTGAACCTCGCTAACAAGGTAAATTAAATTTCACTTCAAAGTGTATACACTGTAACTTGTCGTAGCAACATATCCAGAGACTACATGTTGGGTTTTCCTATCTTACTGGTATTGACGTTGACTAGTGCTGAATTCCCTGATTTTCTATTCCCTTCTAGAGTATATCTATCAACTTCCACCCATAATCTTGTTTGATTTTATTCACAGTTTGTACAAATCACTCTGTGAACATGGAGGCCTACAAAAGCCCCTAGATACCTGCCTATGTAATTTTGTTACTGTTACTTGAGCTGCTGGTCAGTTTGAGATGGTATATTGCACTGATGAGGGTAAAACAGCTATGTGGAGTTACCCTCTAGCAGTGTTGTTTTAGTTAACTAAACCCAAAACTAAAATGGATTTTAGTAAGGCATTTTAGTAATTAAAACTAAAGCTAAAATTATTAATACTACAGTAGTCCACTAATACAACTAAAACCACCGATACTAACCCTTTTTAGATTTTGGTAATTAAAACTACAACAAAACTAACAATTTGGATCTGTAGCCTAATTAACTAAAACTACACTGCTAGTCCAAACACTGGCATCCAGTCTTTTCCTGAGCCTGTCAAATTTTGCTAGGTTTTGTTCCAGCAATAACTTCAGTTCCGAAGTTTAGATTCTTCTAGTGGAGGTATGGTCAACTTAAACTGTCCAGTCACTGTCCTAGTGTAATAATTCCTTGCTTTATCAATCCATGCAATATGCAGTATGGACACACAGCTGTTGACATAGCGAGTGTCGAGGGCCACATGGATGTTTGTCAAGAACTGCTAGCACACCAGTTCTTGTGAACTATACTGTGTGATAATAATACATGTATGTTATGACATACATACTGTAATTATTATTATTAAGTTATATAAGTACGACTGTTTGAATAGTATTCTGATGGTAGATGTGTGAACATTATTTTTGTAGATTACTGTGTGTGAACTTTTACATGTATGATTCTGAACTATTGCATTTCGTGATACTATTGTTGAGTCACACATGATTTTGTACACATCACATGCACTTGTGCTTGGACTCTGGTCTCCACTGAGGCAGACTGGAATGGGGAATCCCCCCTGACAATTTGAGGCAGTAGAAATACCTGAGTAAATGTAACTTGGAGGGAGAGCTACTTGGTCCACCAGTACCCCTCCTCAATCCACACAGAAGGACTTGACTTCTGCATGGGGGTTGGTGTAAGTGGGTTAGCTAGTATTTTTGTGAAAAATATTACATATATGGGTGGTTGTCATTACCTACTGACAGTTGAATTAACATGGCAGCAAAGGCCATACAGGCATGCACTGGGCCAGGCCTCATCTCCAGATGGAGTCTCCATAGGGCAAGGAGAGGGGAGATCAGGATGATACCTGCAGCAGCAAATCAACAAGCTCAGTATAACTGAGTCATTATACCACTGCTTCTGTCTGACTGTAGTGTACCAACAGAGCTAGATTGGGCTGGGAAGGAGGCAGTGGCGCGTATATAGCCAAGCTGGGGCACGTGCCCTAGCAACTAGAGGCTGTGCCCCACCAGTGCAGGGGAAGGTGGAGTACTGACAAACTGAGTGAAGAATTCCACACACATGCATGGGAACGAGGGGAGAAAGATCAGAGGAAGGGATATAGTTTTGTAGTCGATCATGAAGCGCTTGATAGTCTGAAAACTGTATGCAAGCATGGGAGTATGTATGATGCATGCAAACGGTCCCTGGTGGGTGGAGCTCAAGACGACAGTTCAGAGGGGGTTAAATTTTCGTAAGCACAGCTGCAAACGACGTGGGAGTGTAGCTCGAGTACATGGCGACTGCTGGCGTGGTTTCCTCCCGCATGAAGTGGATCACGGACCTGGAGAAGACGGTGCTGCTCTCCAACTTTGAGAAGAGAGGCTGGGTGAGGGGATCCAGCGAAGGTAGGGTCTTCTGTGATCTCAAGGGACTTAGTCTCTCAGCTCAGACTCCGTGCGTGTCATGCAGGAGAAGAAATGGATGTACATGGAGGAGTGAGTCAGTGTTTCCTTCATGATAAATATTTCTTATCTCTCTTCACAGATGGCGACTGGAACTTTTACTGGTATGTTTGCTTGTTATTTACATCAGCATCCTTCCCATCCAGTCCCCCACTGCTCAGTGTTTTGTTGCATATCGTTCTGTATTACAAGTCATGAGATGGGGGAGGTATGGAGGGGGGAAGAGCAGGAGGAGAGGGATGGGGGGAGGATGAGAAAGTTATGTGTTGTAAAGGAACACTGCTGGCTGTATATGTGTGTAGTAGCCTCGTTCAATGGCTCCACCCAACTTTATATCACTTGCAGTAGCATGGGAGAGAGCCTGGGAATGAGGCTATGTATAATGTAGCTGGGAGTGTATTGAACCACAGGAGGTGAGAGAAAGGGGTGGGTCATACTGTGTACTGTACCAAGAATTACCCTGGTGCATTGTAGAAGATTTCATGATTTGAACACCTCCACTGTATCATGGGTTTCAGCAAACATATCAATGGTTATCACATTGTAATGATGCCTAATAGAGATGAAACTTGCTGATAATCATACTCTACCACCAAACTAGAGGGAGGGAACTTGTACTACAATGTTACAGACAGTAGCTAGTATGCATCCAACGTTTTTTATCGTGTAGATAATATTTTCTTTGTCCAGGTGTACAGTCTACACTGTGAGGTCCATTTTCAGTGTGGAAACAGGGTTCCGGCTCTCTGATGACCAGTATGTGTTAAGACAACATAACGTGTAATTCAGTGTAGCACTGTGTAACACTGTGCATGGTTTAGCCTTATCTCATGTGTTACTTCAATCAATGCTACATAGTTAACACCATGTAACACCTCTTTACACCATGTACTGTATCTCCTTACTGTGTTATCCTCCCATGTAACATTGTGTTATACTACCAGTGAACACTGCATTACCCTCCCAGAATGGTTTGCCATTTTCCCAACCATTATGAGCTAACAAGGAAGGACTGTATAGTGAAGAACATCAAGCGTTACCGCAGGGACCTGGAGAGAGATGGGAGTCCTCTGGTTGAGAGGGATGAAACTGGAAGATACATACACCTAGGTAAGGAGGGAAGGGTCTTGTATCCACTGTAATATGTCTCGATCCTTGAGAGTTATAGCTTTGATCCCTAGGTTTCTATATGGTTACACCACAAAATTAGTTAGTTTGGGGAGAAACTGTCTACAAGAGATACTTAGAAATCAAGCTGTGCCTATAGATGTATACCATCTATCCTCCGTACCAATGCCATAGCTTCATGTGCCTGACCATCTTCTGTATCCTGGGTACACCACTGCTTATAGACTTGATCTCAGCTCATACAGCACAACATTAGTTAGTTTGGGGAGAAACTGTCTACAAGAGATACTTGGAAATCAAACTTTGCCTATGGATATATATATACCATCCAGTGGTTCATTTAGGGCGGGGGGAGGGGGGTACTCGCCCCCTTGATCAAATCTCGCCCCCCCTTGCTTCCAAATAAAAAATTCTCTATTTACTACAAAGTCCCTGAAGCAGTCTCAGACAGTCTAAAATCTGGGGGAGCATGCCCCCAGACCCCCCTAGTATACATGTGTGTATCAATTTCTAAATGAAGGCCTGCCATCTATCCTCCGTACCAATGCCATAACTTCATGTGCCTGACCATCTTCTGTATCCTGGGTACACCACTGCTTATAGCCTTGATCTCAGCTTATACAGCACAACATTAGTTAGTTGGGGGAGAAACTGAGATCTAGCCTGGAAATCAAACTGTGCCTTCTATCCTCTATACCAATGCCATTGCTTCATGCCTTGGTGGTAAGAGTATCTAAAAAACATCCAGACCCCAGGTCCAACGGTTTGGCTGGACCTTTTCTTGAATCTTAGATTACTGTTATGTTGGGTGGTACGTAGTTCAATCTACCACCATGTTAGTGTTACACATTAGTGATGTGGTAATTCTTAGTTGCTAAGATCCTTCTTGACCAATCAGATTTCATCCCTGTGACCTTCATGCTGCCGGCTGACTACAACATTTTTGTGGAGGAGTTCCGCAGAAACCCTTCCAGTACCTGGATTATGAAGCCAGCTGCAAAAGGTGGGTGAAAGTGGGGAGGATGAGGAGGATGGAAGGTGGGAGAGTGAGGGTGGAGAGGTTAGGGGTGGAAGGGTGAAGGTGGGGAGGGTGGTCATGAGTGGCAAGCATATTGGCATGACACTAAATTGAGCTCCTCACCACTCGATCCTCATGTCTTCTTATTCTCCTCTTCTCTCTCTCCTCATTACCTCCTCCTACCTATTTCCTCCCCTTCCTCCTGTTCCCAAGCCCAAGGTATTGGGATATTTCTGATCAACAAGCTTTCACAGCTGAAAAAGTGGTCCAAAGATAGCAGTAAAGCCAACCTGTAAGTTACGTGCATTCAGCTGTTTAGCAAGAAGCTTATTGAGCTTAAATAGCTAATGCTAAGTAGCTGTTGACAGTATACTTGGCTTGGATAACTGGTGGTATATTTGCATAACTCTGTATTCTCACAGTAAAGTATTGACACACATTAATGTCATTTACAACGTACACTATGCACATGTGCAGTGTTCCCCACACAAAGGAGGTGTATGTGATCTCACGTTACATTGAGAATCCTCTCCTCATCGGAGGGAAGAAGTTCGACCTCCGGCTGTACGTTCTCGTGACCTCATACTGACCCCTCAAAGTGTACCTGTGAGTCACCTACTTAAGACATTAACCCTTTTGTGTGTGCAGCTACAAACGGTGGATAGGGTTATGATGCACATTTTCAATTGGGAGCTTTGTGAAATTGTAAAAGAATTCAACATTGCTGTGGAATATAAAGTAAGTTAGAGGATTTGTGATGACATTTTTTTTACAGCACACTGAGCACAGCTATATAGCCTGAAGTAATCTGGTAGGTGATGCACTACTCTTATGAAATAATTCTTTTCACTGGCTTTCGCTGAAGCTATGAAAGAAAATCTTCGACAAAGAGCCTGGGTTCAAGGCTGCATGTTGACTATAGTGATATAACCATAATGGTGTGCCAATCTCCTTCTATAGATATCGACTTGGGTTCTGTCGGTTCTGCACCGTGAGGTACAACGCCAGCCTCAGTGAACTGGATAATATGTTTGTTCATCTCACTAATGTCTCTGTGCAGAAACATGGGGTGAGGGAGGGAGGGAGGGAGGGAGGGAGGGAGGGAGGGAGGGAGGGAGGGAGGGAGGGAGGGAGGGAGGGAGGGAGGGAGGGAGGGAGGGAGGGAGGGAGGGAAGGAGGGAAAGAAATGTATCCAGGTCTAGCTTGGCTCATCCGGAGAGCATACTCACGTTGTGTTTTCATGTGTTTCTATGTTGTCTACTGTGTCCAGGAGGAGTACAATGACAGCCATGGAGGGAAGTGGACCGTAGAAAACCTGCGACTGTTTCTGGAGGGTACTCGCGGGAAAGAGGTGAGCAGGAAGAGCTAGGAAGGATTGTGTGGAGAGAAGGGGCAGTACCACCACAAATGCTACCTACAGCTTGAACTCTATAAAGCTTATTGTTTGTTCCTTCATTCTCCTAGGCAACAGACAAGTTGTTTGATGACATCAACTGGCAGATTGTGCACTCATTGAAAGCAGTCCAGGTGAGACAGATGCTAGCTACCAGATAGCCTCATTCCTGGGGTATTTATCTCACATTCAATTTTCTGACATTGATATGTGCCTGACTTGAGCCTGGAAAGAAGCCTGGGACAACCATGATAATTTTGCCAATTTTCAAGTTTTGAGATTATTGTTTAGAAGTGTAGGTATTTTCTCTCCCGTCTTACCACTGTAGTAAGATTCTTAGCCATGTTTCTGGTCTTCTTCCTCTTCTTCAGAATGTCATGTCGAGTGATCGTCATTGTTTTGAATGTTATGGGTAAGGTACCTCACTGTAAACATTACACTACTAACATAGCATGCATACATACAGACATGTACACATGTACACGCACACACATGCATACCTGATATCCACAATGCGCACATGCACATGCACACACACACCAGTCACTATTACCATCTCCAGCCTCTACTCCCTTAGCACCTAGTCTCACTTCCATGCACTGCCACCACATATGTTACTGAATATGACATCATCATTATTCTGCATACAGGTATGACATTATTATTGACACCAACCTGAAACCATGGCTGATTGAGGTATGTATGGGCTAATCTTTTGCATGCTCAGAATCCTTAAAGATGTCTTGCAATCACTGTAACCAAGCATCCCAGTTCATCCTCGTTCATACCCCATCTCCTGGTCACCCCAGTGCAGCTGATGAGGCCTTTTATTGGCCGAAATCCATCCTGCACAGTGGTTGCCTGGCTTTTTTTATTCTCAAGGAGATATGGTTCATTGAGCATTCATGCCCATAATCCCAGTCCTACTTTTGACTGAATACATCACATTTACCATGCTATATTCTTATCTCTATTGACTGAGTACATCACCATTCATGCACATTTACCATGCTATGTTCTTATCTCTATCTCTCAGGTGAATGCCTCACCTTCCTTGTCCCACACCACTCCCAGTGACCGTGTCATGAAGACCTCCCTCATCAATGACATCATTAACATTGTGCTATCCCCTTCTGGATTTCCAGAGTATGCATCAATGAAACCATGTAATAGAGAACTGTAGTGGTATAGACAGGGTACAGAAGGTAGTCCGGCAAGTATGGCCTGAGGGTACAAGGAGCTTCTGCACTAAACACAGAACAATGTAGAGACATCTGGCGGCATCCTCCCTCAGACAACTTTAGACTCTCTTGGGGTGATTCTGAGGCCACTTTTAGCTATCTCTTCTACACACCCCATGCCATTGCAGTAGCAGTGCAAGTTCATCCCACTGCAAGCATACACAGGAATTATGTACTAAATTACGCACAGCCTTGCCTGACTAGGCCCATTCCTAGATACGTCACTGCTTTCTGTTATTTGCAATGCAGATTTATACTAGTTGAAGTAGCTACTATAAATAATGTAAAGCAAAGGACCACCTCCGGGAACAAAGCTAAGAGATACAGTGTTGAGGCTGTGAAACTGATTTTCTATATGTGTTGTGGACTGAAACTGTCTGTTGTTTGTTAAGATGTGCAGAGTACACAAACGTGCATGTTGTAGAAGTGTCTGCTCGTCAGAGCACAAGTGGAGTGAGACACAACTTGCTCCGTGTCTCTTTAGTGCCAACAATGCAGCCTAACAATATCCCTTTCTTATTACGCCACATACGGTCCTCCTTCGTGATTATAGTAGCAGACTCTTCTTTGAATCTGCTATGGCAATATTTTGGTAATCCAGCAGCAAAGCACTTATCTTTCTGGATGTCTTTGTCTTGCAGTGTGAAATGGAACAAATCTCCTCCTAAAGAGGCACTTGGAAAATTTGAAACACTGTAAGTTATTAACTATGTCCTGTCCATGAACAAAAAATCACATTGGTTTTAGTTACCAACTGAATCTCGTGCTAACACTCTTACTGTGTGTAGTTTTGTGAGCCAGCTGCGAGGAAAATCTGGCTGTCACGACACTATCCAGTGTTTTGTTATTAATGCTCAGAACAATGTCACTCACTACACTGTACATTAGGTATGATGAGGAGCTAGCTTTGGCTGATGCACGGGAAAGAGAAGTGAAGTCAAGGGCAGGCCACAGAGGCAAACTGAAAACTGAACCCAGAAAGCCACTATCTTGGAAGTGACTCGATACAACACACACAAGGACTCGTGGGACTATACTGTCTTAGTTTACATTGTATATTCACTGCCCTGCATGTTCTGTCATCTAATGTTTACATGCAAAATACTCAGATGCATATTGAGGTTTCATTAGCTGCACATGTGGCCGCAGGAGGGGCTCGAGTGGGAAGACCTTAAGGGCCATATGGCAGTGCCTTGCAAGCTGTCTCACCTGACAATTTTTGGACCCACTTTCAACTTCGCCATCAACACATGAATGATTCATTCATAAACAACTTTTAATAAGTAACTTTAATACATGGAGTGCGAGTAATCTCACAGATGTGGCACTACACATCAACCTTGAAAACCAATAACTTCATAGAAAACTATATTCCTCAAAACTTGACACTGTGATAAAATGAAGAGGCCACTCCTAGAAAGCAAGGGCATTACAGAAACTATGCAGAAACAAAGTAACAGCACGTATGGTGCAATGACTTGATGAAAAGCTAGAATTGCATAGCAACCTATCTCAACATAGGCAACACTTGAGTCCATTCCGACTGCCTGATCCAATCCATGATGCATTTTTCTGGTTTCACAAGACATTTTTGGAGCAGACATAGAGCCATGGCTTCTCAACCCACTGTACACTTGCTGGACCTTCTTGTCAGTCACCGTCAGAAAGGCTCATTTCTTGTGAAAGGGAGATTTGATTGATTGGACATGAAGAGTTATCCAGTGGGGCCATTCATCAATGTTTCTGGAAGGGCTGCAAGATTGGCTGCGGCCACCAAGTTACCCTGCTTCATTATACATTCTGGGCACTCGCAGCAAGATGGAAAAAGAATACACTTTTTTTTAACTGTACTGAACGTGGGGGTATTTTTTTATTATTTTTTTTGTGGAGTCTTTGCCACAGCAATAGATGCATGGGTAGCAACAGTACTGTCAGCACTGGTGACTGCAGTTGGTGCAGCTCATATGGCTGTGCCTGTGTGTGTGTGTGTGTGTGTGGGGGGGGGGGGGGGGGGGGATATCAAATATACTGTAGATCGGGAAATTTTCACGTAAAAAATACTTCGCAGAAAATTTTTCATGACATTAAATTTTCGCGAAATGGTCAGAATAACAATGACAAAGCTCGGCAGCCATTCAATTTCCGTAAACTATTGCAATATCTTTGCGTACTTACGTGTTACAAATAACAAACTTAAAGCCGCCTTAACTGTTCTGAGTGCATGGACACTGAAAGCTTGCAGGCAGATATGTTATCGAAACTGAGCTCCACTCTGAACCCCGAGCAAAATAATAATCAACAGAAAAGGAGAAAAACTGTTTTAGTGTAGCTAATTAGTGTTGCAAGACATGAAGATACTGCCATTGTCTACTCTAACCTACCATTGTGTAGCCATTGTTCTTAAGTTACAAGATTTGGTGCTCCTGTAAGACCAAGCAATTGAACAGGGGACCTGTCCTAATTGGCCCAGGGATGAAATAAAGCACACTATTCTTCGGAGCCAAAGTGTGTTTCTGCACTCACGTTGAGTTCTGAGTAAGGTTCACACAGAGGTCAGCATACAGTTATCATAACAACCGATCTGTCAACAAGCTTTTCTGACCAGCTGCAGGTTAAGATCTTATGCTAGCTAGCTAGGTATGTTCCGACTAACATGCTCACATGCAAGGTATCAAATTTCAGAGCTGGTCACAGCGAGCTTGATGTTAGATCCATAAACAGACCTAAACATGTAAACCCCAAGCAAAACTTTTAGGAGGGCAGAAAAAACGCTTTCATGTAGTTAGTTGGCCCAGGAATGTAGCTAAGTACATATCTATTTTCAGAGCCAATTAAGTAGACAAACTATGCAGTGTTTGTTTTTTGTTCTCCTGTTCAGTTTCTCTTGAGGTTTGGACAGGGTTCAGCTTTGTCTATCATACCAGATCTGTAGAATATGGTCTAGCCCCGGTCTCGTGCACAGACCCCACCTAGCTCATGTGAGGAGAAGGGGTCTGATTGAGTCGACCTTGGTCTAGCCCCGTTGAGCTTGTGAATGAGAATGAGTTAACTGCTAGAAGTATGGTGGCTTATCTTCAACCAGTATCTAGTTTCCTACTTGAGCCTTCTCACCAAGTTTATATAACAGTGTGGGGGTGTGTAAGATATTGGGGGAGGTTATCGTGTTGATATAGGTCTAGAGTAAATTGCCAGCCTTATCAACTGACAAGGATATGCCCCCTCCTCTCCTTGTGAATTACTGTGGTCTTGCCCTCACTGCTGTGGTCATTCCCCTCTGTTTTTGAAACAATCGTCTTGTTGTGAGGCTCGCTGTTACCCTAGTGTTGGAGAGGCAGTGGGCTTGGTTTGTGCTGAACTATATCTGCAGAGAATTCTTGGACCAGCTGGGATTTGCCCATGAGCACGAACCTACTTCTATTCTGTCACGTATTTCAAGATCAACCAATGTTTGAAGCATCGTATCGCTGATCTTCCGTTAAGGGGTGGGACTCGTACATACTTCATAGACACATCAGATATTTGTGTAGGTGTATACAAAGTGTGCATGAGCTCCGCCCTTAACAAAAGTTTGGTGTATACAAAGTGTGCGTGAGCTCCGCCCTTAACAAAAGTTTGGTGTATACAAAGTGTGCGTGAGCTCCACCCTTAACAAAAGTTTGGTGTATACAAAGTGTGCGTGAGCTCCGCCCTTAACAAAAGTTTGGTGTATACAAAGTGTGCGTGAGCTCCACCCTTAACAAAAGTTTGGTGTATACAAAGTGTGCGTGAGCTCCACCCTTAACAAAAGTTTGGTGTATACAAAGTGTGCGTGAGCTCCGCCCTTAACAAAAGTTTGGTGTATACAAAGTGTGCATAAGTTCCGCCCTTAACAAAAGTTTGGTGTATACAAAGTGTGCGTGAGCTCCACCCTTAACAAAAGTTTGGTGTATACAAAGTGTGCATGAGCTCCACCCTTAACAAAAGTTTGGTGTATACAAAGTGTGCATAAGTTCCGCCCTTAACAAAAGTGTATGAGCTCCGCCCTTAACAAAAGCGTGTCACACTTCCAACTCTGTGATGCAGTCGAAATATGCAATAGAATTTGGGGATTGTTTACATAAAGCAGCATTGTTTGGAGGCCGCAGATAGACTTAGACCATCTCTTACCAGAGGTGGACAAGTGATGGTGTAGCTCAGTAGAATAGAAGTTTGCTCTGTGTCTCAGCACTTTAAGCTGTCTTGTTCTTTGGCTCTCGTGTCAGCCTCTGGCAAGTGAGCAACATGAAGCTAGGTGGGTGACCACAGAATTACACAGTTATTGTTTGCAGTGTGGAGGAGAGGATATGCTACTACCTTGGAATTGAATACCTAATTCCAAGACTAAGAGCAAATCACTATGTAACGCCTTAGCTACCTAGTTGCATGGTGCTGCCTGCTTGCCACAGGCCTGACTAGCCCTGTACCCAGGCCACTTGCTTGTTAATAACCTGGGAACAACGCTACAGGCTGACATAACAAGATACACGTTAGCCTGGTTCCCATGCCTTTGCCACTGTCCAGTTGTTGACCACTTACAGTATGCAAAACAAAGGGGGAAGCCCTGGGAGGGCTCATCGTGTGCTGTGATGTGACACCATGATAGTACATGTAGCCACACAGAAGGTGGCACTCAACAAAGAATCTCAAGGCAGACTGGAGGCCAAGAGTGTTCAAAAGGCAACGTCACTACAGCCCCTTGCTCAGCATACTCAAGGCTGATCAACGTACAGTTTGTGAAATATAACAGTCAGGCACTGCCACTATGTGCCTACCCACTGTCTACCTGGTATCAGAGGAGGTTGGAAGCTAGCAATTAGTACTACGTGAATGACGTAATCATACAGGCTGCCATTGAGGCCCATAGTAAAAGGTGAAATCGATTTACACTACGGCGCCCTTGCTTGTTTGAAACAAAACTCGCCCAGTGGATACTGCCAGGTGAGCTCTAGATCGACCACTCTCTTCCTCAGTGGCGGATTTAGGGGGGGTAAGGGGGGTGCAAATGCACCCCCCTTTGGTGGCTAGTAGCTAATGTATTTACATAACTGCACGAGTCCATCAAATGATTATGCAGCAACAACAACCAGGCACAGTTACACACTCACGTATCAGTTCCTTACTGATCTCCAGACGTTTGACTAGGCCTAGAGTTGCTTCGAGATATTCAGTTCGGCCCGAGGGGTCCACCACGGCGCGCTTCGGCGTACGAGATTTCGAAATCCACTGGATTTCACGTGGATTTCGGATTTCAGAGTGGATTTCTGGATTTCACAGTGGATTTCTGGATTTCAGTTTGGATTTCTGCCGACAGGTTTCTTCTTGTATGTTCTTGGATATTTTAGTTTAGTTCCCAGCTTAGCAAAAATTTTTAGTTGGTTGTAGTTTTGGTTAACTAAATTTTAAAAAGGCCATACTAAAATGTATTTAGTTAAAGTTATAGTTAACTAAAACAACACTGTCGGACAGTGTACGAGATTTCTTTTGTGACGGACCCCTTGGTTTGGCCTTCCAGCTATTATTGTATGAATGCGTTCACGTGACCGAAAGTGGGCGTGGCAACCCAAAAAATTTCCCGCGTGCTTCGCGTGCCAGTGACTGAACCCCCCTTTCTCAATTTCTAGATCCGCCACTGTTCCTTATACGCGAAGCATTTGAGTGTTTCCTTGGGAATCCCCGTGAAAGATTTTGCACGTCATAAAATGCCATAGCGGTCGATCTAGAGCTCACCTAGCAGTATCCACTGAGCGAGTTTTGTTTCAAACAAGCGAGGGCGTCGTAGTGTAAATCGATTTCACCTTTTACTATGGGCCTCAATGGCAGCTCGTATGATTACGTCATCACGTAGCACTAATTGCTACCTTCGCGTGTTCGCGCGCGTCGCTAATTACTAGCTTCCAACCTCCTCTGACCTGGTATCATTGCACATGAGAAATTTCCCAGGCCTTCCGCTCCGAATTAGCACACTGGAAGAGATCTAAAACTGGAGGTGGTGAAAGGCCTGGGAACGTGGTTAGATACATGTCTATCAGTATTTGTTGCCAGAAGCCTTCCCTAGGAAGTACAGAGGTGGAAGAGGAGGTAACAGCACCGGCTGTACAAGTACACAAACCTGTCACACCAAGGTCGTGTCATGAGACAAACAGGACAAAGCTGACAACTGAACTCCACAACCTTCCTTTTAGAGTTTCACACTCTTCCCACCCTCACACTGGTGTGTGGTGTGCCAAGTTAGGGGGCTAGTAGGCACTAGACTAGTGTAACCAAGCAACAATCTTCTGATATGCCCACCTAAAAATTATAAAGGACAAGAAATTTGACCTAAAAATGGTGACATTTGGCTGATTCCTTGGGCTTATTAAAAATTCATAGCTTGCTGTATGCAGAGTTGAGAACTGATGATTAATTTATGTTCCAAAAAAGTGCTGTGTCACCGTGCTGAAGCAGCCAAGGATTTCTGGTGTTGTGCTACAGATTGTGTTTTCTGCAATGTGATTGGTGGAAGTAAAACTCTCTCCAAAAAGTCATCAATGTTAATGAAGCCCGAGGGATTGGCCAAATGTCACCAGACCCTCTCCTCTAGTTGGTGGGGTCTAGGCACAAGACTAAATGTCCATCCAGAGTCCACCCAGGGCAAGAGACTAGGGCCAGACAAACCACTCTCCAGATAACACATAAAGTGGGTGGAAAATTGCAAGTTGTGAAACAGAGGATAGACACAAAGGGGGCAGTGCCCACCCATCAAACTCTGCACTCATAGGTTGTCATTGTGTGTTCTTGTCAGTTCCAAATGTACCAAAAAAGAGCTGTTACAGTAGTGACGCTGCCTTGCAAACATTCCAGAGTCCACCCAAGGGCAAGAGACTAGGGCCAGACAAACTACTCTCCAGATAACACAGAGTGGAAAATTGCAAGTTGTGAAACAGCTGTGAAACCACAATTGCCAGCAGCTGCCTTATTCTAGTCTGTAGCCTCGTAGCCTCGTCCCCAGGCCCGTTCGAAAAATCGGAGAAGAGGGCCTGGTATCTACTGTTTGCGCATGCGCTTAATTTCCCAACATTCCGGGAATTCCGGATAATACCGTGTCACCTCCGTGTGCCGTGACGTCCGTACGTGTATTTTGCCGTATATTTAATCATACACCGCTGACAATGGCTATTTGTGTGCAAGGCCTGGATTCTGCCGTGTTGTATGCTTTCCTACAACTTCGAGGCGAAGCGACGGCACTAAAACACGAAAAGAAAGCATTTATGAAGCACTTATCCTGGTCGCTTATGGGTTTTGACACACCCTTGCACAATTTCACGTGAGCTTTACGCACTAATTAAGCGCATGCGCGAACAGTAGATACCAGGCCCTCTTCTCCGATTTTTCGAACGGGCCTGGGGACGAGGCTAGTAGCCTTGTTCCCAGGCCTCCCTGGTTCCATTTTTGATTGCTTGCAGTATGCAAAAAAAGAGGAAAGGCTGGGTGATTTTGTCGTGTGGTGATGTCACATAAATCTAGAGGATAGACACATAGGGGGCGGTGCCCAACCATCAAATTCTGCACTCATCAGTTGTCATTGTGTGCTCTTGTCAGTCCCAAATGTGCCAAAAAGAGCTGTTACAGTATTGACGCTGCCTTGCAAACATCCCAACCTCTAGCTTTGGACAAGACATTACAAAGATAGGCTTCGAGATTCTCCATTGAGCACCGCCCCCTGTGTGTCTACCTCACATTACATCACATCGTCACATGTGACAAAATCACCGAGGCTTTCCCTTTTGATCAAATACTGAAGGTAGTGGGAGTGGTTGTGAAGGCTTGGGTATGAGACTCTGAGGTCACAGTCTCGTTCCCAGAACCTCCCGAAAAAACAAGAAAGATAATTCCCTCTCTAATAATTGGTAAACAAGTCATCCAACCCTCTTCACAATTTCAACAATGAGAGTCGAATTTCCCGCAAGGTTTAGAATATTTGGTTATGAGATCATGTGCATGAGTCAAATTAGTATGTCACAAAGTTGCTTGTAGCAGTTTGTGCTCGTACACCAGCGAACTGCCGTTTACTCTTACTCGACTGTGTTCCGTAGTGTTATTCCAAACAATAGCTGAATGCCCTCTGTAGTGACTGGTTATTGATGAAATCTGGTAGCTTTTTTGTGTATGGACAAAACATACTAATTTTATTAATGAACATGTACCGTAACCTTAATCACTTGATCCTGGTTGCACACTACAAGGTGAGTCGTCCCTGATCTACCACCAGTACAACACAGCAACCAGTTCTCCTCCCGAGCATTCTGACTACCTATCTAAACCCTGCTGTGTTTACTTGGTAAACTCGCTTTACAGTTTGCTTGATTTCTTAGAACATGAACAATAACAGCAGCTGTGTTCAAGAACCAAACCTTCTTTACGGCAGCACTTGTGGTGCTTCTAGTGTGTGTCAAAATGTCACTAGGTTGATCTGAAGGTGGCTGATGTGGATTGTTCCGACCACAAGTGCCTTCCAATGAAAATGGTCTGGCATGCTAAGACAAATTTATTCCTAGAAACCAATGAATTTTTGCAAGGTGGTTAATTACACACATAGAACTTCCTTGTAGCTCAACTCACTTAATTACCATACTCATGTATTGTTAAGTATTGTCAAGTATTGTTAAGTATAATAATTGTTAAGCACACATGCTCTGCATGAAGGAAATAAGCACCTGACAGAGAAATGCACTTAACAGTGAGTTGCACTTGGTGTGTGCTATGTTTAGAGTACCACATACAAAAGAGAGTTAACAGCAAACATGCACTTATATAGTGCTTAGCAACACATATCAGATGGTAACAATTTATGAGCAGGCCCAAAGCAAAGCCTTTCTAACGTCACTTGGTCACACTAGTCTTGTGACCAGACCTAAGCCCTCACTTGGTGTGCTAGACTGTTTTAGACTGGTTTTCCTCATGAGAGGGTGGTGTCTAGGCACGAGACTAAATACGTTACCCTGCCCTTGAAGATAGTGGTACAAGCATATACACAGATGTAGACAGAATGGATGACACAGTGTACCTTTTGGAAGCAACTCCAGAAGGCTTTATGCTCCTCAGAACACCACCCAAACCAGCTCTCTCGGAAACACTTCTTCAGTTTAGCACACTCCTCCTGGCAACTGAGTAGGGCGTGGATACCTGCTGCTCGTTGTCGTCGCTTCTCTTCCTCTGTTCTCCCAAACAACTTTCCTTCCATGGAGTGAACACCCTGAACAAAGGAACAAAAACAGTACCACAAAAGGTAGCAGTTGGAGCACTTTAAGATTGAGTGGAACAACACACGGCTGAGGTGGCAGGATTTCAGCTAACTAACGAATCAGTCTATGCCCATCTTCTTCAGGCCAAGATTAGAACAGACTGTTCAAAACGTTGCCATTCAGTATCATCGAAACTTGATGGTAGGCTTTCAACTGATGACCCAGCTTCATCAGGCCAAGATTGGTGTAGACCAGTCAAAATTTTCTCATCAAGTTACTTCAGCTGTGTGTTATTCAACCTCGGTACATTCAGTTACTGTGGTAAAATGTCTCCCTACATCCAGCCACAAAGAACAAGGCACATCGTGCCACTGGTACAGGAGATGTGCGTACATTTCTGAAGACCCTTTGTGTAAAGGTGTGGCTAAGTACAAAGTTCTATAGTGGTTGATGACTTTTCTCACAAACAGATAATTTTATTTTTTTTTTAATCGTAACTTCTATATTTCACATGGTGACTGCTGTGTGGTAAAACCCCTCTTTGTACAATGGGTATCCCATTTTGCAAAGCAGGGTTTCACCACACAACAGTTCATTCCACCACACTGTACACAGCCCAGCAAAAACTCATTGGCAAGTAGTAGTAAAATTACTGTAAGCAAAATATTGTACTGACAGAGATGTCAATCTAGAATAACTAGTAGTTGGATCAACAGCCCTCTTTATACGCTCCACCCCTAGATACTGAGACACTGTGGAGGAGAGAACTTGATTCAACAATTCTCCAACAGGCATGAGAGTCCTAGACAATCCTCCTAGTTTACGCCCATAAAAAAGTCATGGGAAAGGTATTTCCCTGCTAGCTGAGTTAGCTACGTTATGCCAACTTATGGACGTTCCGCCACAAACCAACAGTCTACAGCTTGCTGATCAGTTGCACAAAACACAACAGAGGATGTTAAACTCACTGTCTGACAGCCTGACGCGCTGCTGCCAGAGTCCTAGGGCGGTAGGATGGTCCCCTGCCTCAGTGCAGAGCGCGAACAGAACGCATGGGAGGAAGCACTAAAGTAATCTACCGTGGAGCATGATAGAAGGGGCTCCCCCAATCATGTGTCCAACTCTCGTTCTCAGATTATTGACTTGTGGTCTGGGAACTAGACTAGATTAGCACGTGACTTTGGCGGGAGCCTTTGAGTGCAAGCCGCACACAACAACCACGATGACTATGGCCGAATTAGAGCTTTCCAAGCGACTCCAGGAGCACGCCGAAGTGATGAAGTACGCTCGAGAGGTGCTTGGAGTGCTGAATTCTGATTTTCATGCTGACAGGAGGAAGTTAGCGCAGAAAGCTGCCACCATCAGGGAGAAAATGCAGAAAGGGCAGGACATGATAAAGATATCAACCCAGGGTATGTTATAAATGTGACTGTGAAAGTTGTAGGCAGCCCTGTATGAGTTAGAGCAGGGATATTTAAAAAAAGTGCTTGAAACGCTGGAGGACTTCCAGTAATGGAAGATTGGTGCAGTGAAATGAAATTCTTTAGTTTAGAGAATTTCTAATGCACATAGAACATTTCGGGTCGTAGGCCTTCTCCAGCTATGTTTGATCGATCAGTGATAGCAAAAGGTACAAAACTGAAGGACTTCTTTGCATCTAACAGGCTGACAAATGTTTTTCTAGGGGAATTGTGTTTGACATCATCACTGCCACTGTGCCACACTCATATTTCTGTCAGAATCACCCCACCATTGGAGTAGCCCCAATTTACCTTGCTGCTCCAGTATGAAATTGATGTAGGCTTATCACATAAATTTCCAGTCTTGCAAGCCACACCTTTTTACTGTGGTCTGGTCACAGTGCACCTTTCAAGTTTTTGCTGCCAGGACCAATCAGATTTATCCTCTTCATATATTGCAAATAGAGTAGCTTTAGTAAATGCTACTCTAGACATGTTCTATAGTGGATATCTAGCCTTGTACCCAGGCCTAGTCTCAGAGCCAGACCTCCTCCTCCGCGTGCGTGCGAGGGTCTGGTTCCGAGACTAACCCAGGCCATGTGGCCAAGTGTATATTATGTCAGTATATCACTACCCAACTGCACTGTATCAAGCCAGGTCAATGCACTCTTGGTCATAATTGTTGGTTACTGTTTCTCCCCCTTCCCTAGTTCCCCTCCTGTTATTGTTTTCTCCAATCCCTCCACCTCACACACCAACGCGCAGAGTTGCAGGAGAAACAAGAAGAAATCAAGAGGTCAACTGAAGCCGAATACAGACATGCTTTACCAGACACACCAGCATCTTCACAACCTGACATCACATATCCTTTATCATACCACTTCTCTAGTCTGTCAGTGTAAGTACTCTAGTTACTGAATGAGAAGACAACAGATACACAACCCTTGTGTCTAAATGTCAGAGGGGTTGATAAGGTTGTAGGAGCAAGAGTGCATGATGGTGTTATTTTTAATGATGTCATCATGCACTCTTGGTAAGAGATACGAGCGCCTTAGCTTAGTAAAGTGAATAGAGGGATGTAATCACTTTTAAGAATACAAAAATATACCTAGGAAAACGGAAAATAGCCAGCATGTTTGATTACAATGAGATGGTAGCTTCTATATGGCAATCTCTGTGAGTCCAAAGAGACACTTAGAATGCTTCTAGTATGTGTTGAATCGGGTGAAATACCACTGCTCTGCAAGTTAAAACAGCTAAATTAAGCTTCTCTGCAAGGCCAGTTTGTTTTCAATCGATACCACACATACTGCCATGTATAAAGCTGTACTCCAAGCTGGTGGTGCAAGTTTTGGTATACAGATATGTACAGTTTTGATGACATAACTGAAAAGCCTGTATATGGTGTAAAGTGCCACTAATGTGATGTACCCAAGAAACAGAGCCTGGAAATGAACTCCCTGTTGAATATTGTAAGTCTGTTAGGTGGACTGGAGTACTTTGTAGAAGTAGGTCTGTCATTACTACTGCAATTTTGGTACCATTTTCCCTTAACTATCTTTGCACTGCTCTGAAAGAAGAAATTAAACGTGTTCGGGAGCAGGTGAGGGAGAAGCAGCGAGACTGCCAAAAGCTGAAGAACGAGAAGAGAATCTTGCTGTTTCACAGGTATGAACTCACCTTGACAAGTACAGTCCAACCTTGATAATCTGAACTAGCAGAGAGCAGGTGAACGCATTCGGATATCAGTACTTGAGTGTTTAGATAATCAAAGTTCAGATAATTGAAGTTGGACAGTAGTGCCGTTAGAATTTGCTGTGAATTTGCCACTTCCTGTTGCAAAGTGGTTTTGGAATATTCGGTTGAAGTGAAGGGAGAGTAACTCTTGACATTGTTCTTCTTTCTGCCTACAGTAAACACCGCAAGCTTCAGAAGAAGGTGGCCTTCATCCAGTTTGACACCAACTCTACTGACCAGCATGTGAAAGGATGTATCCTTTCCAGCTGCAGCAAGATTTTTGATTGCAAGCTAGGTTGTTTTATGGCCCTAACCCCAGGCAAACTAGATTTATTGTTTCGCATCAGCGCCTGCTTCCTCTGAGACCTGCCGCCTCAACTGTCATTATCGCCTTCTAAGCAATGACACACCCACTTTTATTGGCCGTAGCGCCATGGATTTGTCGCGTGTATATAGCATTTGCTAGTAATGAATAATGAATAATGACCGCCCGCCTGCATGCAAATCGAGAAAGTGGCTGATGCGAAACAATGAATCTAGTTTGCCTGGCCTAAAGTAAGGACTTGAGAACAAGGCTAGGGCATTGGTAATTAGGTAATACTTGCTGCTTCCTTGCAAGAAATATAACCGCTCACACAGTACACACTTTACTCCCTTAAATCCTCTCCAGTTCTGAAGTGTGAATCTGGGGACCTACAGAGCTTCGAGTTTGACTTCACAGAGGACTCACCTGTCTATGTTTCAGATTTTCTATGGGACAGCATCTAGCTAGTTGATCATAATGTTGTAAATTTGTACATTAATTTTACCTTATGAATCAGCAATATTCTTCATCTTGCAGAGTATATTCGACAGGCTAACCTAAATCCATTAGTGGGTGGGGCTCAATGAATGTCGTTATTCACAGATAAACAACGTTGAAACATGGCGGAAAAAACGAGTCTGGCGCTATGTGAGTTTGGCGTTTAGGCTTATGGATTAACTTGATATATACGTAGAAAAATGTCATTCCTTCCTGTATGAGACTGTCATTTCTCCCGTCAACAGCTCCAGCCACGCCAACTCTACAAGCGTTAGTCAATGAGTTGGCTTCTGTCGAAGATTGGCACTTGCTTGGAGTGAACCTGGGCTTGCAGGGACACCAGTTGCGTGAAATTGAGCGGAATTACCGTGGAGACAGCAATCGCTATAAGACAGAGACGCTGGATCTTTGGCAACGAAATGCTAAGGATACGTCCTGGGAGGCCATTGCGAAAGGTCTGTGTCTGATGCAAGAGCATGTGGTTGCTGATGGGATACGAAGAAAATACTGCTGCTCTTCCACTACCGCTGGTAAGTATCCATCTAGGAAGGTGGGAGCACATAATAAGCACAAATCCAATGGTCATGCCTTGTCTGAACCCCAGACTCTCCTGTCGTGCAGCCAGAAGGGTCTGGGGTCCAGACTAGGTCATGCCTTGATTGAAACATTCCCACTTGCAATGAGATATAAGTTACTGGCTTTTCTTATTTACCTCGTTGATCACTGACTGCTATAAAATGGAATATGATAAAGGATATGAACTTCATGTTCGTCACCAATACAAGCAATATGTCTGGTCCTTACCACAATGCTTGTGGTAGGAAATGCTCAAATTGCTTCATGGGAAATCATGTATGCATGCAGGAGTGGGTGAATGATGCCTAGTGTAAAATGCAGAAAGAACTTTAGAATAGACTCATTCTGTGGACGCACTAGAAGTGAATTTATCTGATATGGAAATGACCAAGTAAAACTGTACCACTTTGACACAGCCTCAACTATTATTTAAAGTAACCAACCTCCTCCTTTGTTTGTGAATGTCTAAATCTCAAACAACTGATCTCTCGGCCAAAGATTGGGCGGGTATGCTTTACGAGGATATTCGTGAACGAATAGTCCGAAGTCCTACGGGACTGAAATGTTGCATGCTATAGTTATGATGAGGTTGTGTGCACTCAGAGATTGTTCAGACTATTCGTTTGCGAATATCCTTGTATGACGATCTCCTCTTTTGGGTGTCTCACCATTGCATGGGCTAGGACAAATGCAACTCCCAGGATTACATATTAAGGAGATATGAAACCCTCTGTCCCTCTCTCCCCCAGACCTAGCACTGGTACAGCAGTCGGTGCACTCATTGAGTACAACTATTGTGCCCTCAAGTGACAGTTCCCCCTCAACTGTGGGTAAGTCCCTCTAATATGATACTAGTTTTTTGATGACTCAAAACCACTCAGCATGGCTTCTCAACCTAATGGAATTCTATCAGCACATGCCAAGTGCAAGACAGTGTATTTAATACCACCTGTGAAAGATACACAGACAATTGTGTGGGCTAGTGGTTGCCTGCTGGTCATAGTTCAGTTTTCAGAGCACTGGTGGCTCAAGCTGGAGGCCCAGAGTTTCATTTCTGGTGATTACCAGTCTTGAACCCAGACCCTTGGGTTTGAGATTACTGACTTTTCTTATTTACCTAGCTAAGTGAGTTAAATGTTTAGTCACAACCATGGCAACTTTAGAATACTATGATCTACCATGATTGTTTTATTCAGGATCACAAGTGAAGATTCAAGCAACAGTACCTCCACATACAGATGATAGTTTGGTACTGGCGAAGAAGAACTTCCAGAAGATCAAAAACAAGTTTGCACCCCTGCTTGCCCTGGCTGACAGAGTGCTGCAAGGAAAGGATATCGACATGCCTAACTTTCGATTGTTCCTCACTGCCCAGTACTTACCTGAAGAAGATGACAATGACACCAGAGCAATCGATCCAAGCAAATTTGTCAGTGAAGTTCTTGGTACAGCACAAAGTGTCAGCGAGACCTTGCAATCACTGCTGGTCCACCACCTGCTGAGCTACAAGAACTTTGACATTCTTCACTCTATCATCGATCACTATGCTAGCGATGACGTTGGAATGAAAACAAAGCTAGACGAATATGAGGAAGAGCTAGCTGGGTATGTCCTGGTGACAAAAATGAAAGATTACTTGAATGCCGAGCTTCAACAAAATGAGCTGTCTGAACCAGACCCGAAGTTACTTCATGAGCTTTCAGTAAAAGTGAAAGCAAATGTCACTGAAAGGACGCTGAAATATGTCAGTGAGCTCCGAGACTCTCTAGTATACCGAGTCAAACTGCCAGTTACGGCAGTGCTATTTCACAAGATTGCAGAGGGATGTGTTGAAATTACCTGGTTTCTCCCTTGCCATCTCACTGAATTTACAATAAGACGACTTCAGGAGAGCACCGACTACTTTCAACAGGAGAAAATCCTCCGAGTGACCATTGCTGGCAGGTGTGTCTATGATGAGCTGCATTCTGTACAGGAGAGTGCCAGGAAGGAAGAAATTGACTCAGGGAGGAAGGTACGTACTGACCACAAGTGAATTTTTTACATGTACAGTGGGTATCCAAGATGGTTAGTTGATCCATGACTTCCATCAGAACATTTTAATGTCAAGCTCATGTGACAAATGCCTTCATCACAGCAACCACGGCCATTAAGCTGTACGATATCATTCTATACCAACGGAAAGATCTCTGAGTACTAACTTGAACTCAGAAATAGACTTTACTCAATGTCTCAACTATATGCTGTTTATATTGGAGCTCAGGTTGGTATTCAGAAACTGTTCATTTGTGCAGGAGCCAACTGAGAAGCTCCCTACCTCTACATTACATAGTCAGACTGGTACATGTATGTGTGGTAACACTCACCCTCCATCACCATACTATGTAGACAGGAAGTGTAAACAGGCATATTTGAGTCTAATTTGAGTCTGTAACTGTTAATTCTCAGTGTGATCATAGAGTGGTCAAGTTGCGTTCACATTCTAAGTATTAATTGTTCCCCCAACAGGGAGATCCAGATGATCCAGATGCAGGAAACTTGAGTTCTGTGCAAGATGATCCAGATGCTGAAAATCTGAGTTTTCTACAAGTGATAGGTACATATTGTACTGTTTCCAGTGAGTTCGTCCGAGCGTAGCGAGAAGCTGGCTCGCGGAGATGGACTTTCACCAGCATAAATTTAATGGAGACTCTATTACATGATATAAATCATGGCTTTTTATACACACACAGAGGTCAGACAGAAATATGCCAGGTGCATACAGTATTAATGATGAGACAATGATTGGCGCCATGAAACAGCCAAAACAGCACAAACAATTAAAGACAATGGAATGGAATTCTGTTACAATATGGTCATATGCTGCTGTCCTGTATTGCTAGTTGAACTGCACATCTTGCACTTTCTGTGACGTACAAAGTTTTTTCTACTTTAGATGATGAGCCTGAAGGCCCTGAGGATGTCCCAGAGCATGAGCAGGGTATGAGGTGTTCCATGGTGATATGCTCCAACTACAGCCTCCTTTATGGACAGTTGGATGCTGACAAGCTCCTACCAAAGCTTCCTGAAAAGGATCTGATTGATGAAAATCAGCTGAAGGAGGCCAAATCTTTTCACCAAAGGTTTGCAAAGAATGCTAATGTCATTCGAACACTGCTGTGGTATGATCGACCATCCCATGGGTTGCTAAAGTTCTGTGACACCTTGGAAACAACTCCTGGACAGGAGCACCTAGGAAGAAAGTTACTGAAAGGTACGTCTGAACCCATTTCATGACATATGTAGTTACACCCCAAGATGCGGATTAATACATAACCCAGAGGAAGCCATGGACATCAAATTTGAGTGCTTATTTATTAGTGCCATGGTGTACCTATCACAGGAATGAAACTCTTGTTCACTATTAAGTGTGGGAAAATGGCAAAAATCCTCAGTATACCTCCAGTATACTCCAGACCTAACATGTTAACTAGTGGATAAGGCTTCTGTGTATGTAGTGTTAGCAGTGGCATAGATAGTACAAGAGCGCATAAGAACTACGTAAAATTCGAAACCGGGCGGAATTTACTGCGAGTACTAAAAATAGTAACACATACTGCGCAGCTGTGTGTAGACATAAGCCATTGTTGCTAAGCACGTGACCGGGTGTTCTATTTTTAGTACAGTTCAATAATTTTTCCCGGCCTACGGGCTTCTATTGGAGTTACACACTCTTACTCTAGCTGCCGTTCTTATGCGCTCTTGATAGTATAGTAGGATGACAGTGGTACGTAAACTCACATCTGGCTAAATAGTGACCTCCTGTATTTTTAAACTCTAGGTTCTGGGAGCATCTTTTTGTAGACTTGCTGATTAATTTGTTGTTAATGTCTTCTCACAGACTACAAGCACCTCCCACCAGTGCATGTACACAGTCCAAATGCAGACACAGCAGTCCACTCTGACCTATCTGAAACCTCTGAACTGTTCCAACAGCTGCAGCGAGCATTGATGGACCTCCTTGACCACTTCCCCAATGCCCTAGCTAAGCTCAAGCTGGTTCTTGCTTCACTTGTCTTGCCCATAGGTAAGGGAAAGGTAGTCCCACTAGTTCAGCCACTCACCTACGAAAGTGCTCTAACAGTTCGAGAGCTGTTTAGGCTGATGGCTTCCTACTGGAACCCTCTCAGCACAGACCTGTTAGACCTTCTCATGGAAGCTTCAGGCTGCAACCAAGCAGCTAGCAAGGTAGCTGAGTTTGTAGAGGCTAGAGCTAGCAGAGACCACTTAGTACTTTGCATTCGTCAGCTGCCAACCTTGGCAAGTGGTGAGAATGACCTGGATGTGGCTGACCTAAAGGCAGTCCACAACACTCCACTTTCAGAGTTGCAGTCACTCCACCAAGCTGTCTTTGCTCGACTGCCTGAGCATAATGTCACTTCCACTAGAACAACAGTTCGCATCTCAGTTGAAGTGGATAAGCCTCTGCTTTGCATAGCTGACTATGAGGAAATCAGCACAGCTGTTAGTGGCTTCCTCCAAGCACCAAAGGCAGCTCTAGTTTATGCTGGTTGTTCAAAAGCTCCATTAGTTCTGTGCTGGCTGGCCTCCCATGACCTTGTAGCCTACATCGAGTCAACTAGAGCTGGGTATTTGTTGTCAATGAGTACACACCAACTGCTTGCAGAGAATAATGTGACTAGAATTGCTGTTGGAGATCGGACATACAAGTGTCCAACTATGGAGGTAAGGGAGCCTATATCACTTTATTGCATTTGTACAGTTCATTGTAGCTGGGAGAGCTAAAAATAGTCATTTCTGGTGATCCTGTTGACCGCCTAGTACAGTTCACTGCAGCAGAAGAAAGCTAAAAACTGTCATTTTTGTGATCCTGTTGACCACTGTCAACTCTTGACTGCATGCATGTGTCACCTCCTAAAGTCTTGTTAACAGCATTCAGTAAGCACTGTATGAGCTCCACCCCCCTCTACTTCCCCTGTTCCAGGAGGTGAAGCTGTGGGAGGCATCTCAGTATGGCCTGGTGGAACATGTCTGCTACCTTCTCACAACTGGTGTTAAAGTCAACACGGCTGCCTTTGTAAGTAGCCTACCTGACATGAGATATATTACTGATCCACATTTCCTTGTTAAAAGGCAGCCCTAGATGTTATAAGGAACGCCCCCTGCGCAAGGCACAATACCAGGCCTCATAAAGATTGGGCTTGCTATGTATGTAAAAACAGCGCAAAACATGTTACTGGCCTTGTCCATATAATCAAGATAGCAATATTTTACAGCTGTCTTCTCATTTACAAGGCATGAAAGATATTAATATTAAACCCTTTAATCACTAATGATGAGTGCACTTGTCATCCAACTTTCAGTGCATGTTATCAGTTGGTACAATCCCGTATGGTGGCTGCTGTTACTGGCTGGATAAAGGCACTGGCTGGTCCACTTCTCTCCTTTGTTTTGCATTAATGGGCTCAGAAAACACTCCTCTCACTATATAGAGGCTCTGTTTCTGACATTGTAGGCAGTTTTCAGTCAGGACACATATTTGCTGGTTGAAGAGCCCTGACTATTGAAAGCTCACTTGTCAGAACCTATGGTCAAGGTTATGAACTTGTCTAGAATAGCTGAAGTACTTTTTGCTTAAGTTTGTAGTGCTAGCTTCCAGCAAAAGTTGAAATACAGATTGAAGAAGGTATCCATACCGTAAAATCGGGATATTAAGCACCAGTGCCTATTTTCAAAATTAGCAGCCAGAATGGGTGCTTATTTTCGATGGGTGCTTATTTTCATGGGGTGCTAATAAACGCATGTAATTTTCTGGTAGCGTGCAGTTGTGTGGGAACGGATTAGTTATGATATATTTTAGGCCTACAGGTTCTTTTTCTGCAAATTTCTGTCCAATGTTTATAGCTTTTCTACAACCAGAGATACAGTCAGCAATTGATCGATCATTGCCACCCCCCGCCCACCAACGTAAAGCGCTTGGAACCAACGAATCCGTGAGAAGTTTTTGCTAATTCCTGGATATGTTTTACCAAGAGGCCTTGCCTAAAGTTTGGTTTTTACCCCGTGTCGATAGCTGGCTTACAATCAGAGATAGACACTGGCAAAAAGTAGCCACTACGTTCGAAAAAGCCGAATCAGCAAATTCACTTCCGTTTGCATGGAACGGGTGCCTTTTCATGTGGGGTGCCTATTTTTTTATTGGTGCTTATAAACGCGATGTTGTTGTTGTAATCAAAATGGGTGCCTATATTCATGGGGTGCTTATTTTGTGTGGGTGCTTATTATCCCGATTTTATGGTAGTCTAATAAGAGGCAAAAGATTAAATTTGAAGCCAAAGCAGTGCAGTCACAGATGCCCCCAGTAGTTCTACAAAGTTGACCTACATGCAAAGTTTCAGAGTGTAAAACAGTTTTGTTGAATCTTACCCATTCTACCATTCAGGATGGAGCAGTTGCACTGGGACGAGCCAGTTCCAATGGTCATCAGGAAGTTGTTAATATACTACTGAGAGGTGGGGCCGACCCTGACCTACAGGAGGAGGTGAGGACATTGTGTACATACAGTACTGATAATAGAAGGTGGTACGTGTATGTCCTGTAAAACCAGCTAAGGCATACCAAACTCCCTCCTATCTTTGTGAGTGCCTTATTGAAACGATGGCACTATCTTTAAACACGAACCTTCACAGTTGGTTTAGTTGCATGTTTTCAGGTGTGCATTGTGTAAACACATCCTGCTAATACACCTCCTCCCAGTTATCTCCTCCTCCTCTTTCACTCCAAAGTTGTTACATAGTCATTTGCACTCTTAAATGCCCTATAGTAAACGTCTTCTCACTTGCCATGTAGACAAGCTAATTTAACAGACACAGACTGAGTTATCAAGTGTTTCAGTTTCCTTCTCAATGTGTAAACACACAGGACCACTAGTCTCATTTCATTTAGTTTAACAGACACAGACTGAGGTATCAAGTGTTTCAGTTTCCTTCTGAATGTGTAAACACACAGGACCACTAGTCTCATTTCATTTAGTTTAACAGACACAGACTGAGGTATCAAGTGTTTCAGTTTCCTTCTGAATGTGTAAACACACAGGACCACTAGTCTCATTTCATTTAGTTTAACAGACACAGACTGAGGTATCAAGTGTTTCAGTTTCCTTCTGAATGTGTAGACACACAGGACTACTAGTCTCATTTCATTTAGTTTAACAGACACAGACTGAGGTATCAAGTGTTTCAGTTTCCTTCTGAATGTGTAAACACACAGGGCCACTAGTCTCATTTCATTTAGTTTAACAGACGCAGACTGAGTTATCAAGTGTTTCAGTTTCCTTCTGAATGTGTAAACACACAGGACCACTAGTCTCATTTCATTTAGTTTAACAGACACAGACTGAGGTATCAAGTGTTTCAGTTTCCTTCTGAATGTGTAAACACACAGGACCACTAGTCTCATTTCATTTAGTTTAACAGACACAGACTGAGGTATCAAGTGTTTCAGTTTCCTTCTGAATGTGTAAACACACAGGGCCACTATCTCATTTCATTTAGTTTAACAGACACAGACTGAGGTATCAAGTGTTTCAGTTTCCTTCTGAATGTGTAAACACACAGGACCACTAGTCTCATTTCATTTAGTTTAACAGACACAGACTGAGGTATCAAGTGTTTCAGTTTCCTTCTGAATGTGTAGACACACAGGACCACTAGTCTCATTTCATTTAGTTTAACAGACACAGACTGAATTATCAAGTGTTTCAGTTTCCTTCTGAATGTGTAAACACACAGGACCACTAGTCTCATGCACAGCCACACAGGTCACACAGGCTACTGCCCAGATATTTGTTGCTGCATTGCCAAGCTTTGTGGTTGTCTCCTGTCACATGACTAATGATGCAATTACCTGGACACTGGAAACTTCCTGTAGTACATGACCAACAATATTGCAGTTCTTCAGGATAGCTATCGTGAAGAGTTGTTCTGACCTCACATAGTCAAGACTAGATTAATAAATAATATTCCCTCCCTACTCAAGAATAGGGAGGTAGTGTATTAGCAAGTACCATGAGTGCTCTCTAATACACTTTCACCAGCGATGTTGCTATTCTTGTGAATAGGGGGGTGCGGCACGCGCGTAAGATACCGTAATTCCTAATTAAACGTGTATATGTGCATGTGCTATTCATTTGAACTTTGAACTCAGCCGTTATGGTGCTAGTTATCGAACTTTTTTGTAACCAAAAAGGAAGTTGTGAAGACTGATTTACAACTAACGAAGGCGGTGAAACTACGCAAAAATACCGTGCAAAGGGCGACTTGAAGCAGTTTTTGCAATATCGCCTTCTGTTGCAACGTTATGTCCCGTTGTTTGAAGGAAATTTGGTAAGACAGAAAGTTTTTCTAATTCAAAACTTTCTATTTCGAATACCATTTACCGTAGCGGCAAAAACGTTTCGAGCCGCCCTAGAGTTTATTAATGCACATCTCCAACAGCGAGATCAAGTCGCTAGCAAACATCGTACTGTAGATTTTTGGTTAATAGTCTGCGGAGACACTCGTGTGCTTACTGTGGCTACAAAGTGAGCTATTTCCACGGTTTTTCCTGTACACATTCACTACCTTCCCTGCTTCATATTCAGTAGGTTTTGTTGTGCTGGGATGAATTCTGTATGAGAAATTTTATGTTGATATATTTCATAAACCACGCCCACCGGGACTATCCCGCCACCTTAATAAACAGGTTCTATTTGTATGCATATTCTTGTTCCATCACCATGACAACCGTAACTACATATGTCAAGAGAAGTGGGGGAGATGGTAATGAGATGCAGCAATAGAGTCTAGGTCCCAACTGGGTAAACACCTCAACTCTTGGAATGGAATGGAATTTTGATTTGAGACAGGACTGTATACTGCATCTACACAATGTGTAGGTTTATGTGCAGGTCCTGACACACACAAAAACTAAGACCAAAGTGACAAAGTACAAGTTCTAGTGAAACCTAATTCCCACGTGTACACAGTTCTGGCTGCAATGGTATTAGATTAAGACGAATACTGTATAACGGCTGGGTGCAAATTTTCACAATTTTTGCAAACATACCTGCTTCTACAAAAATAAAAACTGCAAAAAAATTAACTAAGATGGAAATTGATGACATCAATATGTGCGCACGTCGACACGAACTAGTGCCCGTGTGAACGAGATGGTTCTCTACAGTCTGTCTGCCCCCTAAATGGCGCTGTAGGAAGACTAGGCTGTTGTTGAACAAGCTTGCTTCTTTGTTTTGTCTTTCTGTGTCGTTTCTTTGGTTCACATGTGGGGTGCAGCCATCAACTGGTAGGGGTGTGGTCAGAGCGTCACGCCATTCCACGAAAATAAAATTGCGAAAATTTCTTCTGAACAGTCTGGACACATTTCTGTGAAATTTTGCACCAGCAAAAATTTCCCGCTATACAGTATTAGACTCAAACCTAGATGACGGGGTCTGGGTTGGACACTAGATGAATATGAAATCCAATTCAACAATCTAGCCAAGGCACAACTGAGAGTAAAATTCTGATACTCACATATTAGGAATACATCCTCAGTTGCACCTTGGGTAACGTCTGGTAAAGTCTAACAGCATTCATGAGTCCAATAAGACTGTAGTCTGAGGTGATGATACTTATCAATGAGTGCTAACACAATATGTGACTGAAATGAACATTCCAACATGACTAGCAGAGCTGGAACTTGTGTTTGGGAAAGTCCCTTTGAGGTAAACAGTCCTGGTTTGCGCAACTTGCTGTATTATAATAGTGTGTTGACGCTGGTTGTGTCAGTATCTCTACCATAAGACACATCCTCAACTGAAGATTAGCAAACTGGAATCCAAGCTCGAATACTTCTTCAGTAGAATCAACTGCTTCCAAATTGACAATTTTGGGGTTGTTCAAAATTTACTATCCACATAATTGGAGATTTTACAAGCTTCCCGTTGGCACTGGCATCTAATAATGCATTTCTAATTAAGATGGGGCCTAGCAGAACCCTTGATGTGATAGTCAGAACTTTGAGGTTGAACTTAGACCGATTTTTTAATATGATTAACCCGATTAACACAGTGACAAGTGCATGTGCATGTGGTACTGGGCGTATAAGTGAACAGGGTTGGTCACCTTTGCCAATTACATGGGTGGTTCAGAGTGATGTATTATCACATAATCACCAAAGCTACTGTAGTAGTATAGTTACTAAGGATGTACTGATAACATGGTAGTGTTGTAGAAAGTTGTACCAAACATGTTTTCCTTCAAAGATGAGAGGAGCTGGTAAAAATACTGTCTACAGGGAAAGCCGTGCCCAAAGCTTTGTCCTGAAGCACCTCCTCCAATGTCATGTGTTTTTTCTAATAGCAAGAGGTTGATGAACTTTGGCTTCCCAAGTGAAACATGCGTGGTCTCATTGTTTGAAAAGAAGCTATTGTAGAGGTGGTTGTGTCAGTGGAGACATGGAAAATACACAGTGAGAATTCAGGATTAGAACTACAGCCATTAGTTGTTCTTGCAAGAAATTCTAACAGTCTATATCTTGTACACTGCATTCACTAGCTACTAATACTGGTCTATACAGTGTATATTAGCACCCTAACCACAGCATCCTGGAATGGCAGGCCTGGATGCAATTCACTTGGCATTCAACTAAACGAGTGGGTGTATAAGTACCAGCAGCTGAGATTTCATTATGTTACTATCATAACTAATAATTCCTACTGGGTAGTCATATCACCTTGGTAACTCTCCCTTAGAGGCACATGGTCTAGGAGCTCATTACTCAGTTAATGATGACAGCTACTAAGTATTATCATACGTCTAACTCACGCTAATGTATGGAGTCAATGGGGAAGCCTTGCAGCTGCACGCAGTTTATAAAAAGCCGTATTTTTTACTACAAGTCACGCGACAATCCGTATCAGTACTACAAGTCACGCGAGAATCCGTATCAGGTACTACAAGTCACGCGAGAATCCGTATCAGGTACTACAAGTCACGTGCGCTGCGTCTGAACGTGCAATGAAATTGAAGGTTCGTATGATAAAATCATTATCACCATAGTACCAAGCTATACTGGAAAAATGCGCACTCGTAACAATACAGACGGCAACAAACTCGTGATATTTTCCGGTATAGCTTCGTACTATGGTGATAATCATATATTATTAGATGTTTACTCCCCACATACTTGTAGCTCTGCCACTTGAGTACATGATAAAAGAGAGATCTAACATATACGTACGTGTTGCCCTGTAGGGTGTGCATGGTTCTGGCTGGAAGGTGCATGGGAGGGTGCATGTGAAAGATGTATGGTATATAAATGGATGGTGCATTGATTCTTTGAGTGTATGACTAAACATAGTACTAACAAGAAGGTGTATAAATACAGCTGGCATTCTGTTCAGACAGTGCACATACAAGTCAGGAGTCCAACTTTTAACATGCTACAAGCTAGTAGCATACCGGTAGGATATAGTTTAGGTGATGAATTATCATACAAGGATGTAGGCAAGAGGTAAGTATAGCAGAGGTAAACCTCAGTACTATATTGGATGTGAAACAATGTCCATATAAATGCAACATTACAATTTATTGCACATTTTTTTGTTTTAGGGTTTTACCTTTTTCCATATTTTTCAAAATGGATTCCACTAGTTCAATGCATTCGATACAGCTTGCTGTCTTGCCAGGTACAATTTTTAAAATGGATTCTGAATGTGCTCAAGAGAACATTTCTCCATGTCTGCTATGTTCTTAATTTGATTTGAGAGTGGGAATACTGCTCTAACCTGAAATGTTAACAGTGGGACTGCTTGGAGAACATACTAAACAGTGCAGTAAATGTGTTGCTTGTATTGAACAAAACAGCAGTGTTTTACTGAGCTACAAGCACTGTTTTCCCCACTATCCTCCTGAAAGTTTGTACTTAAAATGATTACTGTTGTGTATGAAACTTGCCTATATAGGGTTGCATGATGCGAGAAGTCATTCCTATAAGCACAATACTTACATTTGCAAATGAGGTCACTACATGTGACTGCCTGTGTTCAGCTGTGAACCCATGACCTCACTGTCAAGCTACTGGTGTCAGTGGTTCTGGAAAAGCTCACCATGACTTTGTGATCTTGGTAAACTTCACTGTGACTGTCAGTTTTGGTAGAATAATGATAGCCAAGTCACACCATTTTCCACAGTACATGAGGTCACAAAGCCAGTTGCAAACATAAGTACTGTCTTATGCTAACTATTTAGCCCCACCTCCAATCATCTTATTAATGTGTGGAAACTTCCACATGTGAGACGCGAGAAAATGTTGTGCCTGTTGGTGTTGGTGGTCCCCCACTTGATACTATACTGTCCCTCATCATGATGATGTGTAGAGCAACATTTATGGGCGTGTACCATAGGAAGCAGTGCAGGGGGGGGGGGGGGGGGGGGGCAAGGGCTCCTTCTCTTTTCGCGCAGGGGGGGACAAATCTCTCCCTCAACTGAAACATGGTAATGCTGTTGTAAATTAACTTGGATGATGCACCTATTTGGAATTACTAACACACTCTGAGCAGGGCCGTTGGAAGCAGTGTCTGAATGGTCCGGCTCTCTGTTACGGTGTATGCTTCTGAGGCCATTCTTTATGTGAAGACTACCCCCACCATCCTTTGTTCAGACTCCCTTTGTTAAAACTCACTAGCTCATGCATGCTTGCACACACACTCTTCATTCAGTCCTCCCACTCTGAAGTACCTTCCACTGCCACTGTGTACTGATGATGTGTATAGCAACATTTATGGGTGTGTACCATAGGAAGCAGTGCAGGGGGTGTGGGGGGCAAGGGCTCCTTCTCTTTTCATGCAAATGGAACAAGTCCCTCCCTCCACTGAAAACATGATAAGGTTGTTGTAGATTTGCTTGAATTTTGCACCTATTTGGAGCCACTAACACACTCTGAACAAGGCCATAGGAAGCAGTGTTTGAATGGTCCGGCTCTCTGTTAGGGTGTATGCTTCTGAGGCCATTCTTTATGTGAAGACTACCCCCACCGTCCTTTGTTAAGACTCCCTTTGTTAAGACTCCCTAGTTCATGCATGCTTGCACACATACTCTTCATTCAGTCCTCCCACTCTGAAGTACCTTCCACTGTCACTGTGTACTGATGATGTGTATAGCAACATGTGTTGAAGTGTATTGCTGTGTTGTTATGGTGCTATCACTGAAATGTTCTTCACCTCCAGACTGGTGCGACTCCATTATATATTGCCTGTGAGAAGGGTCATCTTCCCGTAGTAGAATATCTCATTGCAGCAAACGCGGATGTCAACTGTCCACTTCAGGTTGGTTGTTTATCTACCGTATAATTTCTCACACAAAATTAATTTTAGCTGTACGATTTGGTTAGAGTACGAAAATTACTGAAATACCGAGAAACGGGGGTTGTACAAATAATTGAATAGAAGAAAAACGCGTGCAAGTTTCGACATGATCAGCAGCTATTTTTCTAGCTACAGTTAGCTTCCATTATGTATAACAACTAGTAACAAGTAACTTTGGCTTCGATCTATGTGCGTACAACTTGAGGTTTACGAGGCTCCACAAGTTACACTTCACATAGAAGTGTCAGTCGCACTAAGACCTCGTAGCTGACATAATATTGTCATTGAAGAATGAACTTACAGCATGCTGTACAGCATTCACTGAACGTTAGTCTCATGAATAAACCTGCGGGAATACGCGGACTGACCCCCACCTGGGCTTATTTCGACATCGTCCCTGCCCATACGATCAGAATCAAACATGTTCATTTGCATTTGTGGACGTTGTAAACGCTCTCACTATATTTGCATCAACTCAGAGTGTTTGTGCTCAAACACGCTTCTGCTGTACGAACAATAGAATAATAATTACATGTACGAATAAAATTAGAGTATGTAAATTACTGTTTTTTCCCGGAAAGGGGGTGTATGAATTAATAGGGTGTACGAATTGTTAGAAATTCTACGGGCTACATAATGCAGATCATTGTTAGAGTATTTGTACTCCATCACTATGGCAATCATAACCATGCACACTGATAGCAGTGAGAGGAGGTGACCCTGGGACATGGTAGAAGCTTTCTGACTCCAATATTTATCTCTTGCAGTAGCCACATTAGTACTGCTATTGACAAAGTTAATGCTAGGGTCATGGGACATGGAAGCCTCATCGCAAGACCTTTTAAATCTTTTATTTATTGTAGTAGCCACGTTAGTACTGCGAGTGACAAACACTGGGTTCAGAAGGCCAGAGTACAAGGGTAGGGTCATGGCAGTGGAGTCTATACAGCAGGGTGTATAGAGTTTCCTAAAAGCCTCCGCTTCACCTCAAAGATCATAATTTGCTCATTGGTGATTGCCATGGTAAATATTGGAGTGTGAGGAGTATGAACATTGCACTTTTGAAGTATGAACTGTTAGCAGTTGAAGTCATGTACGTACAGCTAGTTCCGTACCCAGGCTTTCCGCAGCCTCTCATCTTGAAATACATAGCAACATGTTCTCGTGTGAAGCCAGACTCTCACATCTAAGAGTCAGGTTTGCAGGACTATAGCAACATGTGTGGTGGGTATTGCTATGTTGACATAACTCCACCCCCTAGCTTGTGATTTATCCCCACCCCAGCCCTGCGATTGATGTGTGGAAGTTTCTGCATAGGAAATGATAACAACAATGTGCTTGTTTGTATTGGTTCTCCCCCAATAGACACTGTGACCTCTTGTCATGATGTTTTTAACCTCATGTGTGGTGCGTATACTGTATGCAGCTGGGAGGGAGAGGGAGAGGAAGGGAAGGGGGAAGAGAGGAAAAGGGAGGATGACAAGACCCCCTTTGCTTAGGGTGTGTTAATTGCTTCCTGAACTCTATGTCACATGTTGAAAACATGCACACTAAGCAGACTAAAACCATTGTTTGCTGCTCTGCTATTGAGTTTCATTCCGGGTTCAGGCAGGGATCAGCTTCTGTTTGTCATAACAATAGTGTGTGGCAATGGAGTCTAAATAGTTTAATAGGTGGGTGGAGTTTCATAAACACCTCAACTTTGATCACCTTAAACTTGACTCCACATGTACACATTTCTGGTTGCCATGGTAAGTATTGGATTAACACGAATATGACTAACCCCTAGCCAATTTAACCAAGGCACCACTGAGAATAAAATTTTGATACTTTCATGTTATCCTCAGTTGCTCCTTGGATAAAGTCTGGTAGAGTCTAACAGCATTCATGAGTCCAATACTTCCATTGACAATAAAGCCCCATTTACACAAGCCTTTAGCCTGGATTCCAATCCAGATTAAACTAACCCGGGTTGGTACGTGTAAACAGGCTTAAGACTATGTACCCTGAGGTGATGATACTTATCAGTGAGTCCTGAGACAATGTGTGCCTGAAATGAACATTGCAACATGACTAGCAGAGCTGGAACTTGTGTTCATGTGTTTATGGGGAAAGTCCCTTTGAGGTAAACAATCTAGCCAGCCTGGTTTGTGTAACTTGCTGTGTTATGAACAGTGTGTTGGCGCTGGCTGTGTCCATATCTCTACCATAAGTGTAACCCCTCACCTTAATTATGTAGCCACAACCCCACCCCCACTCACTTTAATTGACGTGTGGACACTTCCACAATTGAAACACAACAATGTACTTGTTGGTGTGGGTACTCCACTTGACACTACAGCCTCTCATCATGATTGTATGGCAACATGTGTTCAGGGTTTCAACATGTGTCGGCATTGGCTTTTAATAATGCATTTGTAATTCAATTAGTTAAGATGTGGCCTGGAGGAGCCCTTGATGTGATGATCAGACTTTTGAATTTAAGCTTAGATTGACTTTTAAAGAAAGCTTTCTATCATTAACAGTGCCAAGTGAGAAGAACTAGTGCATGTGGTCCAGGGCATATAAATGAGCAGGTTTAGTTGCCTTTGGCAATTATATGCTCTTGAGTTGTCTAAACACTACATTGAATACCAAATGTTCTGATGCTTGATGACGGATGATTCAGAGTGATGTTTTATCGCATAATCATCAAAGCTACCGTAGGAATATAGGTACTACGCATGTACTCATAACTTGGTAGTGTTGTAGAAAATGTCATGTTTTCCTTCCAACGTGAGAGGAAACTGGTAAAGATAGTGTCTACAGAGAAAGCCATGCCCGCAGCTTCATCCTCTGTCTTTCTAATAGCAAGAGGCTGATGAACTTTGGCTTCCCAAGTGAAACATGCATGGTCTCATGGTTTGAAAAGAAGCTATTGTAGAGGTGGTTGTGTCAGTGCAGATATGGATAATACGCAGTGAGAATTCAGGATTAGGACTATAGGCATTAGTTGTCCTTGCAAGAAATCCAAACATGCCATAGCAGTAGCAGTCTATTGTGTGCACTGCATTCATTAGCTACTAATACTAGTCAATGCAGTGTACATTAGCACCCTAACCACACCACCCTGGAATGGCAGCGCCTGGATGCATGTACTTGGCATTGAACTGAACGAGTGGGTGTATAAGTACCAGCAGCTGATACTTCATTATGTTACTATCATAACTAATTGTTCCTACTTGGTAGTCATATCACCTTGGTAACCTTCCCTTAGAGGCACATGGTCTAGGAGCTCATTACTCAGTTAATGAGGAAAAGGATGATGGCTACTAAGTATTATTAGATCTTTACTCCCCACATACTAATTGTAGCTCTGCCACTTGAGTACATGATAAAAGAGAGATCTAACATATACATGTCACCCTGTAGGGTGTGCATGGCCTATAAATGGAAGGTGCATTGGTTCTGGCTGGAAGGTGCATGGGAGGGTGCATGTGAAAGATGTATGGTATATAAATGGATGGTGCATTGGTTCTTTGAGTGTATGATTAAACATAGTACTAACAAGAAAGTGTATAAATACAGCTGGCATTCTGTTCAGACAGTGCACATACAAGTCAGGAGTCCATCTTTTAACATGCTACAAGCTAGTAGCATACTGGTAGGATATAGTTTAGGTGATGAATTATTGTACAAGAATGTAGGCAAGAGGCAAGTATAGCAGAGGTAAACCTCAGTACTATATTGAATGTGAAACCATGTCCATATAAGTGCAACATTACAATGTATTGCACATTTTTTGTTTATATCGTTTTTATTAATTTTAGCTTTTTCCTTTGTTCCATGTTTTTCAAAATGGATTCTGCTAGTTCATTGTATTCGATACAGCTTGATGTCTTGCCATGTACAATTTTTAAAATGGATTCTGAATGTGCTCAAGAGAACGTTTCTCCACGTCTGCTATGTTCTTAATTTGATTTGGGAGTGGGAATACTGCTCTAACCTGAAATGTTAACAGTGGGACTGATGGCTACAAGGAGAACATACTAAACAGTGCAATAAATGTGTTGCTTGTACTTGAACAAAACAGCAGTGTTTTACTGAGCTACAAGCACCTTTCTTGCCCACTACTCTCCTGAAAGTTTGTACTTAAAATGATTACTGTGGTGAGTGAGACTTGCCTATAGGGTTGCATGATGCGAGAAGTCATTCCTATAAGCACAATACTTACATTTCAAAATTGGTCACCACATGTGACTGCCTGTGTTCAGCTGTGACCCCATGACCACACTGTCCAGCTACTGGTGTCAGTGGTTCTGGAAAAGCTCACCATGACTTTGTGATCTTGGTAAAACTTCACTGTGACTGTCACTGTTTAATAGTAATAGAATAATGATAGCCAAGTCACACCATTTTCCACAGTACGTGAGGTCACAAAGCCAGTAGCAAACATAAGCACTGTCTTATGCTAACTGTTTAGCCCCATCCCCAATCCTCTTATTAATGTGTGGAAACTTCCACATGTGAGATACATGAGAAAACGTTGTGCCTGTTGGTGTTGGTGGTCCCCCACTTGATACCATACTGTCCCTCATCATCATGATGTGTATAGCAAGATTTATGGGTATGTACCATAGGAAGCAGTGCAGGAAGTGTGGGGGGCAAGGGCTCCTTCTCTTTTCATGCAAGTGGAATGGGACAAATCCCTCCCTCCACTGAAAACGTGATAAGGTTGTTGTAGATTTGCTTGAATTTTGCACTTATTTGGAGCCACTAACACACTCTGAACAAGGCCATAGGAAGCAGTGTTTGAATGGTCCGACTCTCTGTTAGGGTGTATGCTTCTGAGGCCATTCTTTATGTGAAGACTACCCCCACCTCCCTTTGTTCAGACTCCCTAGCTCATGCATGCTTGCACACACACACACACTCTTCATTCAGTCCTCCCACTCTGAAGTACCTTCCACTGTCACTGTGTACTGATGATGTGTATAGCAACATGTGTTGAAGTGTATTGCTGTGTTGTTATGGTGCTATCACTGAAATGTTCATCTCCAGACTGGTGCGACTCCACTGTTTATTGCCTGCCAGAACGGTGATCTTCCAGTAGCAGGATATCTGATTACAGCAAAGGCAGATGTGAACACTCCAAAGGAGGTGTGTTGTTTACCTACTACATTATCATGATCATTGTTAGAGTATTTTTATTCCATCGCCATGGCAATCATAGCCATGCAGGACATGTAGAAGCTTTCTGACCCCAGTATTTGTCTCTTGCAGTAGCCACGTTAGTACTGCTATTGACAAAGTTAATGTTAGGGACATGGGATATGGAAGCCTCGTCGCCAGGCCTTTTGACCCCAACATTAATTTTTGGTCTCTTGTAGTAGCCATGTTAGTACTGCTAGTGTCAAACACTTGGTTCAGAAAACTAGGGTACGAGGGTAGGGGCATGGCAGTGGAGTCTATACAGCAGGGTGTATAGAGTTTCATAAACGCCTCGGCTTTACCTCCAATTTTATTTACCTTCATAATTATGCTCATTGGTGATTGCCATGGTAAATATTGGAGTGCGAGGAGTATAAACATTGCACTTTTGAAGTGTGAACTGTTAGCAGTTGAAGTCATGTACGTAAAGCTAGTTTCATAACCAAGCTTTCCGCAGCCTCTCATCCTGAAATGCGTAGCAACATGTCATATGTGAAGCCAGACTCTCACATGTAAGAGTCTGGTTTGCAGGACTATAGTAGCATGTGTGGTGGGTATGGCTGTATTGATACCATAAACTCTGGTTGTTAGGCGCACCTTGCTATTAGGAGCATATTATTTATTAGGCGCATGCTTCCTTCCTGGTACAAGGCATCATTTATTAAGCGCATGTGCAATAAATCGAGTACACGTTTGCGGGGAGATCTCGAGTGAAAACCATGGTACCAAGAGCACGCAGTACACTTGATAGTCATTCTGAAGTCAAACAAAGAAGGCACAGGTTTTTCCCACTTCTAGCTAACACAAAGTCACAAGCCTCATCCTTAGCGGCTTACGACTGGACCGGCGTCGTCTGAGGCCTAGTAAAATTCATCCCGCACGACGCTCAGAGCCACACATATCTCCATGAGTATAGAATGGCTGCCAGTACATGTCCCCTTGAGGAGGATGGAGTCTTCTGATTTTACGTTGATACTTGCCAGGTGAACGCGTCTAAAGATCTACTGCACACTCATGCCCCCTGCGCCTGTACATGTAGGGCGTGGCTTTCATTGGATCCCTTATTTAGCGCATATCCTTTGTTAGGCGCATATTTGCTTACCACTTACACTTATAAGCGCATGCGCTTATTAACCAGAGTCAATGGTATTGTTACTGTCCAGCTCACCATGTGGGTAATTTGTGTAAGCTTAGCCTCTCACCTTAAATTATGTGGACATAACTCCACTCTCTAGCTTGTGATTGATGTGTGGAAGTTTCTGCATAGGAAATCGATAACAACAATATACTTGTTTGTATTGGTGCTCCACCACTTGACACTATAGCCTCTTATCATGTTTTTAACCTTATGTGTAGGTGTGTATACTGTATGCAGCTGGGAGGGAGAGGGAGGGGAAGGGAAAGGGGAGAGGAAAAGGGAGGATGACAAGACCCCTTTGCTTAGGGTATATTGTTTCCTGAGCTCTATGTCACATGTTGAAAACGTGCACACTAAGCACACTAAAACCATTGTGTGCTGCTCTGCTGTTGAGTTTCATTCCTGGTTCAGGCAGGGATCAGCTTCTGTATGTCATAACAATAGTGTGTGGCAATGGAGTCTAAATAGTTTATTAGGTGGGTGGAGTTTCATAAACACCTCAACTTTGATCACCTTAAACTTGACTCCACATGTGCACATTTCTGGTTGCCATGGTAAGTACTGGATTAACACGAATATGACTAACCCCTAGCCAATTTAACTGAGGCACCACTGAGAATAGAATTTTGATACTTTCATGTTATCCTCAGTTGCTCCTTGGATAAAGTCTGGTACAGTCTAACAGCATCCATGAGTCCAATACTTCCATTGACAATAAAGCCCCGTTTACACAAGGCCTTTAACCTGGATTCCAATCCAGATTAAACTAACCCGGGTTGGTACGTGTAAACTGGGCTTAAGACTATGTACCCTGAGGTGATGATACTTACCAATGAGTCCTGAGACAGTGTATGACTGAAATGAACATTGCAACATGACTAACAGAGCTGGAACTTGTGTTCATGTGTTCATGGGGAAAGTCCCTTTGAGGTACGTAAACAATCTAGCCAGCCTGGTTTGTGCAACTTGCTGTGTTATGAGCAGTGTGTTGACACTGGCTGTGTCCATATCTCTACCATAAGTGTAACCCCTCACCTGAATTATGTAGCCACAACCCCACCCCCACTAATCATTTAGCCCCACCCCCACTCACTTTAATTGATGTGTGGACACTTCCACAATTGAAACACAACAATGTGCTTGTCGGTGTGGGTTCTCCACTTGACACTACAGCCTCTCATCATGATGTGTATGGCAACATGTGTTCAGGGTTTCAACATGTGTCGGCATTGGCATTTAATAATGCATTTGTAATTCAATTAGTTAAGATGTGGCCTGGAGGAGCCCTTGATGTGATGATCAGACTTTTGAATTTAAGCTTAGATTGACTTTTAAAGAAAGCTTTCTATCATTAACAGTGCCAAGTGAGAAGAACTAGTGCATGTGGTACAGGGCATATAAATCAGCAGGGTTAGTCGCCTTTGGCAATTATATGCTCTTGAGTTGTCTAAACACTACATTGAATACCAAATGTTCTGATGCTTGATGATGGATGATTCGGAGTGATGTTTTATCACATAATCATCAAAGCTACCGTAGGAATATAGTTACTACGCATGTACTCATAACTTGGTAGTGTTGTAGAAAATGTCATGTTTTCCTTCAAACGTGAGAGGAAACTGGTAAAGATAGTGTCTACAGAGAAAGCCATGCCCGCAGCTTCATCCTCTGTCTTTCTAATAGCAAGGGGTTGATGAACATTGGCTTCCCAAGTGAAACATGCATGGTCTCATTGTTTGAAAAGAAGTTATTGTAGAGGTGGTTGTGTCAGTGGAGACATGGAAAATACACAGTGAGAATTCAGGATTAGAACTATAGGCAATAGTTATTCTTGCAAGAAATCCAAACATGCCATAGTAGTAGCAATCTATCGTGTGCACTGCATTCATTAGCTACTAATACTGGTCTATACAGTGTATATTAGCACCCTAACCACAGCACCCTGGAATGGCAGGACTGGATGCATGTACTTGGCATTCAACTAAACGAGTGGGTGTATAAGTACCAACAGCTGATATTTCATTATGTTAGTATCATAACTAATTATTCCTACTTGGTAGTTATATCACCTTGGTAACCTCCCTTTGAGGCACATGGTCTAGGAGCTCATTACTCAGTTAATGAGGAAAAGGATGATGGCTACTAAGTATTATTAGACCTTTACTCCACACATACTACTTGTAGCTCTGCCACTTGAGTACATGAAAAATGAGAGATCTAACAGATACGTGTCACCCTGTAGGGTGTGCATGGCCTATAAATGGATGTGGATTGGTTCTGGCTGGAAGGTGCATGGGAGGGTGCATGTGAAAGATGTATGGTATATAAATGGATGGTGCATTGGTTCTTTGAGTGTATGATTAAACATAGTACTAACAAGAAGGTGTATAAATACAGCTGGCATTCTGTTCAGACAATGCACATACAAGTCAGGAGTCCAACTTTTAACATGCTACAAGCTAGTAGCATAGCAGTAGGATATAGTTTAGGTGATGAATTATTGTACAAGGATGTAGGCAAGAGGCAAGTATAGCAGAGGTAAACCTCAGTACTATATTGAATGTGAAACCATGTCCATATAAGTGCAACATTACAATGTATTGCACATTTTTTGTTTATATCGTTTATATTAATTTTAAGTTTTTCCTTTTTTCCATGTTTTTCAAAATGGATTCTGCTAGTTCATTGCATCCGATACAGCTTGCTGTCTTGCCATGTACAATTTGCAAAATTGATTCTGAATGTGCTCAAGAGAACATCTCTCCATGTCTGCTATGTTCTTAATTTGATTTGAGAGTGGGAATACTGCTCTAACCTGAAATGTTAACAGTGGGACTGATGGCTACAAAGAGAACATACTAAACAGTGCAGTAAATGTGTTGCTTGTACTTGAACAAAACAGCAGTTTTACAGAGCTACAAGCACTGTTTTTCCCACTACCCTCCTGAAAGTTTGTACTTAAAATGATTACTGTGGTGTATGAGACTTGCCTATAGGGTTGTATGATGCGAGAAGTCATACCTATAAGCACAATACTTACATTTGAAAATTGGTCACTACATGTGACTGCCTGTGTTCAGCTGTGAACCCATGACCTCACTGTCAAGCTACTGGTGTCAGTGGTTCTGGAAAAGCTGACCATGACTTTGTGATCTTAATGGTTAAAACTTTACTCTGACTGTCAGATTTGGTAGAATAATGATAGTCAAGTCACACCATTTTCCACAGTACATGAGGTCACAAAGCCAGTTGCAAACATAAGTACTGCCTTATGCTAACTATTTAGCCCCACCCCCGATCATCTTATCAATGTGTGGAAACTTCCGAATGTGAGCTACATGAGAAAATGTTGTGCCTGTTGGTGTTGGTGGTCCTCCACTTGATACTATACTGTCCCTCATCATGATGATGTGTAGAGCAACATTTATGGGTGTGTACCATAGGAAGCAGTGCAAGAAGTGTGGGGGGCAAGGACTCCTTCTCTTTTCACGCAGGGGGGACAAGTCCCTCCCTCCACTGAAAATATGATAAGGTTGTTGTAGATCAACTTTGACTTTGCACCTATTCAGAGCTACTAACACACTCTGAACAAGACCATAGGAAGCAGTGTTTGAATGGTCGTTAGGGTGTATGCTTCTGAGACCATTCTTTATGTGAAGACTACCCTCACCATCCTTTGTTCAGACTCCCTTTGTTCAGACTCCCTAGTTCATGCATGCTTGCACACATACTCTTCATTCAGTCCTCCCACTCTGAAGTACCTTCCACTGTCACTGTGTACTGATGATGTGTATAGCAACATGTGTGAGGGTGTGTTGCTGTGTTGTTATGGTGCTATCACTGAAATGTTCTTCATCTCCAGGACGGCACAACGCCACTGTGGATTGCCTGCCAGGAGGGGAATCTTCCAGTGGTGGAACATCTGATTGCAGCAAAGGCAGATGTCAACACTCCAGATGAGGTGAGTTGTTTACCTACTGCATAATTCAGATCATTGTTAGAGTATTTTTACTCCATCGCCATGACAATCATAACCATGCAGGACATGGTAGAAACTTTGTGACCCCAGTATTTGCCACGTTAGTACTGCTATTGACAAAGTTAATGCTAGGCTCATGGAACATGGAAGCCTCGTCGCCAGGTCTTTTGACCCCAGCATACATTTTTGGTCTCTTTTGTAGCCATGTTAGTACTGCTAGTGAAAAACACTGGGTTCAGAAGACCAGGGTACGAGGGTAGGGGCATGGCAGTGGAGTCTATGCAGCTGGGTGTATAGAGTTTCATAAACGCCTCAACTTTACCTCCAAGATCATAATTATGCTCATTGGTGATTGTCATGGCAAATATTGGAGAGCGAGGAGTATGAACATTGCACTTTTGAAGTGTGAACTGTTAGCAGTTGAAGTCACCCAAGCTTTCTGTAGCCTCTCATCCTGAAATACATAGCAACATGTTTTCATGTGAAGCCAGACTCTCACATGTAAGAGTCAGGTTTGCAGGACTATAGCAACATGTGTGGTGGGTATTGCTATGTTTCATAACTCCACCCCCTAGCTTGTGATTTATCCCCACCCCAGCCCTGCAATTGATGTGTGGAAGTTTCTGCATAGGAAATGATAACAACAATGTGCTTGTTTGTATTGGTGCTCCCCCACTTGACACTATGACCTCTTATCATGATGTTTTTAACATCATGTGTCTGTGTGTATACTGTATGCAGCTGGGAGGAGAGGGAGGGTGAGGGGAGGTGGTAGGGCAGGAGGAGGAAGGAGGGGAAAGGGGAGGCTGACAAGAACCTCTACGTATAGAGTATGTTAATTGCTTCCTGAAATCTATGTCACATGTTGTAAACATGATAATGTTGTAGACTAACTTGGATGTTAATATTCAAGACCTGTTTAGGACTAATACACTCTGAATCTGACTAGACTGTGCTATCAAAGTTTCCATTTAAAGCCCATTAATTTATGTGAAGACTGTCATTCTCCAGTTAACCCTACAAATTTTCCCCAATGACTCCCATACATTCGTATCAGTGAGTTTCTGCATAGGAAATGATAACAACAATGTGCTTGTTTGTATTGGTGCTCCCCACTCGACACTATGACCTCTTATCATGATGTTTTTAACGTCATGTGTGGGTGTGTATACTATAGGCAGCTGGGAGGTAGAGGGAGGGGAAGGGAAAGGGGAGGAGAGGAAGGGGAGGATGACAAGACCCCCTTTGCTTAGGGTATATTAATTGCTTCCTGTGCTCTGTGTCACATGTTGAAAACGTGCACACTAAGCAGACTAAAACCATTGTTTGCTGCTCTGCTATTGAGTTTCATTCCTGGTTCAGGCAGGGATCAGCTTCTGTTTGTCATAACAATAGTGTGTGGCAGTGGAGTCTAAATAGTTTAATAGGTGGGTGGAGTTTCATAAACACCTCAACTTTGATCACATTAAACTGTACACAGTTCTGGTTGTCATCGTAAGTATTGGATTAACATGAATATCACTAACCCCTAGCCAATTTAACTAAGGCACCACTGAGAATAAAATTTTGATACTTTCATGTTATCCTCAGTTGCTCCTTGGATAAAGTCTGGTAGAGTCTAACAGCATCCATGAGTCCAATACTTCCATTGACAATAAAGCCCCGTTTACGCAAGCCTTTAGCCTGGATTCCAATCCCGATTAAACTAACCTGGGTTGGTACGTGTAAACAGGCTTAAGACTATGTACCCTGAGGTGATGATACTTATCCGTGAGTCCTGAGACAATGTGTGACTGAAATGAACATTGCAACATGACTAGCAGAGCTGGAACTTGTGTTCATGTGTTCATGGAGAAAGTCCCTTTCAGGTAAACAATCTAGCCAGCCTGGTTTGTGCAACTTGCTGTGTTATGAGCAGTGTCTTGACGCTGGCTGTGTCAGTATCTCTACCATAAGTGTAATCCCTCACCTTAATTATGTAGCCACAACCCCACCCCCACTAATCATGTAGCCCCACCCTCCACTCATTTTAATTGATGTGTGGACACTTCCACAATTGAAACACAACAATGTACTTGTCAGTGTGGGTACTCCACTTGACACTACAGCCTCTCATCATGATGTGTATGGCAGCATGTGTTCAGGGTTTCAACATGTGTTGGCATTGGCATTTAATAATGCATTTGTAATTCAGTTAGTTAAGATGTGGCCTGGCGGAACCCCTCATGTGGTGATCAGACCGTTAAATTTAAGCTTAGATTGACTATTAACAGTGCCAAGTGAGAAGAACTAGTGCATGTGGTGCAGGGCATATAAATGAGCAGGGTTAGTTGCCTTTGGCAATTATATGCTCTTGAGTTGTCTAAACACTACATTGAATACCAAATGTTCTGATGCTTGATGACGGATGATTCGGAGTGATGTTTTATCGCATAATCATCAAAGCTACCATAGGAATATAGTTACTACGCATGTACTCATAACTTGGTAGTGTTGTAGAAACTGTCATGTTTTCCTTCAAATGTGAGAGGAAACTGAGAAAATAGTGTCTACAGAGAAAGCCATGCCCGCAGCTTCGTCCTCTGTCTTTCTAATAGCAAGAGGTTGATGAACATTGGCTTCCCAAGTGAAACATCCATGGTCTGATTGTTTGAAAAGAAGCTATTGTAGAGGTGGTTGTGTCAGTGCAGACATGGAAAATACACAGTGAGAATTCAGGATTAGAACTATAGGCATTAGTTGTTGTTGCAAGAAATCCAAACATGCCACAGTAGTAGCAGTCTATCTTGTGCACTGCATTCACTATCTACTAATACTGGTCTATACAGTGTATATTAGCACCCTAACCACAGCACCCTGGAATGGCAGGCCTGGATGCATGCACCTGGCATTCAACTAAACGAGTGGGTGTATAAGTACCAGCAGCTGATATTTCATTATGTTACTATCATAACTAATAATTCCTACTGGTAGCCATATGACCTTGGTAACTCTTCCTTAGAGGCACATGGTCTAGGAGCTCATTACTCAGTTAATGACGACGGCTACTAAGTATTATTACATCTTTACTCCCCACACACTTGTAGCTCTGCCACTTGAGTGCATAAAAAATTAGATTGAGTCGATTGCCTTGTAGGGTGTACATGTCCTATATAAATAAGGTTCTGCCGGGGAAGGTGCATGGGAAGGTGCATGTGAAAGGTGTATGGTATATAAAAGGATGATGCATTGGATATTTTACTACACGATGGTTTAGCTATAAGCTGGAATTCTACAAAACTCAGAGTGAATCATTCTCACACAGTCACCAAATCTCTGAGTGTATGACATTATAAACTGCATGCATGCAGCTGCAAGGCTTCCCCAATGACTCCCATACATTCGTATGAGTGACTTTCTGCATAGGAAATGATAACAATGTGCTTGTTTGTTGTATTGGTGCTCCCCCACTTGACACTATAGCCTCTTATCAGGATGTTTTTAACCTCATGTGTCGGTGTGTAGACTGTACGCAGCTGGGAAGGAGAGGGAGGGTGAGGGGGGGTGGTGGGGCAGGAGGAGGAAGGAGGGGAAAAGGGAGGCTGACAAGAACCTTTGCTTAGAGTACATTAATAGCTTCCTGAAATCTATGTCACATGTTGTAAACATGATAATGTTGTAGACTAACTTGGATGTTGATATTCAAGACCTGTTTTGGACTAATACACTCTGAATCTGACTGGACTCTGCTATCAAAGATTCCATTTAAAGCCCATTAATTTATGTGAAGACTGTCATTCCCCAGTTAACCCTACAAAATTTTGTGATTTTGCCAGATTCTATTTTCAAAAATACTTGCATTTGCTGAGGACTGACAAGGGAGCTTTCTTGGGGGTGTGGTGAATTCGAAGGCACTTTTTGTCGGCCTTAAAAATGCTGTGTGTATACTGTGCATGGCCTGCTGCCGGTTTCCAAAACAGAATTGTAAAGTTCACTTGGGTGCCTTCCTTCAGAGGACCAAAAGGGACACCAGCAACAGCTGCAAGAACTCCTCCTCAGTCATTTCTACACTAACTCCACCATTTTCATGGGCCTTAGACAAGATTCAAAAACAAACGAAGACTACATACAAATTAGTACCTTGAACTATGCACCCACTGTAGATACCAAATAACTAATCAAGATGTCACAGTTTCAAGTGTGGATGACAAAAGCAAGTGCAAGATGAAGCTAACTCACATCACCAGTGCGAGGTTGCCTCCATGAACCAACAAAACATTATTGTAATCTGCCCATTTCACACAATGTTTATGTGTCATGTCTTAAGTAGCAAGAAACTCTGGGGTTAGAAGGCTGGGTACGAGGCTAGAGGGATGGCAGTGCACCAGGTGTGGTGAGTTTCTTAAGCACCTCAGCTTCACCTCCAAGTTTGTTTACCCACATAATTATGCCATTTGTGATTGCCATGGTAAGTATTGGTCCAGGAGTGTAAGGAGTATGAAGCTTGTTGACACTAGATGTGGTAAGGACCAATGAAATTGCAAGATTATGTTGCAGTTTGCTTACAGCAGTAAAATCTTGCATCTCAACTGAGGTATGATAATGTTTTTTGAGTGGGTGTGTTGTGAAAATTTGGGATTGTTGATACACTAGTCTCAAAGAGTGAAGGTGCCAGGCAACATAAAACACACATCTAACTAGTGGGGACAACTGTCGTACATATCAAACGTTGAACGTGTAGAAAAACACACAAGATGCCACCACTTTAGTGTGAAGACTTTAGCTATTTGTCACATCATATTCATGCTCACTGGATGTAATCCATCAGACTTGCTTTTCTGCTTAATGGACTTCACTACTTCACACAGTGTACTAGTTTGCAGTGGGACAATGCCACTTTCAATTTCATTTTTGAACTGTGAACTGTGAGCAGTTGAAGTTGCAAGTGTACAGCTAGTTCTATACATAACAACATGTATAGTCATGTGTGTTGGTTATTGCTGTATTGATATGTTTACACCATCCAGCTCACCATGTTGGTAACTTCTACCACAAGTGTAGACCCTCACCTTAGACATAACCCCACCCACTAACTGTTTAGCCCCACCCCCAATCCTCTGTAATGTGTGGAAACTTCCACATGTGAAACAATTAAGTGGGGGAACAACAATGTACCTGTTGGTGTTGGTGTTCCTCCACTTGACACTCCACCTTCTGTATAGCACCATGTGCTGGTATGCACCATAGGCCACTGTAGGGAAACCTGAGGGGAAGGGAGGGTGAGGAGAAGGGAAAAGGTGTAAGGGCAGGAGAGAAATGTGGGTAAGGGGAAGAGGAAGTAGACAAAGGAGGGGGGATGGAGATGGAGGAAGGAGGGAAAGAGGAGACGAGCAAGAGCATCTTCACTTACCTGAGTTCTATGATGTCACATGTTGAAAACATGATAGTTGTAGACTAACTTGGATATTGATATTCAACACCTATTGTGGGCTACTACACACACTGAACCTGACTAGACTGTGCGGTTGAAGTTTTCACTTAGAGCTATTTATGACTGAAGACTGTAGCCCCTGGTCCACTAGTTAACTCCTAGGATTCTGTGATGGGGTTGTGTTTTCTTTAGGTAACCAACTACTGCACATTATCATTCTTCTTTGTGGATGTGAGGCTGGTGTAATTATGTCGCCTGTGGGTCCTCCTAATATGTAGAGATGGTTATTTGTCCTGGGTAATGCTGGGGTGGATCTAGGTATTTCACGATGGCAGCTGGTCATGCAGTAGGCTAGATGTAGGGGCATGAATTGGTCTTTTGGACCATTTCAAACCTTGTTTTCGGAGAGAAAAGTAACTGATACATGTATGTTGCCAATTGGTGATTTTTGTATGAATAACTAGTATTTCAAGTAAGACCCTTAATTTCCATTCCATAGTGCTGATTTGTGTTCCAGATACTGGAAGTGATTGGCACTGTGGAATGGGAAGGGTCTGACTTGCGTCACTAAGCCAACTTGCGTCAGGAGTCCAACTTTTAACATGCTGCAAGCTAGTAGCATAGTGGTAGGATATAGTTTAGGTGATGAATTATTGTACAAGGATGTAGGCAAGTGGCAAGTATAGCAGAGGTAAACCTCAGTACTATATTGAATGTGAAACCATGTCCATATAAGTGCAATATTACAATGTATTGCACATTTTTTGTTTATATCGTTTATATTAATTTTAAGTTTTTACTTTTTTCCATGTTTTTCAAAATGGATTCTGCTAGTTCATTGCATTCGATACAGCTTGCTGTCTTGCCATGTACAATTTTCAAAATGGATTCTGAATGTGCTCAAGAGAACATTTCTCCATGTCTGCTATGTCCTTAATTTGATTTGGGAGTGGGAATACTGCTCTAACCTGAAATGTTAGCAGTGGGACTGATAGCTACAAGGAGAACATACTAAACAGTGCAGTAAATGTGTTGCTTGTACTTGAACAAAACAGCAGTGTTTTACTGAGCTACAAGCACCTTGCCCACTACCCTCCTGAAAGTTTGTACTTAAAATGATTACTGTGGTGTATGAGACTTGCCTATAGGGTTGCATGATGCGAGAAGTCATACCTATAAGCACAATCCTTACATTTGAAAATTGGTCACTACATGTGACTGCCTGTGTTCAGCTGTGAACCCATTACCTCACTGTCAAGCTACTGGTGTCAGTGGTTCTGGAAAAGCTCACCATGACTTTGTGATCTTAATTGGTAAAACTTCACTGTGACTGTCAGTTTTGGTAGAATAATGATAGTCAAGTCACACCATTTTCCACAGTACACGAGGTCACAAAGCCAGTTGCAAACATAAGTACTGTCTTATGCTAACTGTTTAGCCCCACCACCAATCCTCTTATTAATGTGGGGAATCTTCCACATGTGAGATACATGAGAAAATGTTGTGCCTGTTGGTGTTGGTGTTCCCCCACTTGATACTATACTGTCCCTCATCATGATGTGTAGCAACATTTATGGGTGTGTACCATAGGAAGCAGTGCAGGGGGTGTGGGAGACAAGGGCTCCTTCTCTTTTCATGCAATGGGGACAAATCTCCCCCTCCACTGAAAGCATGATAAGGTTGTTCTAGATTAACTTTGACTTTGCACCTATTTGGAGCCACTAACACACTCTGAACAAGGCCATAGGAAGCAGTGTTTGAATGGTCCGAATCTCCGTTAGGGTGTATGCTTCTGAGGCCATTCTTTATGTGAAGACTACCCCCACCATCCTTTGTTCAGACTCCCTAGGTCATGCATGCTTGCACACACACTCTTCATTCAGTCCTCCCACTCTGAAGTATCTTCCACTGTCACTGTGTACTGATGGTGTGTATAGCAACATGTGTGGGGGTGTGTTGCTGTGTTGTTATGGTGCTATCACTGAAATGTTCTTCATTTCCAGACTGGTGCGACTCCACTGTTTATTGCCTGCCAGAACGGTCATCTTCCAGTGGTAGAGCATCTGATTGCAGCAAAGGCAGATGTCAACCGTCCACGTAAGGTGAGTTGTTTACCCACTACATTATCATGATCATTGTTAGAGTATTTATATTCCATCTCCATGGCAATCATAGCCATGCAGGACATGTAGAAGCTTTCTGACCCCAGTATTTATCTCTTGCAGTAGCCACATTAATACTGCTATTGACAAAATTAGTGCTAGGATCATGGGACATGGAAGCCTCATCGCAAGGCCTTTTGACCCCAACATTAATTTTTGGTCACTTGTAGTACCCACTGCTAGTGACAAACACTGGGTTCAGAAGACCAGGGTACGAGGGTAGGGGCATGGCAGTGAAGTCTATGCAGCTGGGTGTATAGAGTTTCATAAACGCCTCAACTTTACCTCCAAGATCATAATTATGCTCATTGGAGATTGCCATGGCAAATATTGGCGTGCGAGGAGTATGAACATTGCACTTTTGAAGTGTGAACTGTTAGCAGTTGAAGTCATGTACGTACAGCTAGTTCCATACCCAGGCTTTCTGTAGCCTCTCGTCCTGAAATACATAGCAACATGTTTTCATGTGAAGCCAGACTCTCACATGTAAGAGTCAGGTTTGCAGGACTATAGCAACATGTGTGGTGGGTATTGCTATGTTGACATAACTCCACCCCCTAGCTTGTGATTTATCCCCACCCCAGCCCTGCAATTGATGTGTGGAAGTTTCTGCATAGGAAATGATAACAACAATGTGCTTGTTTGTATTGGTGCTCCCCCACTTGACACTATGACCTCTTATCATGATGTTTTTAACATCATGTGTCTGTGTGTATACTGTATGCAGCTGGGAGGAGAGGGAGGGTGAGGGGAGGTGGTAGGGCAGGAGGAGGAAGGAGGGGTAAGGGGAGGCTGACAAGAACCTCTACGTATAGAGTATGTTAATTGCTTCCTGAAATCTATGTCACATGTTGTAAACATGATAATGTTGTAGACTAACTTGGATGTTAATATTCAAGACCTGTTTAGGACTAATACACTCTGAATCTGACTAGACTGTGCTATCAAAGTTTCCATTTAAAGCCCATTAATTTATGTGAAGACTGTCATTCTCCAGTTAACCCTACAAATTTTCCCCAATGACTCCCATACATTCGTATCAGTGAGTTTCTGCATAGGAAATGATAACAACAATGTGCTTGTTTGTATTGGTGCTCCCCACTCGACACTATGACCTCTTATCATGATGTTTTTAACGTCATGTGTGGGTGTGTATACTATAGGCAGCTGGGAGGTAGAGGGAGGGGAAGGGAAAGGGGAGGAGAGGAAGGGGAGGATGACAAGAGCCCTTTGCTTAGGGTATATTAATTGCTTCCTGTGCTCTATCTCACATGTTGAAAACGTGCACACTAAGCAGACTAAAACCATTGTTTGCTGCTCTGCTATTGAGTCTCATTCCGGGTTCAGGCAGGGATCAGCTTCTGTTTGTCATAACAATAGTGTGTGGCAGTGGAGTCTAAATAGTTTAATAGGTGGGTGGAGTTTCATAAACACCTCAACTTTGATCACATTAAACTGTACACAGTTCTGGTTGTCATCGTAAGTATTGGATTAACATGAATATCACTAACCCCTAGCAAATTTAACTAAGGCACCACTGAGAATAAAATTTTGATACTTTCATGTTATCCTCAGTTGCTCCTTGGATAAAGTCTGGTAGAGTCTAACAGCATCCATGAGTCCAATACTTCCATTGACAATAAAGCCCCGTTTACACAAGCCTTTAGCCTGGATTCCAATCCAGATTAAACTAACCTGGGTTGGTACGTGTAAACAGGCTTAAGACTATGTACCCTGAGGTGATGATACTTATCAGTGAGTCCTGAGACAATGTGTGACTGAAATGAACATTGCAACATGACTAGCAGAGCTGGAACTTGTGTTCATGTGTTCATGGAGAAAGTCCCTTTCAGGTAAACAATCTAGCCAGCCTGGTTTGTGCAACTTGCTGTGTTATGAGCAGTGTGTTGACGCTGGCTGTGTCAGTATCTCTACCATAAGTGTAATCCCTCACCTTAATTATGTAGCCACAACCCCACCCCCACTAATCATGTAGCCCCACCCTCCACTCATTTTAATTGATGTGTGGACACTTCCACAATTGAAACACAACAATGTACTTGTCAGTGTGGGTACTCCACTTGACACTACAGCCTCTCATCATGATGTGTATGGCAGCATGTGTTCAGGGTTTCAACATGTGTTGGCATTGGCATTTAATAATGCATTTGTAATTCAGTTAGTTAAGATGTGGCCTGGCGGAACCCCTCATGTGGTGATCAGACCGTTAAATTTAAGCTTAGATTGACTATTAACAGTGCCAAGTGAGAAGAACTAGTGCATGTGGTGCAGGGCATATAAATGAGCAGGGTTAGTTGCCTTTGGCAATTATATGCTCTTGAGTTGTCTAAACACTACATTGAATACCAAATGTTCTGATGCTTGATGACGGATGATTCGGAGTGATGTTTTATCGCATAATCATCAAAGCTACCATAGGAATATAGTTACTACGCATGTACTCATAACTTGGTAGTGTTGTAGAAACTGTCATGTTTTCCTTCAAATGTGAGAGGAAACTGAGAAAATAGTGTCTACAGAGAAAGCCATGCCCGCAGCTTCGTCCTCTGTCTTTCTAATAGCAAGAGGTTGATGAACATTGGCTTCCCAAGTGAAACATCCATGGTCTGATTGTTTGAAAAGAAGCTATTGTAGAGGTGGTTGTGTCAGTGCAGACATGGAAAATACACAGTGAGAATTCAGGATTAGAACTATAGGCATTAGTTGTTGTTGCAAGAAATCCAAACATGCCACAGTAGTAGCAGTCTATCTTGTGCACTGCATTCACTATCTACTAATACTGGTCTATACAGTGTATATTAGCACCCTAACCACAGCACCCTGGAATGGCAGGCCTGGATGCATGCACCTGGCATTCAACTAAACGAGTGGGTGTATAAGTACCAGCAGCTGATATTTCATTATGTTACTATCATAACTAATAATTCCTACTGGTAGCCATATGACCTTGGTAACTCTTCCTTAGAGGCACATGGTCTAGGAGCTCATTACTCAGTTAATGACGACGGCTACTAAGTATTATTACATCTTTACTCCCCACACACTTGTAGCTCTGCCACTTGAGTGCATAAAAAATTAGATTGAGTCGATTGCCTTGTAGGGTGTACATGTCCTATATAAATAAGGTTCTGCCGGGGAAGGTGCATGGGAAGGTGCATGTGAAAGGTGTATGGTATATAAAAGGATGATGCATTGGATATTTTACTACACGATGGTTTAGCTATAAGCTGGAATTCTACAAAACTCAGAGTGAATCATTCTCACACAGTCACCAAATCTCTGAGTGTATGACATTATAAACTGCATGCATGCAGCTGCAAGGCTTCCCCAATGACTCCCATACATTCGTATGAGTGACTTTCTGCATAGGAAATGATAACAATGTGCTTGTTTGTTGTATTGGTGCTCCCCCACTTGACACTATAGCCTCTTATCAGGATGTTTTTAACCTCATGTGTCGGTGTGTAGACTGTACGCAGCTGGGAAGGAGAGGGAGGGTGAGGGGGGGTGGTGGGGCAGGAGGAGGAAGGAGGGGAAAAGGGAGGCTGACAAGAACCTTTGCTTAGAGTACATTAATAGCTTCCTGAAATCTATGTCACATGTTGTAAACATGATAATGTTGTAGACTAACTTGGATGTTGATATTCAAGACCTGTTTTGGACTAATACACTCTGAATCTGACTGGACTCTGCTATCAAAGATTCCATTTAAAGCCCATTAATTTATGTGAAGACTGTCATTCCCCAGTTAACCCTACAAAATTTTGTGATTTTGCCAGATTCTATTTTCAAAAATACTTGCATTTGCTGAGGACTGACAAGGGAGCTTTCTTGGGGGTGTGGTGAATTTGAAGGCACTTTTTGTCGGCCTTAAAAATGCTGTGTGTATACTGTGCATGGCCTGCTGCCGGTTTCCAAAACAGAATTGTAAAGTTCACTTGGGTGCCTTCCTTCAGAGGACCAAAAGGGACACCAGCAACAGCTGCAAGAACTCCTCCTCAGTCATTTCTACACTAACTCCACCATTTTCATGGGCCTTAGACAAGATTCAAAAACAAACGAAGACTACATACAAATTAGTACCTTGAACTATGCACCCACTGTAGATACCAAATAACTAATCAAGATGTCACAGTTTCAAGTGTGGATGACAAAAGCAAGTGCAAGATGAAGCTAACTCACATCACCAGTGCGAGGTTGCCTCCATGAACCAACAAAACATTATTGTAATCTGCCCATTTCACACAATGTTTATGTGTCATGTCTTAAGTAGCAAGAAACTCTGGGGTTAGAAGGCTGGGTACGAGGCTAGAGGGATGGCAGTGCACCAGGTGTGGTGAGTTTCTTAAGCACCTCAGCTTCACCTCCAAGTTTGTTTACCCACATAATTATGCCATTTGTGATTGCCATGGTAAGTATTGGTCCAGGAGTGTAAGGAGTATGAAGCTTGTTGACACTAGATGTGGTAAGGACCAATGAAATTGCAAGATTATGTTGCAGTTTGCTTACAGCAGTAAAATCTTGCATCTCAACTGAGGTATGATAATGTTTTTTGAGTGGGTGTGTTGTGAAAATTTGGGATTGTTGATACACTAGTCTCAAAGAGTGAAGGTGCCAGGCAACATAAAACACACATCTAACTAGTGGGGACAACTGTCGTACATATCAAACGTTGAACGTGTAGAAAAACACACAAGATGCCACCACTTTAGTGTGAAGACTTTAGCTATTTGTCACATCATATTCATGCTCACTGGATGTAATCCATCAGACTTGCTTTTCTGCTTAATGGACTTCACTACTTCACACAGTGTACTAGTTTGCAGTGGGACAATGCCACTTTCAATTTCATTTTTGAACTGTGAACTGTGAGCAGTTGAAGTTGCAAGTGTACAGCTAGTTCTATACATAACAACATGTATAGTCATGTGTGTTGGTTATTGCTGTATTGATATGTTTACACCATCCAGCTCACCATGTTGGTAACTTCTACCACAAGTGTAGACCCTCACCTTAGACATAACCCCACCCACTAACTGTTTAGCCCCACCCCCAATCCTCTGTAATGTGTGGAAACTTCCACATGTGAAACAATTAAGTGGGGGAACAACAATGTACCTGTTGGTGTTGGTGTTCCTCCACTTGACACTCCACCTTCTGTATAGCACCATGTGCTGGTATGCACCATAGGCCACTGTAGGGAAACCTGAGGGGAAGGGAGGGTGAGGAGAAGGGAAAAGGTGTAAGGGCAGGAGAGAAATGTGGGTAAGGGGAAGAGGAAGTAGACAAAGGAGGGGGGATGGAGATGGAGGAAGGAGGGAAAGAGGAGACGAGCAAGAGCATCTTCACTTACCTGAGTTCTATGATGTCACATGTTGAAAACATGATAGTTGTAGACTAACTTGGATATTGATATTCAACACCTATTGTGGGCTACTACACACACTGAACCTGACTAGACTGTGCGGTTGAAGTTTTCACTTAGAGCTATTTATGACTGAAGACTGTAGCCCCTGGTCCACTAGTTAACTCCTAGGATTCTGTGATGGGGTTGTGTTTTCTTTAGGTAACCAACTACTGCACATTATCATTCTTCTTTGTGGATGTGAGGCTGGTGTAATTATGTCGCCTGTGGGTCCTCCTAATATGTAGAGATGGTTATTTGTCCTGGGTAATGCTGGGGTGGATCTAGGTATTTCACGATGGCAGCTGGTCATGCAGTAGGCTAGATGTAGGGGCATGAATTGGTCTTTTGGACCATTTCAAACCTTGTTTTCGGAGAGAAAAGTAACTGATACATGTATGTTGCCAATTGGTGATTTTTGTATGAATAACTAGTATTTCAAGTAAGACCCTTAATTTCCATTCCATAGTGCTGATTTGTGTTCCAGATACTGGAAGTGATTGGCACTGTGGAATGGGAAGGGTCTGACTTGCGTCACTAAGCCAACTTGCGTCAGGAGTCCAACTTTTAACATGCTGCAAGCTAGTAGCATAGTGGTAGGATATAGTTTAGGTGATGAAGTATTGTACAAGGATGTAGGCAAGTGGCAAGTATAGCAGAGGTAAACCTCAGTACTATATTGAATGTGAAACCATGTCCATATAAGTGCAATATTACAATGTATTGCACATTTTTTGTTTATATCGTTTATATTAATTTTAAGTTTTTACTTTTTTCCATGTTTTTCAAAATGGATTCTGCTAGTTCATTGCATTCGATACAGCTTGCTGTCTTGCCATGTACAATTTTCAAAATGGATTCTGAATGTGCTCAAGAGAACATTTCTCCATGTCTGCTATGTCCTTAATTTGATTTGGGAGTGGGAATACTGCTCTAACCTGAAATGTTAGCAGTGGGACTGATAGCTACAAGGAGAACATACTAAACAGTGCAGTAAATGTGTTGCTTGTACTTGAACAAAACAGCAGTGTTTTACTGAGCTACAAGCACCTTGCCCACTACCCTCCTGAAAGTTTGTACTTAACATGTGTATGAGACTTGCCTATAGGGTTGGATGATGCGAGAAGTCATACCTATAAGCACAACACTTACATTGAAAATTGGTCTCTACTTGTGACTGCCTGTGTTCAGCTGCGACCCCATGACCTCATTGTCCAGCTACTGGTGTCAGTGGTTCTGGAAAAGCTCACCATGACTTTGTGATCTTAATTGGTAAAACTTTACTGCGACTGTCAGTTTTGGTAGAATAATGATAGCCAAGTCACACAAGCCAGTTGCAAACATAAGTACTGTCTTATGCTAACTATTTAGCCCCACCCGCAATCCTCTTATTAATGTGTGGAAACTTCCACATGTGTGATACATGAGAAAATGTTGTGCCTGTTGGTGTTGGTGGTCCCCCCACTTGATACTGTCCCTCATCATGATGTGTATAGCAACATTTATGGGTGGGTACCATAGGAAGCAGTGCAGGAAGTGTGGGGGGCAAGTGCCCCTTCTCTTTTCATGCAATGGGGACAAAATCCCTCCCTCCACTGAAAACATGATAAGGTTGTTGTAGATTTGCTTGAATTTTGCACCTATTTGGAGCCACTAACACACTCTGAACAAGGCCATAGGAAGCAGTGTTTGAATGGTCTGGCTCTCTGTTAGGGTGTATCCTTCTGAGGCCATTATTTATGTGAAGACTACCCCCACCATCCTTTGTTAAGCTTCCCTAGCTCATGCATGCTTGCACACACACTCTTCATTCACTCCTCCCACTCTGAAGTACTTTCCACTGCCACTGTGTACTGATGATGTGTATAGCAAAATGTGTTGAAGTGTATTGCTGTGTTGTTATAGTGCTATCACTGAAATGTTCTTCATTTCCAGACCGGCTCAACACCACTGTATATTGCCTGCCAGAACGGTCATCTTCCAGTAGTTGAACATCTGATTGCAGCAAAGGCAGATGTCAACACTCCACATAAGGTGGGTCATCTACTACATAATGCAGATCATTGTTAAAATATTGATATTCCAATACCATGGCAACCAAGAGACAATATAGTAATGGAGGGAGGTGATCATCATGATCGGGCATAGTAGCATTATAGCAAGGCTTTCTGACCCTGCTGATTGCCACATTCCCCCCCCCACTCCCACCCCAATTTTATACTACTGTACTTTTGAGTCTGAATTGGAGAGGAAGCATTCACTTGGATATTCAAGTGTACACCCCCTGGTTCAATGTGAGGTCTCATGTTAAGTTAACAGTATTCACGATGACTACCATAGCTACATATGTGGAAAAACAGCATGTACTACAGAGAATTACCAGCAACTATATTGGAGGTATCGAAGTAACTTGCATCGTCATGTGTGTTCATTTGTTAGTCCCACCTCTTTCACTGTACTGTTTCTCCTGCTGGGCATAACTGCATATAAAATAACATGCTGGCTTACTATAATGAGAGAAAAGGAACCTATGCAATAACTTGACTCACAAAAGGCAGGTTGGCTTTTAAGCAAACGTGTGTCTAACAAAGAACATTATGCACTAAATAAGGGGTACAATTAAAGCCATGTCCGAAAGATATTGGTCTTAATATGCAAGAAACCTGTGCAGTGTACTGCTTGACATGCTATGATTGATCATCTCTTCAAGATGACAAGCGTCAATGTACAATTCAACCACTGCATCTTCCTCAAAGAGAGCATACTTCATGTCGAATGTGTATTCAAGTGGGACGGGCTTAAGGGTAGGAGAAACACCTTGTGTGTAGCTCTTGTGCTTAGCATTGAGGGATGACCATAAAGTGGTGACCTGCTCTTAATGCAATAGTTTTCACTTGACCTCTCACCACTACATACTCTATTTAATGTACCAATATTAAGTGTGTGTGCTTAATGGCAGGTACCAGGCGGGAAATGTCACCTAGTCATGAATATACTCCTAATTAGCAAGGTGCAGTTAAGGTGGCGGGATAGTCCCGTGGGCGTAGTTTATGAAATAAATCAACATCAAATTTCTCATACAGAATTCATCCCAGCACAACAAAATCTACTGAATATGAAGTAGGGAGGGTAGTGAATGTGTACAGGAAAAATCGTTGAAGTAGCTCACTTTGTAGCCACAGTAAGCACACGAGTGTCCCCACAGACTATTAACCAAAAATCTACAGTACGAAGTACGCTAGCTACTTGATCTCGCTGTTGGAGATGCGCATTAATAAAATCTAGGGCGGCTCGAAACGTTTTTGCCGCTACGGTAAATGGTACTCGAAATAGAAAGATTTGAATGACAAAAACTTGCTGTCTTACCAAATTTCCTTGAAACAATGGGATATAACGTTGCAACGGGAGGCAATATCACAAAAACTGCTTCGAGTCGCCCTTCGCATGGTATTTTTGCATAGTTTCACCGTCTTCGCTAGTTGTAAATCAGTCTTCACGACTTTATTTTTGGTTACAAAAATTCGTACCGTATCGGCTGAGTTCAAAGTTCAAATGAATAGCACATGCGCATGTATACGTTCAATTAGGAAGTACGGTATCTTAATTTATTGCTACGCGCGCACGTATGCACAGAACAGTATCCCGCCACCTTAATAGCCAGATTTTATTGTATGCCTATTTATGCTCCATCACCATGAAAACATAAACATGCATGATAAAAGTGGGAAAGGTGGTAATGGGGTGTGGCAACGGAGTCTAGCAAAATGTGTTGCAGGTATGACCACTCATTTTCATATGCATCGATGTATACTCCACTCCATTGCCATGGCAACAACATATTATTTGCAGGATGGCGTTTACCTCTGAATGTCAAGTAGTTTTTAATAGTAAATCAAGTTTGAGGTGAAGTTCCAAATGCTGAACTATTTGTTAAAATTGATGTTTATAGTACATGTAGCATTGTTAGGATATGTTGATAACTAAATTGTGTACTACGTTTGTAACTTTGGATCACTTTGGTAGCTCTCTTTGCCTCCCCTCACAGAATGGGAGAACTCCTCTGATGGCAGCATCCTACAGCGGTCACCCCAGTGTGGTGAAAATACTCCTCAAGGCAGAGGCCACCATCAACGCCACTGAACAGGTGACATACAGTAATGTAACATATGTAGGGTAAGCTTATTTTGCAATGGACTTTTTTTTATTATACACTGGGTGTACATGTAGGTACACCCCTCTCCTTCACTTCTTCCAAACTTAGAGAGGGTTAACCAAAGAAAATAAAGCAAAACTCACTCTACAGTGTACTATGTGTAGTAGTGCTGCATTGTGTATTGTATGCATGGGCATTATAGTAACTGTGGAGACTACACATATGTTGCCCTACATGTGTGGCGAAGCGTCCCTCTCAGCCTGAGCAAGACATGGCATGCATGGAAGGGCTGTTGACACGAGTGTACACTACGGCTGATGTCAAAGCCTGAGTAATGTCTGTCATCCTTCTTCATTTGATGTACACCTCTTTCCCTTTCCATTCCATTCCATTCCCCTCTCCCCTTCAACCTACCCACACACACATGACTACACTCAGTCAGGGGAGACTGCCCTCCATGATGCAGTAAACCAGGAACATGAGGATGTTGTTGACATACTGCTGGAGGCACACATTGACCCTGATGTGCCAGATAAGGTGAGTCATGTGACATCAACTGAACTAAACATGAAGTATCAAAAATTAATACTGTATACTGCACAGAACATGTGCCCATTGATCGATTATGATGTTCTTCATGGTGAAGTTTGTCCAATTAGAAGGCTGTGTTTATGCACTAGACAGGAAGAACATGATCTTGAATTGCATGTCATTAGTAGTTATTAACTCCACCAAATATTGTTAGTATGTGATGCTGTATTAGTAATGTCTGCTGGTTGCAGTTACAAACTTTTTATCACTTTGGTTTCAGGAATCTCAGGAGACAGCCCTCATGGTGGCAGCCAAGAAGGGTAATGTGGGGGTTGTCAGGAAGCTGATCCAACATGGAGCAAGTCTGAATCTCACCGACATGGTAAATCATGCTTCATTTCGAAGTGTATGCACTGTAACTCGACAGGCGCAGTGATTGCATGCATGTCTATTTGAGCTGATTTCACTGATACTAGAGTTGGGTAGTGCTGGCTTTCAACTTCCCGGCATCCATGATTGTATTTGCAGTTAATCATTAGAGGCCTATAAAGCCGATGCCTGTCTATCTAATTTTGTTCCTTGAGCTGCTAGTCGGCTTGGGATGCTATGCTGCACCGATGGGGCTGAAACAGCTGTAGGCACTTCCCCTCAGGCAGGCATCCAGGCATTTTCATGTCTCTTCTGAGCTCAAATTTCACAAGATTTTGTTAAAAACAGTAGCTTCAGTATAGAAGTTTTGTTTTCCTTCCTATATACTCCAGTGGTAGATTATGGTCAGCCCTTAAACTGTTCATTCACTGTCGTAATTCCTTGCTTTATCAATCCCATGCAATATCCAGTATGGACGCACAGCTGTTGACATAGCGAGTGCCGAGGGCCACATGGATGTGTGTCAAGAACTGCTAGCACACCAGTTCTTGTGAACTATACTGTGTGATAATAATGCATACAATGTTGTGACGTAGATACTATAATTATTACTAGTTAGAAGCTGACTATAACAAGTAGGATTACATGTATTTGAATAGTATTATGATAGTACATGCTTGAACATTATTTTTGTATGTAGATTACAGTGTGTAACTTTTACTAGCTTTACGTGTATGATTGTCAACTATTGTATTTAATTATAATGATATTACTGATGAGTCACACATGATTTGTACACATCTCATGCGCTTGTGCTTGGACTCTGGTCTCCACTGAGGCAGACTGGAATGGGAAATCCCCCCTGACAATTTGAGGCAGTAGAAATACCTGAGTAAATGTAACTTGGAGGGAGAGCTACTTAGTCCACTGGTACCCCTCCTCAATCCACACTGAAGGACTTGACTTCTGCATGGGGGTTGGTGTAAGTGGGTTAGCTGGTATTTTTGTGAAAAATATTACATATATGGGTGGTTGTCATTACCTACTGACAGTTGAATTAACATGGCAGCAAAGGCCATACACGCATGCACTGGGCCAGGCTTCATCTCCAGATGGAGTCTCCATAGGGCAAGGAGGGGGGAGATCAGGATGATATCTGCAGCAGCAAATCAACAAGCTTTAACTGAGTCATTATACCACTGCTTCTGTCTGACTGTAGTGTACCAACAGAGCTAGATTGGGCTGGGAAGGAGGCAGTGGCGTATATAGCCAAGCTGGGGCATGTGCCCTAGCAACTAGAGGCTGTGCCCCACCAGTGCAGGGGAAGGTGGAGTACTGACAAACTGAGTGAAGAATTCCACACACATGCATGGGAACGAGGGGAGAAAGATCAGAGGAAGGGATAGTTTTGTAGTCGATCATGAAGCGCTTGATAGTCTGAAAACTATATGCAAGGATGCATGCAAACGGTCCCTGGTGGGTGGAGCTCAAGACGATAGTTCAGAGGGGGTTAAATTTTCGTAAGCACAGCTGCAAACGACGTGGGAGTGTAGCTCGAGTACATGGCGACTGCTGGCGGGGTTTCCTCCCGCATGAAGTGGATCACGGACCTGGAGAAGACGGTGCTGCTCTCCAACTTTGAGAAGAGAGGCTGGGTGAGGGGATCCAGCGAAGGTAGGGTCTTCTGTGATCTCAAGGGACTTAGTCTCTCAGCTCAGACTTAAAATGCCTCTCGTGCAACTTGCAAGCACTCCGTGCGTGTCATGCAGGAGAAGAAATGGATGTACATGGAGGAGTGAGTCAGTGTTTCCTTCATGATAAATATTTCTTATCTCTCTTCACAGATGGCGACTGGAACTTTTACTGGTATGTTTGCTTGTTATTTACATCAGCATCCTTCCCATCCAGCCCCCCACTGCTCAGTGTTTTGTTGCATATCGTTCTGTATTACAAGTCATGAGACGGGGGAGGTATGGAGGGGGGAGAGCAGGAGGATCGAGAGGGATGGGGGGAGGATGAGAAAGTTATGTGCTGTAAAGGAACACTGCTGGCTGTGTATGTGTGTAGTAGCCTCGTTCAATGGCTCCACCCAACTTTATATCACTTGCAGTAGCATGGGAGAGAGCCTGGGAATGAGGCTATGTATAATGTAGCTGAGAGTGTATTGAACCACAGGTGGTGAGAGAAAGGGGTGGGTCACGCTGTGTACTGTACCAAGAATTACCCTGGTGTATTGTAGAAGATTTCATGGTTTGAACACCTCCACGGTATCACAGGGTTCAGTGAACATATCAAGATATGGTTTTCACATTGCAACAGTGCAGTAATAGAGATAAATAATCCTGCTCTATGGCACAAACTAAACTGAGAGAACTTGTACTGCATGTTACAGACAGAAGCTTGCATGAACCATTATGTAGATAATATTTCCTTTCTCCAGGTGTACAGTCTACACTGTGAGGTCTATTTTCAGTGTGGAAACAGGGTTCCGGCTCTCTGATGACCAGTGTGTGTTAAGTCAACATAACTTGTAATTCAGTGTAGCACTGTGTAACACTGTACATGGTTCAGCCTCACCTCATGCTTTACTCCAATCAATGCTACATAGTTAACACCATGTAACACCAGTTTATACTCTGTAATATTACTGTATCTCCTCACTGTGCTATCCTCCCATCTGATACATGTAACAATGTGTTACACTACCAGTGAACACTGCATTACCCTAACTCCCAGCCAACACCACACAACACGCATTACCCTCCCAGAATGGTCTGCCATTTTCCCAACCATTACGAGCTAACAAGGAAGGACTGTATAGTGAAGAACATCAAGCGTTACCGCAGGGACCTGGAGAGAGATGGGAGTCCTCTGGCTGAGAGGGACGAGACTGGAAGATACATACACCTAGGTAAGGAGGGAAGGGTCTTGTATCCACTGTGATATCTGTAACATGTCTCGATCCTTGAGAGTTATAGCTTTGATCCCCAGGTTTCTATTGGTTACACCACAAAATTAGTTAGTTTGGGGAGAAACTGTCTACAAGAGATACTTAGAAATCAAGCTGTGCCTATAGATGTATACCATCTATCCTCCATACCAATGCCATAGCTTCATGTGCCTGACCATCTTCTGTATCCTGGGTACACCACTGCTTATAGCCTTGATCTCAGCTCATACAGCACAACATTAGTTAGTTTGGGGAGAAACTGAGATCCAGCCTGGAAATCAAACTGTGCCTTCTATCCTCTATACCATTGCCATTGCTTCATGCCTTGGTGGTAAGAGCATCTAAAAAGCATTCAGACCCCAGGTTCAACGGTTTGGCTGGATCTTTTCTTGAATGTTAGATTACTGTTATGTTGGGTGGTACGTAGTTCAATCTACCACCATGTTAGTGTTACACATTAGTAATGTGGTAACTGCTAAGATCCTTCTTGACCAATCAGATTTCATCCCTGTGACCTTCATGCTGCCGGCTGACTACAACATTTTTGTGGAGGAGTTCCGCAGAAATCCTTCCAGTACCTGGATTATGAAGCCAGCTGCAAAAGGTGGGTGAAAGTGGGGAGGATGAGGAGGATGGAAGGTGGGAGAGTAAGGGTGGAGAGGGTGGGGAGGGTGTAGCCTTGTTCCCAGGTGCTTGAAAAATCAGAGGGAGCGAGAGGATGAGGAGGATGGGAGTAGGAGAGTGAGGGTGGAGAGGTTAGGGGTGGAAGTGTCAAGGTCGGGAGGGTGGTCATGAGTGCCGAGCATATGCAAATTGTTGGCATGACACTAAATTGAGCTCCTCACCACTCCATCCTCATCTCTTCTTATCTCCTCCTCTTCTCTTTCTCCTCATTACCTCCTCCTACCTATTTCCTTCCCATCCTCCTGTTCCCAAGCCCAAGGTATTGGGATATTTCTGATCAACAAGCTTTCACAGCTGAAAAAGTGGTCCAAGGATAGCAGTAAAGCCAACCTGTAAGTTACATACATTCAGCTGTTTAGCAAGAAGCTTATTGAGCTTAAATAGCTGATGCTAAGTAGCTGTTGACAGTATACTTGGCTTGGATAACTGGTGGTATATTTGCATAACTCTGTATTCTCACAGTAAATTATTGACACATCATTTACAACGTACACTATGCACATGTGCAGTGTTCCCCACACGAAGGAGGTGTACGTGATCTCGCGCTACATTGAGAATCCTCTCCTCATCGGAGGGAAGAAGTTTGACCTCCGGCTCTACGTCCTCGTGACCTCATACCGACCCCTCAAAGTGTACCTGTGAGTCACCTACTTAAGACATTAACCCTTTTGTGTGTGCAGCTACAAACAGTGAATACGGTTATGATGCACATTTTTAATTGTGAGCTTTGCGAAATTATAAAACAATTCAACATTGCTGTGGAAGTTAGAAGATTTGTGATAACATTTTTGTTACAGCATATAGCCTGAAGTAATCACAAATTCTGGTAGGTGATGCACTACTCCTATGAAATAATTCCTTACACTGGCTTTCCTTGAAGCTATGAAAGAAAATCTTCAACAAAGAGCCTGGGTTCAAGGCTGCATGTTTGTGATATAGCTATAATGGTGAGCCACTCAATCTCCTCCTGCAGATATCGACTTGGGTTCTGTCGGTTCTGCACTGTGAGGTACAACGCCAGCCTCAGTGAACTGGATAATATGTTTGTTCACCTCACTAATGTCTCTGTGCAGAAACATGGGGTGAGAGATGGAGGGAGGGAGGGAGGAAGGGGGGAGGGAGGGAGGGAGGGAGGGAGGGGGGAAGAGGAGGAGGGAGGGAGGGAGGGAGGGAGGGAGGGAGTGAGTGAGTGAGTGAGTGAGTGAGTGAGTGAGTGAGTGAGTGAGTGAGTGAGTGAGTGAGTGAGTGAGTGAGTGAGTGAGTGAGTGAGTGAGTGAGTGAGTGAGGGAGGGTGGGAGGGAGGGAGGGAGGGAGGGAGGGAGGGAAATGTATCCAGGTCTGGCTTGGCTCATCCAGAGCAGCTGGCATACTCATGCTGTCTTCTCATGTGCTTCTCTGTTATCTTCTGTGTCCAGGAGGAGTACAATGACAGCCATGGAGGGAAGTGGACAGTAGAAAACCTGCGACTGTTTCTAGAGGGCACTCGTGGGAAAGAGGTGGGCAGGAAGAGCCAGGGAGGATTGGGTGGAGAGAGGGTGGAGGAAGGGGCAGTACCACTACAAAAGTTACCTGCAGCTTGAGCTCGATATGTTTATTGTTTGTTCCTTCATTCTCCTAGGCAACAGACAAGTTGTTTGATGACATCAACTGGCAGATTGTGCACTCTCTGAAAGCAGTCCAGGTGAGACAGATACCGTGTAGCAATTTTCGCGGATTGATCAGCAACCACGAAAATAAAAACCACGAAAAAATGAACCAGGCCGGATAGATATCGACTTGGGTTCTGTCGGTTCTGCACCGTGAGGTCATTGTGATGTCACATACATGCATATTAATGTGAGTCACATCGATCGATGTGAATGAAGTAGAAATTATTGTGTGAACGAGGTGGCTCTTTATCACTATTTACAGTCCCTTTCATCCCCTGTTGTAGCAACTTGGCTCTTAACTTCATCATCGTCAATGTCGATTTTGACTGTGACTGGCTTGGGAGGTGCCAGGTTTGCATGTGAGGCGTGGCAATCAATATTTTGGTAGGAGGGTGGCTTGAACGGCTTGTGTTCCACGAAAATAAAAACCGCGAAAATTTCTTCTGGAAGGTCTGGAGGCATTTCTCTAAATTTTGCACCAGCGAAATTTCCCGCTGTACAGTACTAGCTACCAGCTGGCCTCATTCCCGGGCTATTTATCTCACAGCCATTAGAGACTGATATTGATATGTGCCTGACTTGAGAGAACTATGTGGTAAAAGCCTGGGACAACCATGATAGATTGTGCCAATTTTCAGGTTTTGAGATAATCGTTCAGAACTGCGTCACGGTAGAGTAGTATTTACTCTCCCATCTTACCACTGTAGTGTGATTCTTAGCCATGTTTCTGATGTTCCTCTTCTTCAGAATGTCATGTTGAGTGATCGTCATTGTTTTGAATGTTATGGGTAAGGTACCTCACTGTCTGACAGTGAGGTGACTGTCAACTATATACCACCAGCACCAAATGCACATACCCATATACACTCACACACACCACATGTACACATAGCATGCATACATACAGGCATGTACACATGGACACGCACACGCATACATGCACACACACCCAATATATACACATTTAACCAATGTGCACATGCACATCCACACACCAGCCTCAACTCCCTTAGCATCTAGTTTCTACTGTCTCCACATGTTACTGTTCATGCAATGCCACCACATAATTATGTTACTGAATATAACATTATTATTATTATTCTGCATCCAGATATGACATCATCATTGAACTAACAACTTTATACCACCAGCACCAAATACACATACCCATATACACACATAGCATGCATACATACAGGCATGTACACATGGACACGCACACGCATACATGCACACACACCCAATACATCCACACACAGTCACCATTACCATCTCCAGCCTCAACTCCCTTAGCATCTAGTTTCACTTCCATCTACTGTCTCCACATGTTACTGTTCATGCAATGCCACCACATAATTATGTCACTATTATTCTGCATCCAGTTATGACATCATCATTGACACCAACCTAAAACCTTGGCTGATTGAGGTATGTATGGGCCACCTTCCTTCTCGTTTGCTTGCTCAGAATCCTTAAGGATGTCTTGCATGTTTTCTTGTCACAAGAATGCTTATATTCACTGTAACCAAGCATCCCGGTCCTACCAATGACTGAGCACATCCTCGTTCATACCCCATCTCCTGATCACTCCAGTGCAGCTGATGAGGCCTGGTATTGGCCAAAATGCACCCTGCACAGTGTTTGACTTTGCAAAACATCTAGGCCTGCCTTTTTTATTCTCAAGAGATGTGTGTTCATGCACATTACCCCAGTTATACTATTCCATGACTGATTACATCCCCATTCATGCACATTACCATGCTATATTCTTATCAATATCTCTCAGGTGAACGCCTCACCTTCCTTGTCCCACACCACTCCTAGTGACCGTGTCATGAAGACCTCCCTCATCAATGACATCATTAACATTGTGTTATCTCCTTCTGGATTTCCAGAGTATGCATCTATTAAACCCTCTAATAGAAAATGCAGTGGCATAGGTACAGAAGGGTAGTCCGGCAAGTATGGCCTGAGGACACAAACAGCTTCTGTGCTAAGTGCAGAAGTATGTAGGAAGATCTGGGGGCATCCTCCCCCAAACAATATAGTAATTTTAGAGTCTCTCGGGGTAATTCCAAGGCCACTTTTAGGTATCTGTCCTACACACCCCATGTGCAAGTTCATCCCAAGTTACACAGGAATTATATAGGTATATATACGTCACTACTTTCTGTTTGCAATGCAGATTTTCACTACGTGAAGTAGCTACTATAAATAATGAAAAGCTGGGAGGTGGTCCGAAGCTAAGAGGAGTGGACAGTGTTGAGGCTGTGAAACTGATTTTATATATGTGTTGAAACTGTCTGTTGTTTGTTAAGATGTGCAGTACACAAATGTGCATGTTATAGAAGTGTCAGAGCACAAGTGGAATGAGAAACAACTTGCTCCGGGTCTCTGTAGTGCCAACAGTGCAGCCTAACAACATCTTATTACAGTCTTTCTTTGTGATTATGGTAGCAGACTCTTCTTTGAATCTGCTATGGCAATATTTTGGTAATCCAGCAGCAAACCAGATTCATCAAGCACACTTATCTTTCTGGATGTCTTTGTCTTGCAGTGTGAAGTGGAACAAATCTCCTCCTAAAGGAGCACTTGGAAAATTTGAAACACTGTAGGTTATTAACTATGTCCTGTCCATGAATAAATAATCACCACTTATGCATTGGTTTTAGTACCAACTGGATCTCGTGCTAACACTCTTGCTGTGTTTAGTTTCGTGAGCCAGCTGCGAGGAAAATCTGGCTGTCACGAGACTATCCAGTGTTTTGTTATTAATGCTCAGAACACCAATGTCACTCACTACACTGTACATTAGGTATGATGAGGAGCTAGCTTTGGCTGATGCACGGGAAAGAGAAGTGAAGTCAAGGACAGGCCACAGAGGCAAACTGAAAACTGAACCCAGAAAGCCACTATCTTGGAAGTGACTCAATACGACACACACGAGTACTTGTGGAAGAGACTATACTTATTTTGTATTGCATGTAGTTATCCAATGGCAAGATACCATGCATTGAGTCTTCACGTTTGGCCAAGGGAGGGGCTCCAGGCCTTTGAGCCAGTGGGAAGGGCCATTCGACGGCGCTGCGCACGCTGTCAAGTCTTTGTCTAACCTTGATGCAGCGCCGCGAATGATTGCATGTCTTGCTCATCAACTTCTTGCATGGTAAGTTATATAGATGCATGCAATACTCATGGGGAAGTATATTTGCTTCTGCTAACAATATTCATCCTGCAATATATTCTGAATTTTGTTCTCCGGTCTGAATAGCACAATTAATGATTGAAAGACCCTGTTGCATTGTTGAGCAAGCAGCTATAGAAGTTACTGTCCCTCTGAGTGGCTCCTGAACTAAGCTGAAGGAGGGCATGCATGGAAGCAAAGCACAAATCAACGTACTCCATTTATTGGATGAAATTGGCCCTGAAATGGGGTAGAAATGGATTAATTCTTAAGACTACCTAGGATTCTTCGATGCAGTGATACAGCATAGCTTTCCCCTTGTGATTAATTCACTCATTGGTACCTCCTTGGTAGGTGTAGCTACTAGTTATAATTACAAGACTTAAAAAACATTAAAAATGTAAAAAGATGTAGGGATGGCATGCCAAAAAGTATGCAAACAAGGTAGAGATGATCATAAAAGCAAAGGTCTACATATTGGCAAAGCCCCATCCCTACATCTTTTTCACACTGCAGTTAGACAGTGCATGGGTAGTCTTTACTAGCAGTTCATGGCTGTAGCCTCATTCTCAGGCCATGCACTTTCTAGCTCCCACCACATGGCCTGGGAACGAGGCTAATATGAGCGTATAGATATGTGTGCCTTGTAGGTGGCTACCAAGGTTAGTAGTTTTATTGCCAACATACTACTTGTGGTGACAGTGGTACCCTTGTTATATGCCTCTGGTATAACCTAGACAGTGAGCTCGAGTGGGCTGCAGACTGGTCATAGTAATCAGTGTGTAAAACTCAAGCACTCACGCACAGTGTTAGTAACTGCATGGATGGGTGCAGATTCAGCTCTCGAGCACGCTGTCTAACTGCAGTGTGAAAAAGATGTAGGGATGGGGCTTTGCCAATATGTAGACCTTTGCTTTTATGATCATCTCTACCTTGTTTGCATACTTTTTGGCATGCCATCCCTACATCTTTTTACATTTTTAATGTTTTTTAAGTCTTGTTTCTGTACTTTTTTTGATGTTAATCTCAGTTACAGTTAGACCTAAGCCTAAGAAGAATATTTCAAGTGTAACCACAACACCAGAACTTGAAGCGGCGTTGACAGTTTAGTAGTGATTCCAGTGTGATATCTGCCCTCCCTGGAGAAAAGTGTAATAATTATGTGCAATATAGCCAGCTAAAACCTGATGAAGGGCCAACCACTCTCCGTACCAAACTTTGTGAAACCAACTTCATGATTCAGTTGTCAATCACATGACGACTGACCAGCTGCAGCACAGAATACTATCATAGCTACTGACAACAGACCATCCTAGCTTTACAGTTCATTGAAGCTGTGAGTAGGCTAGTTTTAGTGTAGCTACAAGTAGGCAGCTGAATGCAGCGCCTTACCTACGTGGTGTTCATAAGCCTTGCCCAATGCCGGGAGGGAAAAAAACCGTGCCAACCATGCCCGCCCGCTCGCTTGTGTACTCGCGCTTCCAGACCAATGACCGTGGTCTTCGGTCTGGGAACGAGACTTCGTGTGCGCATGCGTACAAAATTAGAAAATGGCGTCCTTCGCAATGGACAGCAGCCTCAGAGTGTTGTGAATGGCTTTTGTTGACCAGGGTGAATTTGAAGCTATGAAGACGCTGAGTGGTTGGGAAGCTGAGCGCTGTGATGAGCATCCGTTTCGTGCTAAAATCAAGGTGAGTGCTTGAGCTGTTTTCGAGTTATCGTCGTTTGACAAGTGGTCTGAACAAAGAAAGAAGACGAAAAATGGTACTTTTGCTACCACACACTTTTGCGTTTAGCTGTCTTCCGCGTGGCTTTTGGCCACTTATATGAGTCTTGCTGATCACAAAGGCACTCAAAGAGGATGTCTGGGCTCTTAAATAAGCTTTTAGCGCGTTTGTGGTGAAGTTATACGGCTTTTGCTTAAGTATTGCATATATTGCGCGTCGGCGCCATCCCTACATAGAGAGTCTACCGACTCTCTGATAGTAAACATGCCAATGTATTGCAATGAAGGTGCAGTAGCTATTAAGTATGTTCAAAGTTCATCACCTCCTGTGGCTTATTTTGGCTTAGATGTCAGAGAACTAAAGGGTAGCCAGTGAGTGGCAGGTTATTTTCATCTAGCAGTCTGGCCTTGAAATTAAAATCAGTGCTGCATCCTGAGGAAAGTAATGCAGTTGGTCTGTGAGATCTGGCAGTATGAGAGGCACAGTGTGTGGTGGACTTGCAATGGCAGTGTTGTTTTTAGTGAAAGGCATGGTCTGAAGTAGTCCAGTTTCTGACTTTCCCTAGTATGTCAAACATTAGGCAAGGGATGTGCATGGTATAGCACTTGGCAGCTAGCGGAATCTTACGACTGACCTTTCTGAACCACCTCACAGCACCTTGGACCATGATTATTGGGCTCACAGTTTCTTTTGCCTGAGCTTTTGCACATGGTTGAGTCATATGACATGCAGTAGCATTAGATGTGTGTGCTTGTATGGACACTCCTATTACGTATACTAACTGACCATACAAGAAGCTGAATTATGGACTATACAAGTATGCATGTGACTAGGGATTGTCCAAAGAAGAATGGTGTGTTATCATGTGCATGACTTTTTGTAACTATTGTTTACATTGTTATTGTGTGCCAAGAATCACATAGTCAGCCTGACCTAAGTTACCATGTACACTGCATGCAAATGACCATTAAAGTCCCTACTGATGAGACGCCGAATACTGTTGCAAAATAGCACTAGAGGTATATTATGGAGTTGGATGATGATGTGGTGAATCACTTGAAAGTGTTTCAGGTGTGTTTAAAACGGCAGACATTCAGCTATATAAAGTTCTGTCTTGTCATTGCATAAGGAACCAAAGAAGGACATCAAAACATTGTACACTATAGTGCTATTGCCACCTAATTGCTATGGATACTGATAATTAAGTATTTTAATTGCTCTCAAATTCTAAACAAGTGTGTATAAATGTAACGGTGAACTCCAGAGCCATTTGATGTCAATTGTTCATGCACCTGTATAGCCTTGTTCCCAGGCCTGAGAGGGGGAGGACAATGGTTTTTCAGGCCTGGGAAACTTCCTAATGCACTTGCAGTTAGCTATCCGTTTACATGCTTCGTATATTGTCGTGGCTGAGTTTAATTATCATGTACAATGCCTGTTATTTTATTGGTAATATGCAGCTCGCCGAGCTACTATGATGGCTAGTCTTGGTGTGCTTCCAACGCTGCTAGTACTAGGGTTCGTGCACACCAGCAGCACAAGCCGAATGATTTGCATCAATGCCTCCACAACACCCAATTTACAGCCTGATATGTTGCAGCTGTACAAACCTTGTGATGAAATCTCTGATATCAATGGTGGAATGGTGCACCTCCGAATGGGAAACACCACCCTTCTCCTCCTACCAGGAATTCACAAATTGACAGATTTTGTCCTCATTGAGTCTGTTTCGGACATATCCATTATGGGCCAGGGACCAGGTAATGATGTTGTACTTACATGCCCTCAAGCAATTGGACTTGCATTTATAAACGTTACAAATTTGTCAATTGAGAATGTTACCATTGATGGATGTGCCGGCATGAAAGAAAACCACATGGTTGAGGTTTCTTAAACTGTTCAACAATATGTCCGTCTCAGTCCATATGGCCTTCAGACTAATATCGCTCGTGCTGTGATAATCGCAGAATGCTACAACCTCCACCTCAAGAATGTCGTCATTAAGGAAATTCTTGGTGTTGGACTTACTGCACTGAATGTTCTTGGTGACTCATACCTGACTAACGTCAACTTCTACAACAATTCACACAATAATAGCCTGTCGTCTGATGAAGAAAAGGTAGTTAATGTTGCTGGGGGTGCAGTATTCTACTTTGGTGATTCACTGCAGACGTACAAAGAAACGTATGAAAGTATGTTACATATAGAACGATGCACATTTAATGGAAGTGTTTCATCATCTGAGGTGAGCCGCCACATTCTAGTTGATGAGTTCTTTGAGATTGACGACCACCATACTACCCACAACCATAGCTATCCGCTTGACAGTGCTGGTGGACTTACGCTAATATTTTCAAGGTCCCAGAACGATTCCCAATATGTCTCAGTCACCAGTTCCTCTTTTGTCAACAACACGCATCAGAATGGTGGTTGCATGTACATTCTCTTCCATCGGAAAGTAACAAACGCAACTGTTTCTCTGGATGGGAATCACTTTGAGGATTGTCGAGGTGGGAGTATGGGAGGTGGACTGCTGGTGGGGTATGGCTACCCTGGCAAATATGTAGACCATTTCTATCAGTCACACAGAGTTGTAACGGTCAGGAACACTGAGTTTAAGTGCTGCCGTGCTACATGGGGTGGGGGCACAGCAGTTGTTTCTCTTCCAAACTTTGCTGCACTGGAAGGCAGTGAAAAGAAAATTGTGTTTGAGAACTGTACCTGGTTAAACAATTTTGGAACTGCTGGAAGTGCTTTGGCGTTTTGGGAAGGTAAATATCATGGTGTTCAAAGGAAATTTGGACTGGACATTTCTTTGGTAAACTGCACGTTTTTCAACAACTACATTGAAGGTGGGAACCTCCCACAGTTGAATTCTGCTGTGGTGAATATGGATGCAGTTTCTGTGAAGTTTTTTGGGAAAATTGTTTTTGAAAGTAACCAACTGAGTTGTATTGGAGCAACAAGGAGTGAGCTGCAGGTTTATGGAGAGTTTTTGGCCCAAACAACACAGGTCATATATGGAGGAGTACTGGACTTTCGAGATGCTTCCTTTCTTGTTGTGAAAGAAGGGGCGAATATTTTACTCACTAACAATACAGCTCTTTGGAGAGGAGGGGCTGTGTCAGTGAATATGTTTGCACCATGGCCTCTTTCTAACTTCAGCAGCTGCTTTTTGCACTTCAAAAAGTTTCATTCATGCATGGTCCAGCCTTGCTATAATCTTACAGACTACAACAGAGATACAGGTCCTCCATACACCATAAGTTTCATCAATAACAGTGCTTCCTTTTTCGGCAATGAAATTTTTGGTGCAACATTTCATACTTGTCCTTGGTTAAGTGGTAAGAATGCAACTCAGTCTTTAACATTCATAGCAAATGAACTTGCAGAGATTATTCGCTTCAGTGTAAATATCAAAAGTAATCATGAAGCCATCAATGGGTACATGAACAATGTGTCTGTCGACCCCATGCCTGGGACTGTGATGTCTGGACAGGAGTGGAGGGCAAAAGTCACTGTACTTGACAATTTCAATCACACCGTGCCTGCTGTTAGTACGTTGCGCTTACCTTTAGAAAATGGAACTGTAAATACAGCTGGTGATTTTTCAGTGGATGGAACTATAGTCACATTTGTAGAACAAACGGAAAACTTGCGGTTTGTATTCAACGGCACACCAAATGAACTTGTCCGGTTTCAGTTTCTGCCTACTTCATTATTCCAACCTGTGGGTAACTTCAATTTTACATTCTCAGATTGCAACCCAGGTTTTCTTTTCAAAGAGGAGCTCAGATTTTGCATGTGCGATGATCAGCTGCTGAATCTTCACAGAAGCATCAAGTGCCACAAGAACGGTAGCATTTCACATGGACCACTGAGGTGGATAGGTTTCAAGAATTACACTAACGACAGCAGCAGCATATCCACAGATTACTTATATGTAATGAGCCTTTGTATTTTTGACTACTGCAATGAGAGCAGTAACTTGATCGAGAATCTTGCTGATAAATCTGAGCAATGTAATTACAATCGTACAGGGACTCTCTGTGGTCGTTGCAAGGATGGTTACAGCCGAGTATTGGGATCAAACAGATGCTTGCAATGCTCAAATCTGCACCTTCTCTACCTTCTGTTATACTTTGCCTTCGGAATTATACTTGTTGCCTGCATCTTTGCATTTCAGATAACAATCGCAACTGGTTACCTGAATGGAGTCATCCTTTATGCTAATATTGTCTCCACTTTCGCAAAAGTTCTGTTCCCAGTAAATGCCCAGCATCAAACGAATGTGGCACTCATCCTTATATCCTTTATCAACTTATCCATTGGTTTTGAAACTTGTTTCTATGATGGCATGACTGAGTTACAGTATGCTGCTTTGAAATTGACTGGTCCTTTTTACCTCCTCTTCATCATTGGCTGCATTGCACTTATTGCAAAGGTCCGTCCCAATCGCTTCCTTCAAGCAAATGTTCTTCACCCTGTGCAAGTTACAGCAACAGTTCTCTTCATCTCTTTTGCAAGCCTCTTTCAATCTGTCATTGAAATTCTTGAAGTAGCAGTACTCAACTTTCATGGCCATCACAGCAATGAAACAAACTTTAAGTGGCTTTTGGATCCAAACGTTACCTATGGTACAGGCCTTCATGGTGTACTTGTACCGATTGCTGTACTTATACTAGTGTTTGTTTTGATCCCTGAGGTTATTGTATTGATATTCTTTAAGCCTCTCCTGAAAGTGAAAGGTGTTGGAAGGATTCTCAGTCAGAAATGGTGGCCGTTTTTTGATGCATTTCAAAATCCCTATGTTGATCACCTCCGATTTTGGATAGGTATCCAACTGTTGCTTCGAGTTGCATCTCTTTCAATTGCAAGCTTCCAACAGCTAACAAATATTGAGAGTGCCAGCTTACGAAATTTCACCCTCTTCTTCATGATTATGTTGCTGATTACTTTCACTGTTGCTGAAGCTTTCTTCAAACCTTTCAAGGGAGTGATTCGAAATGTCGTCGACCTCATATTTCTAGTTAATCTTATCTATCTGTTGTCTACAGCTCTGTATTACAACCTTCTGAGGCTTTCAATCGAAGCTGATGAAAAGGACGTTGAGTTCATCCGAGAGGTACACTCAAGATCGGTTCAAACATGTCTAGATATGGCGATTATTCTGATTGCTTTCATTATCGCTGGGTTTCTGGTTGTGCGTTTCGGCCTACTAAAACTCTTTGTGAAGCGAGCCCTTCCAAGGTTTCCACAGCAACTGCAAAATGTAATTATTGCAGTCCTCCTTGATGCTGGATATACGAAGACTGATGTACGCCATAATAGGGTGAGAAGACAGAGAAATGTAGCACAGACACCCACAACAACAATAGTGAGTATTCCACGGGGTTCTTCTAGCGACCAAGAACCAGAGGAACTTGAACTGCGACCACAACGGCTGCAAAGTGAAGTGGAGTACTCCCGATATAGGGACTCGATCCTAGAGAACGTCTCAAGCTCACTATCCATTTGAGTGCTACCACATCAGCTAGTTTTATACTACTGTTAGGATTTACATGCCAGTTTGATATTTGTATATGTGTGTGTTTGCTGGATCATGGAGTGCAGAATCTGACACATGGCTACAGGCGGCGCACGCAATTGGCCGGCCGGTCACGGCGGGTCAGTATGTAGAAGGAAGGAAGTGGCCAATAATTAATTTTCGATAAACAATTTGTAAACGAACAGCTTCTGTGACCCACACTACTGTGTACTACAGCGAGTCTGAACTGTTCTGGGCGGTGTACTAGTGGCTGCTCCCACAATGTGGTCAGAGAACGAGACGTCCACGAACATCACCAACTCCACTCCCTTCCAGGAGAACGATGCTCGGTGGTGCTATGTCCTACGTAGACCCGATGCATGCGTGAGGTCAGGTACAATTTTAATACATAAGGAGGGAGGCCACAATTTATAGGTGTCTGTGGTTAACTGAAACGTACAACTAACCCTTCCTATAACTTGTAGAGACAAGGCTTTCTACAGATGAGTTCATCAATCTCAGACTGTATCCAACCCAGGACGTAGTCTGGCAACGCGAGACCATAGATAGTACAGTGACACTCTACTATGCTGACTGTACTAGTGAGCAGTGGGCTACATGTAAACATGGCACAACTTGACGAGATAACTACTTCTAGTACAGTAGATTGTTTTCTAGTACAGTAGATTGCTAGCATAATTCACGGGTCTGCTTGTCTGACACCAGTTCTAGAAGCTTGGTAAAGAAACAATCTTCCTGTGAAGATGCTAGTTAGCAGGACAGGTCTCAGTAGCACACTATTAGTACTGTCATACGTGGCTGTGTGTTTCTACCTGATAGATAGCTTTTCCTTAGAATTTAATGTGTGTGTGTGTTATGAAGGAAGGAGCCAGCTATACATGTTATGTATCCTTACTTTGTTTGCTGTGTCAGTGTATGATGAGTCATATTAATGATGTCATAGGATGCAGTGGTTTCGGTTCTCACCACATCTCTGATTGCATGCACTTTGGCTGAATGCCTGGTGTGTTTATTGGAGGGTGGGAAGGAGTTGCAGTGGTAAACAGATCAGAGATCGCCTACTGATCAACCTGCCCTCTGTCCCCTACAGAATTTCATTGCTGCTGCTTCTGGCGGTCATTACTGGGATACTCTGTACACTGAGGGTGAGTAGAGACAAGCTGGAAATATCTAGACAATTTGACTGATACACATATACACTGGGTACTGAGACTTGGGGATGTATAGCCGCTTGACTTGTGTCTTTTTACCTGCACAAGAAACCAGTCCCCATCTCCTGGTCAGCCCAGCATAGCTGATGAGGATTGATATTGGCTGAAATATGTCCTGTGCAGTGGGGAAACCTCTAGATAATAGCTAGTACCTTCTCTCTTCCTGTGCACTCTATTTTGAAACTGAAGTGCAGTGTGGTTAGCTCCATACTGTGTGAACCCCTTTCAAGTTTGGTTGGTACTTCAGCTGTCCACCTGCCCTATCCCCATCTCCACACACACACACACACACACACACACACACACACACACACACACACACACACACACACACACACACACACACACACACACACACACACACACAGATTGTTCAGTACCACTGCTACCGAGCAAAGAACTACCACCAATATATCATCTACTATATGGCACTACTGATATGCATTCTGAGGTAAGTACAGTTTAAATGATATATGTTCTAAGGTGTGTAGATATGCTTCCACTTGAACCTAAACGATCATTTCTATGGGTCACTATGTGAGCGAGGATCTAACCAAGGTTAACTGTGCAAAATGGATAAAGTAATGGGTACGAGCCCATCCTCCCATGTTCCCAGGCTCTCCTTCACAGCTGTCGTTACATAGTGTGTATACATTATGCGATAAAAGCTGGGGAAGCCAGGGAATGAGGTGCAACCAGCTGTCTTTGGTCTTAGTAGCTTTGGTCTGTGGTTTTGGATCTGGCAAACTTTCTCTTTGTTGCCAAAGTGAGCCGAGGTCAGCCAGTTCACTCCCACCTCTCATCAATGGCACCTGTGATTCTTCATTCTTGTGTAAAGTGCAAAGTTTAAATACTTGTCATCTTCCTTCGCTTTTGAAGTCATTTGTAAGTGGAGCTTGGGTAAAGATAGTCGTGTAGGAAGCGAGTACATTGTTTATGAGAGATAACCGCTGTTTAACAGATAACCCTGTGGTCGTGGGAGTGAAAGTCTGGGTGGCGCTGGTGGTGTCACTAGGTGTACTCATGCTGATCTTAGGAATAGTTTTTTGTAATATGGCATGCCTTGACATCATCCGCACCTTTTAGCAAGGTGTCCTGATTAGTTAGGTGTCCTGATTAGTTAGGTGTCCTGATTAACAAGTCGTCTGGAGTAGTAAGGTGTCCTGATAAGAGTATGAAGTGTTCTGATCAACCAGGTAAAGTTCTTAATTTAGTGATACCAGAATTATTTGCAAATATGCATCTGTATTTTCATGAGACCAACATGAATTCATTGAAGTATGCCAAGAATGTCTTCAGTGCCGGATATGTTGTGTATGTAATGCTACCTAGCTAGTCTGACACCTGGCTAATGTATTGATATTTACTGTTGTGTGTAGCCAAAGTGCATGATGACATCATTTTTATTGCGGTCTTGTGTGCAGTCAAGGCGGTCAAGAAATGCCTCCCTTATCATGATATAATATGATATTGCAGAAACTGGGAGGGGCCCTTAGTAGCCTCGTTCCCAGCCCTCATTCCGAAGTACGAATAACTGCAAGCGATGATAGCTGCGGTGGAGGACTGGGAACGAGGCTAGTCCTTTGAACTGTAGCTAGAAGATGTCCTAGTAGTCTCTGTGAACATGCGCAACAGTGGCATCCCCTGGAGTTTCAGTTTCCTCCATCGCAGATCGTCCACACACTTCATTGCTACACACCTCCATCCTCCCTTTGTCTTCTCCCTCCCTTCAACCAAAGAAAAATCATCATACAAGGAGACATGGCAAAAGCCTGTCATAATCACGAACAGCAGTGATTTAGCTCTAGGTCACAAGCGCTACAGGTTGTTGTGATGGGCAGAATTTTCTGCAGGGATTACCAAGGAACATTATCTGGTAATCTAGAGCTCACTGAGTACCCACTGAGTGAGTTTCACTCTAAACAAACAAGGGCTGTTTTTGTAAAACGATTTCACTTCCACTATGGGCAGCTAGAACAGCCTGTTTGTTTACGTCAGTCATGTAACACTAATTACTAGCTTCCAGCCTCTTCTTGTACCTGTCATAATCAAAGAGCAGCAACAAGGATTCTCGTGCGACAGAGCCCTGCGGTTGCATCAAATTATGTCTGCATATGTGGTCACGTACCTCTGGTAAGAACCGCCATTTGCCTTCTGCTATTTCACTACATGTACATCCACTCAAAGCAAGCATATCCACTCGCTCAGGCTTACCACCACAATGACCTGGATTTACCTGGTATATAGGGAGATAAACCAGTTGCAATCACGAGCTCAGAAAATTGTGTTGTGTCTGACACTTGGATGAACCCCTAGTGGGTTTCTCTCCCCACTATCTGGCACATGCACACATCTGTACCAAAGAAAACAAATCACCCACTTATCTCCCTGTGGCATCATTGTCCTTTTTGCTGAGTCAGCAAACACTGACCACTGACCTCACACACAGTGGATATTCATGGTGGTGGTATGTTGTGTGTGTGTACTTCCACAATGTTCTTTCCTTTAATGGGGTCTCTGTCTCTTGTGGTCACCTTGAAGGCTTTGTCTTAGATAAGACTACGTTTATCAGTCACATGTAGTACTACTCTATCTTTGCAAGGGTCAAGGCTTTGAGCTCTGGGTCAAAATATCTTGTTCCTGGCTTTGACACCACCAACTTTTATGGCAGTGGAACCTGGTGGTGTGAAATTCTGGGAACAAGACTAACTACCATAAGTGCATTTCATGGGTACATCTCAAGATATGCATGTACAGTTTGAGGCGAAAATAGAGGAAAGTGAAAAGGCTGGCAGCCACCGGGAATCGAACCCAGGACACCTGGCTTGTGCAGTCCAGTGCTCTGCCACTGAGCAATGACAATCAGACAACCACCAGCCCTCACATGTAAATTCTCTTCATTCTAACTTCTCTTTATTCTCTTATTTGCCTCATAAATTCTCTTCATTCTAACTATGTAAGAATTCTAAGCATGAACTGAAATTTTGGTCAAATTTTGGTCTTTTCTACTGTCTGAGGCAGTCAAAAAGCAGAATTCGAAAACACTTGGAATTTGATTGGTTGTTGCTATAATTCCTCAAGAACTTACTGTGTAGGAGTGGCATGGAACTGGTTCAGAGCTGTAGTGGTATGGAACTGGTTCAGATCTGTAGTGGTATGGAACTGGTTCAGATCTGTAGTGGTATGGAACTGGTTCAGAGCTGTAGTGGTATGGAACTGGTTCAGATCTGGAGTGGTATGGAACTGGTTCAGATCTGGAGTGGTATGGAACTGGTTCAGATCTGGAGTGGTATGGAACTGGTTCAGATCTGTAGTGGTATGGAACTGGTTCAGATCTGTAGTGGTATGGAACTGGTTCAGAGCTGTAGTGGCATGGAACTGGTTCAGATCTGTAGTGGCATGGAACTGGTTCAGATCTGTAGTGGCATGGAACTGGTTCAGATGTGTAGTGGTATGGAACTGGTATAGGTCTATAGTGGTATGGAACTGGCTCAGAGCTGTATGGAGCTACAATCACACATATATGAGTACTTTGTGTAGTAAAAGACCTTCTAGTTCTGGGCACCCCTCACATTTCAATGTAGGGGACAGCCTGTTGCTATGGCAATAGCCCATTGGTGGTGTCATTTTTATTGTGCAGTAAAGGTTATTTGCTGTTGCTATGGAAATGGCTACCAAAGCCACACATGAGTGGCTGTGAGTGGGAAGCTGTATAATGAAGCTGTTTGTCGGGGTTCTGTATATGTAGGGGGTGGTATAGTTTGTATTGTGTGCTTGGCCAACAGTAAATTGTGGTCACAGAGACAGTCTTTGCTCTTAGTAGACATTTACCCTGTGGTTATCTTTGGCTGTTGGTGAGGCTGTGATGTGGCCAGTGAATGTCAGAGAAAAAGAGCCTGCAGCCATGAACACTTGCATGGCTTGTGTTGCTAGGACTTCATCAGCCAGTTACCAAGGCTACCATACTACACTATGACTCTGGCGTACTCTTGTATTCAGCCATGCTTTGTGCGGGGAGAGCCTGGGGACGTGGCTAGCTCTGGCGTACTCTTGTATTCAACGAGGCTTTGTGCGGGGAGAGCCTGGGGACGTGGCTAGCTCTGACATACTGTTGTATTCAACCATGCTTTGTGCGGGGAGAGCCTGGGCTATACGGCGCTTCAGGATACGGATGTATTAGCAGGATCGTACGGTTTTGTGCGTTTATTGCACAGACCGAGTGTTCTAAACTCTCCATATCATCAGCTTCTTGTTGATAAGCTAATTGCATTGGTGGAACCTTTGTTCAGGTAGGCATAGGATTAGCCGGAAAATGCGTGAAGTTTCATTGACGGCACTACTCTGACATACTGTTGTATTCAACCATGCTTTGTGCGGGGAGAGCCTGGGGACGTGGCTAGCTCTGGCATACTCTTGTATTCAACCATGCTTTGTGCGGGGAGAGCCTGGGGACGTGGCTAGCTCTGGCATACTGTTGTATTCAACCATGCTTTGTGTGGGGAGCACCTGGGGACATGGCTAGCTCTGGCATACTCTTGTATTCAACCATGCTTTGTGCAGGGAGAACCTGGGGACGTGGCTAGCTCTGGCATACTCTTGTATTCAACCATGCTTTGTGTTGGGAGAGCCTGGGGACGTGGCTAGCTCTGACATACTCTTGTATTCAACCATGCTTTGTGCGGGGAGAGCCTGGGGACGTGGCTAGCTCTGGCATACTCTTGTATTCAACCATGCTTTGTGCGGGGAGAGCCTGGGGATGTGGCTAGCTCTGGCATACTCTTGTATTCAACCATGCATGCTTTGTGCAGGGAGAGCCTGGGGACGTGGCTAGCTCTGGCATACTGTTGTATTCAACCATGCTTTGTGCGGGGAGAGCCTGGGGATGTGGCTAGCTCTGGCATACTCTTGTATTCAACCATGCTTTGTGCGGGGAGAGCCTGGGGATGTGGCTAGCTCTGACATACTGTTGTATTCAACCATGCTTTGTGCGGGGAGAGCCTGGGGATGTGGCTAGCTCTGGCGTACTCTTGTATTCAACCATGCATGCTTTGTGTGGGGAGAGCCTGGGGACGTGGCTAGCTCTGACATACTGTTGTATTCAACCATGCTTTGTGCGGGGAGAGCCTGGGGACGTGGCTAGCTCTGGCATACTCTTGTATTCAACCATGCTTTGTGTGGGGAGCACCTGGGGATGTGGCTAGCTCTGGCATACTCTTGTATTCAACCATGCTTTGTGCGGGGAGAGCCTGGGGATGTGGCTAGCTCTGGCATACTCTTGTATTCAACCATGCATGCTTTGTGCAGGGAGAGCCTGGGGACGTGGCTAGCTCTGGCATACTGTTGTATTCAACCATGCTTTGTGCGGGGAGAGCCTGGGGATGTGGCTAGCTCTGGCATACTCTTGTATTCAACCATGCTTTGTGCGGGGAGAGCCTGGGGATGTGGCTAGCTCTGACATACTGTTGTATTCAACCATGCTTTGTGCGGGGAGAGCCTGGGGATGTGGCTAGCTCTGGCGTACTCTTGTATTCAACCATGCATGCTTTGTGTGGGGAGAGCCTGGGGACGTGGCTAGCTCTGACATACTGTTGTATTCAACCATGCTTTGTGCGGGGAGAGCCTGGGGACGTGGCTAGCTCTGGCATACTCTTGTATTCAACCATGCTTTGTGTGGGGAGCACCTGGGGACATGGCTAGCTCTGGCATACTCTTGTATTCAACCATGCTTTGTGTGGGGAGCACCTGGGGACGTGGCTAGCTCTGGCATACTCTTGTATTCAACCATGCTTTGTGTGGGGAGAGCCTGGGGACGTGGCTAGCTCTGGCATACTCTTGTATTCAACCATGCTTTGTGTGGGGAAGAGCCTGGGGACGTGGCTAGCTCTTGTATTCAACCATGCTTTGTGTGAGGAGAGCCTGGGGACGTGGCTAGCTCTGGCACTTCCAGCCAGTGTTTCTGACATTGAGTGGATGCACTATGATTGCTCGTAGAAATGACTTGTGCAAGCTGTTAAATAACACTACTTTCAAATTGCTGCTACTCCCTTCGTACAGACAAGGTCATCGACTGGTTTTCTTGCTGCAGCTAACGACGCCTGGTTTTGGCTGAAGTACATTTTGTCCATTGGGTGACTCTAGATCTACTTTTAATGGAGAGAGATGTAGTTCATTGATTGTTATGCAACACAGGTGTTTGGGGAGAACCCAGGGACTCCCCCTCACCCCACCATTTTCATTAGGAGTGACCACTTTAGTGAAAGCCTGTAGTTCTTGGTGGCTAGAGTGGTTTAGATTAACCTCTGTCCCAGGCCTTTCCCCACATTTACCTCAAGCTTTACTCCATGGCTCTTAAAGATGTCGAGTTTGCTGTCACCCGAACGTGGTGCATGACCTGTTCCCCATAGCTCCTGGTCATCCTCAGCATCTCAGTACCATCATCTCATCACCTCTCTCTGAGAAAATGAACTGGTCTAGTACGCATGCACCATTTTTGAGTATGACAACACAAACCTAAAATCCCAGTGCAAGATAAAATCTTTGGGTAGGCTTGGGATCAAGGCTATAATCAGACGTCATTAGAAGCTCTAGAGTTGCTATAGTTTTCGATATACGTCTTGGCAACCATGCATAGTTACCATTCCATCTTTCATGTGAATTGTTTTGGATCCACTTAGTGAATTATGGTCAAACCTATGCCCTATTATGTTACGCCAGGAATGTGGGTAAAACCTCTTATTATGCTCATTATTACAATCAGCCGTGTGTCATACACAGTATATGTGCAAGGTTTCACACACTGAATGTAGGTTTGTATTTGGCACTGAAAGTTTGGATGTAGCTGTTGTTCGGCCTGCCAATCACGGAGTCACAGGTACTGACTCGACCATGATTCCCATGAGATAAAAGAATACACGTGATGTTTACATACTCACAGTAGTTTATATACACACAACCACTTTCAGTGTCAAATTGTACATGTACCAAGGGCTATCGTGCCGCCTTTGATTGCATAGAGGGTAGTCTTTGCTAACTAATCAGGGATGGGTACCCCCTAGTGCTAGCACGCCTTTGATTGTACAGAGGGGTAGTCTTGGCTAACTAATCAGGGATGGGTACCCCCTAGTGCTAGCACGCCTTTGATTGCACAGAGGGGTAGTCTTGGCTAACTAATCAGGCCCTAGTGCTAGCACGCCTTTGATTGTACAGAGGGGTAGTCTTGGCTAACTAATCAGGGATGGGTACCCCCTAGTGCTAGCATGCCTTTGATTGCACAGAGGGGTAGTCTTTGCTAACTAATCAGGGATGGGTACCCCCTGGTGCTAGCACGCCTTTGATTGTACAGAGGGGTAGTCTTTGCTAACTAATCAGGGATGGGTACCCCCTAGTGCTAGCACGCCTTTGATTGTACAGAGGGGTAGTCTTTGCTAACTAATCAGGGATGGGTACCCCCTAGTGCTAGCAAAGACAGTATGGCATTCTGGTCATACACCTACTTCACCACAGCTATTGTATACACAACACTAGTTTCAGCGTTCAATTTTTGATAGGCTCAGCAGTGGTCTTGGCTAACTAATCAGGGATGGGCAATCCCTAGTCCTACCAAAGACCTCACGTACAGGATGCTGGCATCTTTATTTAACCACAACCATTGTGTACACTTCAGCCTCCTATGAGCTATTGTGGACACACCCACTTCTGCCACCTATGCACTATTGTAGACACACCCACTTCTGCCACCTATGAGCTATTGTGGACACACCCACTTCTGCCGCCTATGAGCTATTGTGGACACACCCACTTCAGCCTTCTATGAGCTATTGTAGACACACCCACTTCTGCCGTCTATGAGCTACTGTAGACACACCCACTTCTGCCACCTAAGCTATTGTAGACACACCCACTTCAGCTGCCTATGAGCTATTGTAGACACACCCACTTCTGCCGCCTATGAGCTATTGTGGACACACCCACTTCAGCCTCCTATGAGCTATTGCAGACACACCACTGTTCAGTTGTTGGTAGACACAGCAGTAATCTTGGCTAACTGTATAGGGATTGCAGATCCTCAGTCCTAGTATGAAAACCAAACATCCGACTGTGAGTCAGATGCTTTACGCAGACTCAAAGCAGCTATATGCACACAGTTACTTTCAGTACCGACACAACGGTTACCAGCTAGTCTAGTAGATCCCCAGTTACAGTAGTCTCATGTCCACACTCCCTGGGTAAGAGGCTACAGTTCCAGTAAGCTCACATAAATGGTATTTTACACAAACTCAAAGCAGTTGTAGGCACACAGTACCGACACAGCAGTTGGCAGCTAGTCTTCAGTGAAGACACGCATCACCTAATTTTTAACTTTTGCTTTTTGCCCTGTGTGTCTGTTTTTTTTTGTCAGGACTGGTGGTTGCCCATCCCTGATTAGTTAGCCAAAACTGTATATCGTGTATGGAAGGTTATTTTCATGGAGTACCAATCTGTATCATAGTGTGGTCAAGTTGCAAAATTTCAGGAATTTACATGCCATGAGTGTCTGAGTGCTGCTCAGTTTGCGTTCTGCATCCCGCCCGTTGGCAATCTCATTTAAGAACAAAAGTGTCAAAAGTAGAGCCAGGTACAGAAGCATGGCTAGCATTCTTGTGGCACGGTAGTTCTTTTCCAACACTCACCTTTCTAGTCTCATTCCCAAACCCATGGTATGGTACATGCACTGTACTGAGGGTCTGGGAGTGAGACTACCACCTTTCAAAACAGGTGATACCCTGTCATGCATGACTGGGTATTGAAGCACCAGACCTTCGTGCAAGCTTTGTCAAAATTATTGAATCAGTGTCAAGATTACGGTACCAGCACCTGAACTGAAAGTATCAGTGTGTATACAAATGCTTTGAGTTTGTGTACAACAAATATGTGACCAGCGTTTATAGTATTGTTGTGAAGGATTGGGGATCTCCAAGTTAGCCACATATTGTTATGTCTAGAATCAGTTGAATACTGAAAGTAGCTGTGTGTATACAGCTGTTGTGAGTTTGTGTACACATACAACCTTGTGTGACAAGTCACGCTGTTAAGGACACCGTTTATCACACTGTTTATCGTGACAGTTTCCAAGAGTGAATAAAAAAAAAAGCACTCATACAATTTCTCATGGGTCACCTGCATCAAAGTTTGGCCCCTTATTGAATGCCATTCAGGGTTTCATATGCAACCAACTGGTTGAACACTGCTCTACATTGCTTGCTCAGACTCACCCCCACAATGTTCCTAATGTTATTATTCCCTCTTGGTATTTGAACTGACAGTAGATGTAGCTACGGAAGTAGGTGGTAGTGTTTGTGTAGTCAGAATTCCATCTTCCAATGAATTGTATTCGAGTAACCAATCAGCGGGGAGATAATATACTTGTGTCGCCAGATTGGCAGACCCCACCTTCTCACGAGGAAAAAGATCTGGGGACTATTCTTGACTGTGCCAATTCAGCCGTCTTGATTTTGAACAAGCCAATGATTATGTGTATCTTTATGACATGCTGCATTGGATAGTGAGCAGCACTTGTATGACGTAGCAGTATTTTGTTCAGAATTGAAACTGCTGACTTGGTACAATCAAGAGAGCGCTCCATGGTCACCAGACCCTTTTCCTCATGAGAGAGTGGTGTATGGGCACAAGGCTAGATTGGCAGTACCATAGATCTGGAAGTTTTCACGTTAAAAATATTTTGTCACTCAACTGTTCCATAGCAAAATTTTCCCGATCTACAAACATCTATTTGCCTGTAGTACACATCTACAGTAGCTATATACCTCACCACTCTATTTGAATAGTGCAGCATCACAATGAAGACAGTGACTGTGATGTGAACCGCCATACCCCTCTCTCCTCCACAGTACCATCCACTGGGCCTATGTAGAGACACCTGTCTTTGATTTCATCAACACCTACCTCATTGTACTGCAGGTAAGTACATGTATGTACCCCGCCCCCCTCCCCTACTTTCTCCCACTTCCTCATGGCACTGTACATGTACTTTATTGGATGTTGCTTAGCAACCAAATCTTTGAATAACACTAAGTAGGACGGGTGGAGGTACTTGTGATAAACGGGTGTGAAAGTGAGTTAAAAACAAGTTTGCATTCTCCAAATAGAGCTAAATACTTTACTGATTTCAAGAACTCCTTCCCTTACTCCTTTGCTGTTGCTCTCATTTCGGCCTCCCTCCCTCCCTCCCTCCCTCCCTCCCTCCCTCCCTCCCTCCCTCCCTCCCTCCCTCCCTCCCTCCCTCCCTCCCTCCCTCCCTCCCTCCCTCCCTCTCTCCCTCCTTTCCTTCCAGCTCCTGGTCATATCACTCTTCTTCTTCACATGGGCTTCACGTATCTTGCAGCAAGAGAAAGCCTTCAACTGGTATGAATGTTCTCTGTGACTGCATGTTTCATTGTATTCTGTAACGTAACCCTTTAACAGCCGATGACGCCTTTTGCCGTCATCAGTTTTTGGCCACATGTTAATCGAAATTGGTACACACACACACACACACACACACACACACACACACACACACACACACACACAACACACACACACACAACACACACACACACGCACACACGCACACACCTACTCTCTCCTGCAGGATTATATTTCCTATTCTAATTGTAGCCCTCCTCTACTTCACTGCGGTTGTACTGTGGGCATGCTTCACCATTGTGCAAGTCAAAAAGGAATGCACACGTACGTAAGTTCTAGTCATGTGACTTTCAACCAATCACACTCCTCATATTCATTAAGCACATGACTATGCTAAAAATGCTTTTAATGGCAGCATGTTGGATTGAATAAGGTGCCATTGTGCATACCAGTTCACAACAGATATGTCTGAAATATATAGTAATGTGCAGTAGCAGGGTTCTCACTAGGCCTTAAGCGGGTGGTTTTGCACTATTTGGTTAATTGCAGCACCATTTGGATGTGGTGAATTTAGGTAAGAGCACTATTTGGATCACTTCATAAACCCTGCCCACAGCAGTTACTATCCTAGCTTCCCACTTAGCATTTCAATAGCTGTGTGTACAGAGGGCGTTTAGCGAGAACCCTGTTCAGTAGAACCTCCTTTATCCGAACCTTGAATATCTGACTGCACGGATTATCTAGACGGCATTCATGTGGGCCATACGAGTACACAGGTGCTATTTGCATGTTGATTCACATATCCAGCCATTTCACATACCTTGCCATGGTCTGATTCTGTTGTGGTGAGATAAGCGAGGGTCATTGTGCTGCAGGAAAACGCTGCAAAATCGTTCTTTCACTCGGGGGCCCCTCCCCCCACTGTCTACCTGGGTAGACATTGACCTCACTCATGTAATAAACGCTCCTAGGCCTTCCCCCTCCATTTTTGCATGCTGTAAAGCACTCAAAAACTGCAAGGTGGAAAGACGACAACAATGCAGGATAAGTTGATTCCGAGAAGAGGTGTTTCTGCGTAGCAATTTGTGTTGCAGATGTGTCTGTTGATCAAATGGATAAGAGATGTAGTGATTGATGTCATATTGTGGTGCATTGTGTGGGTGGATCAAAGTGCTACTTTTGCTGTGCTGAGGTGAAGTGTACATCACAGATGCTGTATGGTAAAATGATCTGTGATGACAGAGCAGATAGTGAGATTTTATACCCATTTTATATCTTCACTTCCTTCCCTCTGTCTCTTTCTTTCTCTCCTCTTCTTTGCTCTTCTTCCTCTCTCCTCTCCCTCTCTCCTCTCCCTCTCTCGTTTCCCTCTCTCCTTCCCTCTCTTCTCCTCCCTTCCCCCCCCCCCCCCCCCCCCCCCTCCCCCCCTCCCCCAGGTGTCCAATGGCTTCTCTTCTCCTCCTCCCAGCTGGTAATAGTGCAGTTGTTCCTGGTAGCGGTTGTCTACATCACCAGAAAAATCAACCATGTCAGAACATCATACATCAACAGACTCTCACAAAAAGCTCAGCTCTGGGGGTGCGAGTGTGTGTGTGTGTGTGTGTGTGTGTGCGTGTGTGTGTGTGTGTGTGTGCACGTGCATGTAGGGTTGTGTGTGCATGCACATACAGATAGCATGCATGTAGTAGTCCCCACTTCCCGGTCACCCAAGCACAGCTGATGAGGCTTGGCATTTCAGGAAACATGCAATGGGTGACCTTGTACAACATCTACGCCTGTCTTTTTTCAGGGAGATGTGGTTCATTAATTGTTTGTGTATACGTGTGTGAATATGTGTGTATGCATGCATAATTTTGTATTTGACCTTATAGTAATGTATGAGCGCAAGAGTGACAGCTGTTGCTGTAACATGACCTAGATATTGGCTAACCAATGGTTTATCTTGTCTTATCTCTACCCAGGCTGACCATTATTTATGAGATTGTGTCAGTGACGACCTTTGGATATGACCTTTACTTACTTATAAGTAAGTAGCCTGGTATGGCTTCACATTAATACCCAACTTTGAAAATACTTTTCATTTCATTCTTCACTATAGCCAGAGACGAAGACAAGGATTGTGGAAAGATTTTTGTAAGTGTTCAGCATAGTGCTGTTGCTTGCTCTCAATATCAAGTAACCTCCCGCCTCCTCCTCCTCCTCCTCCTCCTCCCTCCCTCCTTCTCCCATCTTTCCCTCCCCCTCCTCCTCACCTTATCTCCTTCTCCCTTTTCACCTCTTTCCCTTCTCTCCTCCCCCTCTCCTCCCCCCTCCTCCCCCCTCCTCTCCTCTCTTTTCCTTCTCTCCTCTCCTCTCGCCCTCTCCTTTCCCCCTCTCCCCTCTCCTCTCCTTTCCTCTCCTTCCCCTCTCCTCTCATTCTCTCCTCCTCTCCTCTTCTCTCTTCCTCTCCTCTCCTCCCCTTCCTCCTACTTTTCCCCAGACAAGCAGCACTGTTGGTGGAACAATAATCTACATTGTGCACAAGGTGTTGAAGTACCTTCTCTCTCAGTGGGCCATCTGTTTCATCTTCTCTCCACTGAAGAGAACACCCGTGGAGGGAGGCACAGATACCTTGTCGTGGGCAGGAAAACCCGTAAGTAGTTATATAGCTAGCTAGGTACATTGATTGGTTGATTGATTGATTGATTGGTTGATTGATTGATTGATTGATTGATTGATTGATTGATTGATTGATTGATTGATCGATTGATTGAGTGGTTGGTTGATTGATTGATTGATTGATTGGTTAGTCGATTGATTGATTGATCGATTGATTGAGTGGTTGGTTGATTGAGTACGTACAGAGCACATACATAGCCAAAGATAGGTAAAATGCACAGTGTACCATCTAATTAACCTCAGGTTTCTTCGCTTTTGCTGACAGGGGTCACACCTTTTAAAATGTACTTTCAAGGCTTGCTTTGGTTGCAGTGAAAAGCTAAAGAGATGTTAGACCCTAGTCTCATTCCAAGGCTCTCCCGTTCCAGATTGCAAACATTGAAGTTGTGCAAGTGGGAAGAACCTGGTATTTTTTCTCATATGAGCACCGTCAAAGGTCGAAAGAGGGTAGAAAGCTCTTAATTGCATGTGGGCGTGTTCGGAAACTCAAAACAGCAGAAAGAGCAAAGGTAGTGGGTGAATATCTAGCTAGCGAGGAGCAAATGTCCTACACGCCAAGTGTGAGCATACAGTTGGATGAACAGCATGTAAAACGTTGCCTTTTTCTTCTGAAAATTCTGACCCTTTTCTGGCTCTTCCCGCGTATTTGCATTCCAGAGCGGGGGAACCTGGGAACGGGGCTAGTAAAGTGGCAGAGAGCCTGTGGTTTTCTCACATGAGTAACGTCAGGACACTCAGACTTGAGGCAACAGAACTGTCATGCACAATATCGAGCATGTAGTTAGTTGAACGAAGCACTGCCTGTTTGCTCTGAGAATTGTTATTTTTGATTATGATATTGTTATACTCACATGAAAAGAGATACCAGGCCCTCTCCCAACTTTACCATAATTAGTTATTGGAAGCAACAGAAATCTGGGCGGGGACTGGAAATGACCAAACTACAAGAGGCTGAAGGGCGGGGCCTGGAAATGACCAAACTACAAGAGGCTAAAGGGCGGGGCCTGGAAATGACCAAACTACAAGAGGCTGAAGGGCGGGGCCTGGAAATGACCAAACCACAAGAGGCTGAAGGGCGGGGCCTGGAAATGACCAAACCACAAGAGGCTGAAGGGCGGGGCCTGGAAATGACCAAACCACAAGAGGCTGAAGGGCGGGGCCTGGAAATGACCAAACTACAAGAGGCTGAAGGGCGGGGCCTGGAAATGACCAAACTACAAGAGGCTGAAGGGCGGGGCCTGGAAATGACCAAACTACAAGAGGCTAAAGGGCGGGGCCTGGAAATGAGGCCAGATATGATAACCCCAGGTATTACGAAGTCATGTAGATAGTAATTATGCATGTTTTCCCCCCTTCCTCCCCCTTCCTCCTCCCTTCCCCCTCCCTTCCCCCTCCCCCCTCTCTTCCCTCCTTCCCTACCATCACCGCCACCACCACCACATGCACACACTACACCTAAAGAATTACCAGTCCACATTCAAGACCACCAGCAAAGACGAAGAGGAAGAAGAGGAATCACAAGAATCTCTTTCCTACTACCCTATCAATGCCCCTCTTCCTCAACGCAACTATCCCATCTTCCCAAGAAGCACGCCTCTCTCCCCCAACAGCTACCAGAGTAGCCCCTGGCTCAAGACCACCCCCGGACAAAGCTTCCCTTCCCCCAGCATGCGGGCCATGCAATCATAAGAGGAGAAACCGCAAATTTAAAGGTAGTCAGATTAATAAAGTCAACAGCTTTACCCAGAGGAGATTGGAAGCTAGTAATTAGTGATACGCACGGGATAGCATCATAGCAAGTAGTGGTACGTGAATGACTTAATCATATGGGCTGCTATAGAGGCCCATAGTGAAATGTGAAATTGATTTTCACAACGACGCTTGTTTGGAACAAAACTCGCTCAGTGGATACTGTCAGGTGAGCTCTAGATTGTCTGTTATAATTCTTCGTTATAAGTTAAGCATTTGAGCAGTTCTTGGGAATCCCCTCAGACTACTGAGCGAGTTTTGTTCCAAACAAGCGAGGGCGCCATTGTGAAAATCGATTTCACATTTCACTATGGGCCTCAATGGCAGCCCGTATAATTACGTCATTCACGTACCACCCACGCGCATCACTAATTACCAGCTTCCAACCTCCTCTGAGCTTTACCAATAGAGTAAGTACAGCAGAAACAGCTTGCAACAAGCATGGCTGTCAGTGGGAAACCACAATTGATTTACTGTGTAGGAACCAAGAAGAAAGGCATGCTGAGGCGGGAAAGATAATCAGATTCATACTTGGTAAATCAATTGTAGTTTTCTACAGTTCAGCTTGAAAGACTTTTGCAATCTGCTGTGAATCTTTTGGCTATTCGGATGCTGATTTGACTGTTTGTTGAAACCATCCTCTGGTAGGGATTCCAGATGAGCAAAATTTTCCACTAGCTATATAATTATACTGTCAAACTTCAATTTTATTTGTTGGCATGCAGCTTTTAGCATTCTCTATTGAGTAAAACCACTTTCAAGCTGCAAGTTTTGCATTTAAAAGTGCATTTTAGCGTTTCTTCCAAATTTCTGAAGTTGACAATATTCTCTGCCAAGGCTGAATATGTGCTGCTCTAAAAACACTTAAACCTATAGCTAGCTTTCTGCTGACCGCTAGTGCAGTACTCAACTGAAGTTAGTTTTCATGATTCTGCATCCTCAGCCTAGCCAGAAATCTGAATGCTGGTTTACCAGAGGATGTTTCCAACTTTCAGAACAGCTTCAAGTCTAAAACCAGTATAGCCAGAGATGCATGGTCAGCAAAAAAAATCCTTTCCATTATGTTTTCTGAGGCAAGAGCCAGCTGGGATTAAGCCTTCTCATGCATGAGTGATACATAATTGTGTGTGGATCTTTTCTCCAGATCATTGCTAATAGGACATGTCAGCGGAAGTCAAATGGAAATTCAAGTCCTTTCTCCCTCAACTCTTGTTGTTCATGTGACACCGTTCAAGTGTATGTTGTATGTGCAGTATTCGTAAAGTATTTATCCGGCATATATTATTATTATATTTTACGTGTATTTTATATCATTGTAGACCTACATGAACACATGTATGACATTGTATTTTTTCCTTCGGCCTGGATGAAGCTCTCAACTGGTATTGCTCAATTGTATGAGTACCTTTTGTTCATTTTGATGCTGTGTGTGTACCCTCCTTTCTACTGTGTGTGACTGTGTGATAAAACTTGTTCAACACTGTATGTGTCCATAAGGGATAATGGTTTGAAGCATGCAGGCTGAGTTGGGGAGGCTTAGGGTTCGAGCATAGCTGTTTATTTTCTTCAGAGCATGCATGGACTCATCTGCTGCCATGGCTTGCATGATATGTGTACTCTCTGAGGAACTGGGTATGCATGCCTATTCCTTTTCTGCTTGATATTCATCTCGTATAAATTATTCTTCAACGGCTTGCAAATTATCTACATTCACAGAGATGACAGAGAACATATCATCTCCAAGGTTGCCAGTTAATTATGTCAAGTGTTCTACAACGATTGCAGCAAAGCATAATTATCTCATCTGCTATTGTGATTTGTGCAGTGTACGCCACTTGATTTTCAAGCAACACCTACAATGTGATGTATGATGTGCATGTATGCATGCATAAACATGAAAGACTAGAATGGTCTGGGGCATGATCCCCCAAGAAATTTTTAGATGCTCTGAGATTGCTTCTGAGGCCATTTTGGGAGGGAAGCAGAGCCGTAGTAGCTACATAGCTCGCAGAGTATTGCATCTAATTTTTGGCTGTCAATATACACATTTACCAAACCAGTTGACATCAAGTTTCCGCAAGAGAACAGCAGAACAGGTGAGGTGACAGATGGTGAAATAGAATACTGAAAATAGGTCATAAGAGCATCAAGCTTTTACGACAGCAAAATGCCAATTTACCATTCAGGATAACCTGACATCTGCCTACAAGCCTGCTAACTAGCCTCTTAGATAAAAGGCCAATGAACGATGCATAAATATGCATATTTATAATTTATGGAAATTGTTGATCAGTTGATGATTCCAAATAATAGAACTCTAGCCTCGTTTCCAGGCCCCGCCCAGCTTTGTTGTACTGCAAGCGACGGAAAGCTGGGTGGGGCCTGGGAACAAGGCTAGTAGAACTCTACATATTCATGTCTATATCAAAGGGCACAGGGAATATTTAATTAACACCAAAACAGTGCTGGCCAATCAATCCAAGCAGGGTATCAACAAGAAGCTAAGGGCATAGAAACTTGTAGTCTTCATGTAGATCAGAAGTCTTCATGTAGACAATATACTGTTAGAAACTTCTAGATCATTCAACGTTACTTGTCACTTACGTCATTTCCTCTATGTATTTCTATCTTACATAACATCTAGTCTAGTTAAGGGTAAATAGAGCTGTATTGTATGCATTGTAGAGAGTCAGAGTTACAAAGATATAATACTCTTCAACTGACAGTTTTAACTGTTTGGTGAAATAGGCGTGTTACAATATAACCACCAGCCTGACTCTGAGGGCAGAGCTGGAGGACAAGAGAGATTATTGTAAATCCCTGACTACCGGTACTATGCATCATGTCATACACTCTTCAATCTGATTGGTCCTTGTTGTAGTTGGTAACATACGAGGAAGTTTACGCTGTAAACAAGGTAGCTCATAGGAAACAACATTTCTACAATTTCCTGTGGTATATAAAACAGAATCTACAACTTCCGGTCAGTATACGGAAAATAATACCCACCTGTTCACTGTGTTACTACAGAAACATGGGTAAAGTGGAGAATATAATTATAGAGAAAAAATCAACTGATCCACTTGTTATGTGCGGCTCACTCAGGCTGGTGTCATTGAAACTGTCTCAGAGAGTGGTAGGATGCCAACAGAACTTTTATGCGCGGCTCACTCAGGCTGGTGTCATTGAAACTATCTCAGAGAGTGGTAGGATGCCAACAGAACTTTTATGCGCGGCTCACTCAGGCTGGTGTCATTGAAACTGTCTCAGAGATCGAGTGGTAGGATGCCAACAGAACTTTTATGCACGGCTCACTCAGGCTGGTGTCATTGAAACTGTCTCAGAGAGTGGTAGGATGCCAACAGAACTTTTATGCACGGCTCACTCAGGCTGGTGTCATTGAAACTGTCTCAGAGAGTGGTAGGATGCCAACAGAACTTTTATGCGCGGCTCACTCAGGCTGGTGTCATTGAAACTGTCTCAGAGATCGAGTGGTAGGATGCCAACAGAACTTTTATGCACGGCTCACTCAGGCTGGTGTCATTGAAACTGTCTCAGAGAGTGGTAGGATGCCAACAGAACTTTTATGCGCGGCTCACTCAGGCTGGTGTCATTGAAACTGTCTCAGAGAGTGGTAGGATGCCAACAGAACTTTTATGCACGGCTCACTCAGGCTGGTGTCATTGAAACTGTCTCAGAGAGTGGTAGGATGCCAACAGAACTTTTATGCGCGGCTCACTCAGGCTGGTGTCATTGAAACTGTCTCAGAGAGTGGTAGGATGCCAACAGAACTTTTATGCGTGGCTCACTCAGGCTGGTGTCTTTGAAACTGTCTCAGAGAGTGTAGGATGCCAACAGAACTTTTATGCGTGGCTCACTCAGGCTGGTGTCTTTGAAACTGTCTCAGAGAGTGTAGGATGCCAACAGAACTTTTACTGTTCACTCACCAAATGGCTTCAGTATTAGATGTAGCCAATTCGCAGAATGTAGCCATCACAGAAGAAGCAAAAGTGGCGACCAGCATCACCGCCTCTGGAAATTTTTTTGTGGCATATTGTATTTCTTCGAATAGGCGCCCTCGAATAGTCCCCTACTCTCGAATAGTAGCCACACAATCGGAAGCTGTGAGTGAAATAAATGCCACCCTCAAACAGTAGCCGCGGCTAGTATAAGCGACACATGCACACATGTGCGAATACTTTCTGACGACAGTCACCAGGCTAGCGATGGGGCTGTTCATGTTGTATGACTCGTTTCCATGGCTGACAGCAGGACTGAGAGGCTGTGCAACTACTGTCAGTGTCTAACAGTCGTCACTGTATCACTCGTATGTGCCCAGCCATTGTTGATGCCTGCAGGCTTTTCAAAGAATGCTGCCCTCAAATAGTAGCCGGTATGAAAATGCAAATTTTGAATGAGAAGCTGGAACAGTATGTGATAAATGAGAAGCTGCATAGGACAGTTTGTGATGCAAGTTTTTATTGAGATGGTTAACCACTATGAAGGTACAATTAAGTTTGTAATGAGATGGTTAACCACTATGAAGGTACAATTACGTTTTTAATGAGATGGTGAAATGGTATGAAAATGCAAACTATCTAATTAAGGAGATGGTGGTATGGTTATGAAGATACATCATGAACAACCGGTGGAAAAGTAACTGCATAAAATATGATACTGCCAGCATGATTTGTGTAACCAGCAGAAGGCACTAACCATCCTCAGATGGTGAAGTGTGGATAATAGGATGTCTTTTGTCTTTATGACATCATGACATGATTTTTCTAAACGAAAATATAAAAGAACAGATTGACATCTTTAATCTTTTTTAAACATACGTTTTTGGTCACACTGCTGTTCGTAACAGGGAGCGTTCTTGGCTACTCAGTGTCTAAAGCAGCCCTTTCCTGGCTGCCCAATTTCTTGACAGCAGGTGCTCAAAAGGTAGACTTGTGATGGTTCACAGACAGTGGGAGATTCCACTTGACAGAACAGCTTTGAGAAGAAGTTTGTAAAGCAAAGAAAAAGCCTCGTGTTCATAGTCGCAAGTTTAACCTGCCAAGTGTACTATCAAGCAAAACACAGTGGAGACCTTTGCGTGGAAGTGTTCTAATGCTGGAGCAAAGATAATCAACAAAAGCTGGTTGCCACAATCACCACCTCTGCCTTTTCTTTCAGCCAACACGAGATGACTATGGGAAGTTTTTGAAATGAAAGTTTTTCCTTTAAAATAAAAATTTGCAAACAATCATTGTATAGGAGTTAGAGTCGTGTTTTTAGCCAGTCTTCAGGTCAGCAAGTTCCTGGAGATCCAGGAATGGGATGTCTTTTGTCTTTATGACATCATGACATGATTTTTGTATTAACGAAAATAAAAAAGGACAGATTCATATTTTTTATCTTTTTAAAATATACGTTCTTGGTCACACTGCTGTTCAGAACAGGAAGCATTCTTGGCTACTCAGGGTCTAAAGCAGCCCTTTCCTGGCTGCCCAATTTCTTGACAGCAGATGCTCGAAAGGTAGACTTGTGATGGTTCACAGACAGTGAGAGATTCCACTTGACAGAACAGCTTTGAGAAGAAGTTTGTAAAGCAAAGAAAAAGCTCCCTTACTCGTGTTCATAGTCGCAAGTTTAACCTGGCAAGTGTACTATCAAGCAAAACACAGTGGAGACCTTTATGTGGAAGTGTTCTAATGCTGGAGCAAAGATAATCAACAAAAGCTGGTTGCCACAATCGCCACCTCTGCCTTTTCTTTCAGCCAACACGAGATGACTATGGGAAGTTTTTGAAATGAAAGAAATAAAAATTTGCAAACAATCATTGTATAGGTGTTATGACATCATGACATGATTTTTTTGAATGAAAAATAAAAAAGAAAAGATTCACATTTCTTTTTTAAACATACGTTTTTGGTCACACTGCTGTTCAGAACAGGAAGCATTCTTGGTTACTCAGTGTCTAAAGCAGCCCTTTCCTGGCTGCCCTATTTCTTGACAGCAGGTGCTTGAAAGGTAGACTTGTGATGGTTCACAGATAGTGGGAGATTGACAGAACAGCTTTGTGAAGAAGTTTGTAAAGCAAAGAAAAAGCTCCCTTACTCGTGTTCATAGTCGCAAGTTTAACCTGCCAAGTGTACTATCAAGCAAAACACAGTGGAGACCTTTTATGTGGAAGTGTTCTAATGCTAGAGCAAAGATAACCAACAAAAGCTGGTCGCCACAATCGCCACCTCTGCCTTTTCTTTCAGCCAACACGAGATGACTATCGGAAGTTTTTGAAATGAAAGAAATAAAAATTTGCAAACAATCATTGTATAATTGTTAGTGTGATGTTTTTAGCCAATCTTCAGGTCAGCAAGTTCCTGGAGTTCCAGGAATAGGATGTCTTTTGTCTTTATGACATCATGACATGATTTTTTTAAATGAAAAATAAAAAAGAAAAGATTCACATTTCTTTTTTAAACATACGTTTTTGGTCACACTGCTGTTCAGAACAGGAAGCATTCTTGGTTACTCAGTGTCTAAAGCAGCCCTTTCCTGGCTGCCCTATTTCTTGACAGCAGGTGCTCGAAAGGTAGACTTGTGATGGTTCACAGACAGTGGGAGATTGACAGAACAGCTTTGTGAAGAAGTTTGTAAAGCAAAGAAAAAGCTCCCTTACTCGTGTTCATAGTCGCAAGTTTAACCTGCCAAGTGTACTATCAAGCAAAACACAGTGGAGACCTTTGCGTGGAAGTGTTCTAATGCTAGAGCAAAGATAATCAACAAAAGCTGGTTGCCACAATCACCACCTCTGCCTTTTCTCAGCCAACACGAGATGACTATGGGAAGTTTTTGAAATGAAAATTTTTCCTTTGAAATAAAAATTTGCAAACAATCATTGTATAGGAGTCGTGTTTATAGCCAGTCTTCATGTCAGCAAGTTCCTGGAGTTCCAGGAATAGGATGTCTTTTGTCTTTATGACATCATGACATGATTTTTCTAAACAAAAATAAACAAGGAAAGATTCACATTTTTTATCTTTTTAAAACATACATTTTTGGTCACACTGCTGTTCAGAACAGGAAGCATTCTTGCCTACTCAGTGTCTAAAGCAGCCCTTTCCTGGCTGCCCTATTTCTTGACAGCAGGTGCTTGAAAGGTAGACTTGTGATGGTTCACTGACAGTGGAAGATTCCACTTGACAGAACAGCTTTGAGAAGAAGTTTGTAAAGCAAAGAAAAAGCTCCCTTACTCGTGTTCATAGTCGCAAGTTTAACCTGCCAAGTGTACTATTAAGCAAACACAGTGGAGACCTTTATGTGGAAGTGTTCTAATGCTGGAGCAAAGATAACCAACAAAAGCTGGTCGCCACAATCGCCACCTCTGCCTTTTCTTTCAGCCAACACGAGATGACTATGGGAAATTTTTGAAATGAAAGTGTTTTCTTTAAAATAAAAATTTGCAAACAATCATTGTATAGGAGTTAATGTGGTGTTTTTAGCCAATCTTCAGGTCAGCAAGTTCCTGGAGATCCAGGAATAGGATGTCTTTTGTCTTTATGAAATCATGACATGATTTTTGTATTAACGAAAATAAAAAAGGACAGATTCATATTTTTTATCTTTTTAAAATATACGTTTTTGGTCACACTGCTGTTCAGAACAGGAAGCATTCTTGGCTACTCAGGGTCTAAAGCAGCCCTTTCCTGGCTGCCCAATTTCTTGACAGCAGATGCTCAAAAGGTCGACTTGTGATGGTTCACAGACAGTGAGAGATTCCACTTGACAGAACAGCTTTGAGAAGAAGTTTGTAAAGCAAAGAAAAAGCTCCCTTACTCGTGTTCATAGTCGCAAGTTTAACCTGGCAAGTGTACTATTAAGCAAAACACAGTGGAGACCTTTGCGTGGAAGTGTTCTAATGCTGGAGCAAAGATAACCAACAAAAGCTGGTCGCCACAATTGCCACCTCTGCCTTTTCTTTCAGCCAACACGAGATGACTATGGGAAGTTTCTGAAATGAAAGTGTTTCCTTTAAAATAAAAATTTGCAAACAATCATTGTATAGGTGTTAGTGTCGTGTTTTTAGCCAGTCTTCAGGTTAGCAAGTTCCTGGAGATCCAGGAATAGGATGTCTTTTGTCTTTATGACATCATGACATGATTTTTTTAAATGAAAAATAAAAAAGAAAAGTCTTTTTTACACATACGTTTTTGGTCACACTGCTGTTCAGAACAGGAAGCATTCTTGCCTACTCAGTGTCTAAAGCAGCCCTTTCCTGGCTGCCCAATTTCTTGACAGCAGGTGCTCGAAAGGTAGACTTGTGATGGTTCACAGACAGTGGGAGATTGACAGAACAGCTTTGTGAAGAAGTTTGTAAAGCAAAGAAAAAGCTCCCTTACTCGTGTTCATAGTCGCAAGTTTAACCTGCCAAGTGTACTATTAAGCAAAACACAGTGGAGACCTTTATGTGGAAGTGTTCTGATGCTAGAGCAAAGATAACCAACAAAAGCTGGTTGCCACAATCGCCACGTCTGCCTCTTCTTTCTGTCAGCCAACACGAGATGACTATGGTAAGTTTTTGAAATGAAAGTGTTTCCTTAAAAATAAAAATTTGCAAACAATCATTGTATAGGTGTTAGTGTCATGTTTTTAGCCAGTCTTTAGGTCAGCAAGTTCCTGGAGTTCCAGGAATAGGATGTCTTTTGTCTTTATGACATCATGACATGATTTTTTTTAAACGAAAATAAAAAAGGACAGATTCACATTTTTTATCTTTTTAAAACATACGTTTTTGGTCACCCTGCTGTTCAGAACAGGAAGCATTCTTGGCCTACTCAGTATCTAAAGCAGCCCTTTCCTGGCTGCCCTATTTCTTGACAGCAGGTGCTCGAAAGGTAGACTTGTGATGGTTCACAGACAGTGGGAGATTGACAGAACAGCATTGGGAAGAAGTTTGTAAAGCAAGTTAAAAGAAAAAGCTCCCTTACTTGTGAATGTGTTCATAGTCGCAAGTTTAACCTGCCAAGTGTACTATCAAGCAAAACACAGTGGAGACCTTTGCATGGAAGTGTTCTAATGCTAGAGCAAAGATAACCAACAAAAGCTGGTTGCCACAATCACCACCTCTGCCTTTTCTCAGCCAACACGAGATGACTATGGGAAGTTTTTGAAATGAAAGAAATTAAAATTTGCAAACAATCATTGTATAGGTGTTAGTGTCGTGTTTTTAGCCAGTCTTCAGGTCAGCAAGTTCCTGGAGTTCCAGGAATAGGATGTCTTTTTGTCTTTATGACATCATGACATGATTGTTTTAAACGAAAATAAAAAAGAACAGATTCACATTTTATAAATTTTTTTAAACAATACGTATTTGGTCACACTGCTGTTCAGAACAGGAAGCATTCTTGGCTACTCAGTGTCTAAAGCAGCCCTTTCCTGGCTGCCCTATTTCTTGACAGCAGGTGCTCGAAAGGTAGACTTGTGATGGTTCACTGACAGTGGGAGATTGACAGAACAGCTTTGAGAAGAAGTTTGTAAAGCAAGTAAAAAGAAGAAGTTCCCTTACTCGTGTTCATAGTCGCAAGTTTAACCTGCCAAGTGTACTATCAAGCAAAACACAGTGGAGACCTTTGCATGGAAGTGTTCTAATGCTGGAGCAAAGATAATCAACAAAAGCTGGTTGCCACAATCGCCACCTCTGCCTTTTCTTTCAGCCAACACGAGATGACTATGGGAAGTTTCTGAAATGAAAGTTTCCTTTAATAATAAAATTTGCAAACAATCATTGTATAGGTGTTAGTGTCGTGTTTTTAGCCAGTCTTCAGGTCAGCAAGTTCCTGGAGTTCCAGGAATAGGATGTCTTTTTGTCTTTATGACATCATGACATGATTGTTTTAAACGAAAATAAAAAAGAACAGATTCACATTTTATAATTTTTTTAAACATACGTTTTTGGTCACACTGCTGTTCAGAACAGGAAGCATTCTTGGCTACTCAGTGTCTAAAGCAGCCCTTTCCTGGCTGCCCAATTTCTTGACAGCAGGTGCTCGAAAGGTAGACTTGTGATGGTTCACAGACAGTGGGATATTGACAGAACAGCTTTGAGAAGAAGTTTGTAAAGCAAAGAAAAAGCTCCCTTACTCGTGTTCATAGTCGCAAGTTTAACCTGCCAAGTGTACTATCAAGCAAAACACAGTGGAGACCTTTATGTGGAAGTGTTCTAATGCTAGAGCAAAGATAACCAACAAAAGCTGGTTGCCACAATCACCACCTCTGCCTTTTCTCAGCCAACACGAGATGACTATGGGAAGTTTTTGAAATGAAAGAAATAAAAATTTGCAAACAATCATTGTATAGGTGTTAGTGTGATGTTTTTAGCCAATCTTCAGATCAGCAAGTTCCTGGAGTTCCAGGAATAGGATGTCTTTTTGTCTTTATGACATCATGACATGATTGTTTTAAACGAAAATAAAAAAGAACAGATTCACATTTTTTATCTTTTTAAAATACGTTTTTGGTCACACTGCTGTTCAGAACAGGAAGCATTCTTGCCTACTCAGTGTCTAAAGCAGCCCTTTCCTGGCTGCCCTATTTCTTGACAGCAGGTGCTCGAAAGGTAGACTTGTGATGGTTCACTGACAGTGGAAGATTCCACTTGACAGAACAGCTTTGTGAAGAAGTTTGTAAAGCAAAGAAAAAGCTCCCTTACTCGTGTTCATAGTCGCAAGTTTAACCTGCCAAGTGTACTATTAAGCAAAACACAGTGGAGACCTTTATGTGGAAGTGTTCTAATGCTAGAGCAAAGATAATCAACAAAAGCTGGTTGCCACAATCACCACCTCTGCCTTTTCTCAGCCAACACGAGATGACTATGGGAAGTTTTTGAAATGAACCTTTGAAATAAAAATTTGCAAACAATCATTGTATAGGAGTCATGTTTATAGCCAGTCTTCATGTCAGCAAGTTCCTGGAGTTCCAGGAATAGGATGTCTTTTGTCTTTATGACATCATGACATGATTTTTCTAAACGAAAATAAACAAGGAAAGATTCACATTTTTTATCTTTTTAAAACATACGTTTTTGGTCACCCTGCTGTTCAGAACAGGAAGCATTCTTGCCTACTCAGTGTCTAAAGCAGCCCTTTCCTGGCTGCCCTATTTCTTGACAGCAGGTGCTCGAAAGGTAGACTTGTGATGGTTCACAGACAGTGGGAGATTGACAGAACAGCATTGGGAAGAAGTTTGTAAAGCAAGTTAAAAGAAAAAGCTCCCTTACTCGTGTTCATAGTCGAAAGTTTAACCTGCCAAGTGTACTATCAAGCAAAACACAGTGGAGACCTTTGCGTGGAAGTGTTCTAATGCTTGAGCAAAGATAATGAACAAAAGCTGGTCGCCAAAAAGGTAGACTTGTGATGGTTCACAAACATTGAGAGGTTCCACTTGACAGAACAGCTTTGAGAAGAACCTTGGATAGCAAGTGAGTTCTTCACATGAATTTTTTAAGGTCAAAGAATGTTATTTGTTATGAACAAACTGAGATCAGTCTTCAGCTCAGGGATGCCAAGCACGAGATAAGGTCTTTAAACTAATTATCTACACTTTAAAAACCTTATCACAAATCTGCTCATTAGGAGTGCAAGAAAGATTGCAGCAAACACATCATACTGCCATCTAAAATTAATGTAACATGCAACTGGCAGATACTGCCAGTTCTGAATAGCTTTATGCAATGCATAAGAAGTTGGTTGAGAAGATTTTGAATAAGACAAGCAAATACTACATTATATGTAAAAGAGAGCAGTTTATCATCTTTGATATTTTTCTGTGTAAAATGAGATTGTTAAGAGGTCTGTTCAAGCAAGCAAGCAAACAAGCATAAAGATACATGTGCACAATGCAGTTTCACGATAGGTAGCGTGGGGCTTGCTCAAACTTTCCGCAATGACTGATGTCCTATACTTATGGGTAACCTTCAAACCCAAACCACAAAAGTTGCAGCAGAATTTCTTCAGCTTGGTTTCAAGTTTTGTATTTCTATTTAGCACTGATACAGGTACTGCATCAGTTTGCAAGTTCACGATACGCCGTCTTTTACTGATCACATTCTTTACTAACCACACTGCTGTTTTCGTAGTTTTGTGAGTATCTGCGGTTTAACTATTATCTACAACTGTACTAGTTATTGTCAACTTTAATTACCTAGACTGTAGTAACTGTACTAGTTATTGTCAACTTTAACTACAATAACTGTACTAGTTATTGTCAACTTTAACTACAGTAACTGTACTAGTTATTGTTAACTTTAATTACCTAGATTGTAGTAACTGTACTAGTTATTGTCAACTTTAATTACCTAGAGTCGTCCCCAATTGAATACACAGGAAACCCACATTTGTAGTTGCTCTATACTATTGCGTTATAATTAAGGTAAATTAGGCTGTACACTTACATTTGTCACTTTTTCACTACGGGTGCAGTTACTAATAAATTACTTTTGTCGACAAAGCAGTCTTTAAAGATTCGACGTGTCTTGTCAGCTAACCCATCTAGGAATATTATCTTAGCTTGGTTGATGTAAGACGACAGAAGCTGGTGATTGTGCTTATTAGCAGCATCCACATGGGAGGTTACAACTTGAGAAAGTCTTTCTTCAGCCACTTGCTTGGTTATATAAAGTAAAAGACACTGATCCATTTGAAGACCTTCTGCCAAACATTACTGGTAAGCAGTAATAAATTGTGTCAAAGAATTCCAAAATATGTCTCATGCACCTATGTATCAGTTAGTAGATCTCCAAGACAGTGGAAACTTAATGAGAGGTAACAGAAAATCTCACAGATGCCAGAGGCTCTAAGGTATACAAATGGTGCTTTGCAGCTGGAGAAGAGGCTATAGCAATGTACAGTCCACCAGGTGACCTGCTAACAAAGAGCCAGTCCCTAAGTAGGAAAATTCTGTCCAGCAGGTTTGATGCCTGAGATAGATGCTTATTACATAGCTATAATATGATGCTGAATGTTTTGTCCCTTGGTATGTCTCAAACATATTGGCCTCATTTCAGTCAGCGAGGTTGCTGTGTTCATCAAGTGTTGGCCCAATGAGCCTATAGAGAGAAGGCACATTCAGCTAGTAGTGGTGCAAGTCTGAGAAAGCAGCAGACAGACTGAGTGAAAAGCATCACTGCACGACTGCACGCAAGCGAATGGTGTGCAAAGCCAGATAAATTCCTGCTGCACTCAGTGTAGTGGGCCAGTATGCATACATCTTAGCTTGAAAGTCAAAATTTAGCTTCAAAAGATTAAGCAGCAAAGTGAAAAATTTAAGCATGGTGCTGCAGTTACTAAATTGCCAGATGCAAAGTTGATTAGCTGCTATTCTCCTCAGGCAAAAGGGGTTAATTGTATGGTGCAAGAGATACTTTAAGTAAGTGTTTTTGTGCCGAGAACATCATCGTCAACACTTTACAATAATTGTCCTGTGCACCTTCATTTACGTACATACTATAGAATTCTACATACTTTTACACGGTGGTTGGTTGCTTGGTTCTAGGGTGCCAACAAAAAGGTGCACTCTGGGCTCGCCATTTTAGGTGTGGGTTTCCTGTGTCCACCACAACTACAAACTAGCCAGTTGCAACATGACATGCAAGTAAGTATGCATGAACAATAGGCCACACAGTTACACAAAATAACCCAGGCCACCATGTATATACAGCGGTGTTGTTTTAGTTTATAGTTAAATGTTTGGTCTAGCAGTTTAGTTTTAGTTTACTAAATCTAAAAAGAGTTAGTATCGGTACTTTTAGCTGTGGTTAACTACAATTGTTTGGTGATTAGTTTACTTGATTAATGGACTACGGTTTGTGTATTTTATGTAGAGGAAACACTAACTTTTGTTGCTTTTTCTATATTTTCAATTTGATTAAAAAACGCTAATGGAAGAAGGTATGCATGGTGCTTGCGTTTCATGTAAACAACAGACCTAAAGAAAGTAATTTTTTTTGTTTTAATATTTTTCAGATTGATTAAAAATCACCAAAGGATCAATGGAAATTTTTGTTTTTTTTTTGTTGTTTTGATATTTTGAATTTGATTAAAAATTTGCTATGGAAGGTATGCATAGTGTTTGCGTTCATGTAAAACAACAGACCTAAAGAAATTAATTTTTTTTATTTTTATATATTTTTCAAATTGATTAAAAATCACCAAAGGATCAATGGAAATAATTTTTATTATTATTTTTTTTTGATATTTTCAATTTGATTAAAAATTTGCTAATGGAAGAAGGTATGCATAGTGTTTGCGTTTCATGTAAACAACAGACCTAAAGAAAGTAATTTTTATTTTTATTTTTATATTTTTCAAATTGATTAAAAATCACCAAAGAATCATCAATGGAAATTTTTTTTGTTGTTTTTTTGATATTTTCAATTTGATTAAAAATTTGCTATGGAAGGTATGCATAGTGTATGCGTTCGTTTCATGTAAACAACAGACCTAAAGAAATTAATTTTTTTTTATTTTTTATATTTTTCAAATTGATTAAAAATCACCAAAGGATCCATGGAAATGACTTTCAAGTTGATTAAAAATTTGCTAATGGCATAATGTTTGTGTTTCATGTAAACAAAAGACCTAAAGAAAATTAATTTTTTATTTATTTATATTTTCAAATTGATTAAAGATCACCAAAGGAAATTACTTTCTTTGCTTTTTGATATTTTCAATTTAATTAAAAATCGCTATGCATGGTGTTTGCATTTCATGAGGAAAAGACCTAAAGTTTATTTATATTTCTGTTTTTGCTATACAGGTATATAAGGTATATGTGCAGTTTTAACAACCAATCATTTAGCAGGTATGCACAATAGAGGTAAGACGTAGATTTATAAAGAACGTATGGATTTATTTATGGAACGCTCCATCATGGTTATATACCTGGCAGCCTGAGTAGTTTTGGTAAATGAAATATGTATACACACCAGCAGTTCCACTTCAAATTTTTCTCCAACTGTGCACTATGCATAATTACTGCTTATCTCTACACAGACTATATACTGCTGCCCATGTTATAAAGTGAAAGTACTGGTAGTAATCGAACCCAGCTACGTAGGACACCCTGGCTTGTATCTGAAACACCCTATTCAAACTTAGTCTCCTTAGCTTACAAGTTTATGCTAATGAGCGGTACATGCATGTGTGGGTGGAGTTATACCCATGAACCTACAATGAGGAGCAACAAGATGAGGCTTTCTTTCATACAGCATCAAGCAAGATGAGCAGTACAGCTGAAACCATGCTTCCAACAGTTTAAACATTAGGCTACTTCACAGCTTAATGTCACTTCAAATGAGAGCTTGACAGTTTCACTGTAGAATTTAACACATTGACTCATTAGCTAATCCCCTAAATGTAGCCTCATTTCCAGATCTTCCTTGTCTCCAGTAATTGATTGCTTATAAATATGATGGGATGTGCATGCTTCGCATCAATATATCTTGTTGGGACTAGTCAATGCAAAGTTTCCTCCAATGAAACCACCTGATATTACATGACATCACTGCACATGGCATGATCTCCCATGCATTCTTCTTCTGTATAGTTATGCAAACAGGAAGTGATCAAATACTGGAAGTAGTGAAGTAGTGTTGTTTTAGTTACCTGTAACTTTAACTATTTACCTTCTAGTATGGCCTTTTAATTTTAGTTAATCAGACTACAACTAACTCTCTTATCCTGCTAAACTGGAAACTATAACTAACCAAAAACTAGCTATAACGTAAACTAAAAGCACAAACCCTATACTAAACAACACTACGGTAAAGGCTTTGAAATCCGGTTGCCTTGAATAGTTCAATGAATAGTCATTCTGTATAGTGGGGGGCTGGTAGTCCTGTGATTGTCCTATGTAGTTCAGTAGCAGAGCACTGGCAGCTCAAACCAGGGTGTCTCGGGTTCAATTCCTGGCAACTACTCACTCTTCCTCTATTTTCGCCTCAAACAACCATAAGGCGAGACCTTATAGTAACATACATACACTTGTCCACTGTCATGCTAGCGCCAAGCAGAGTAGAGCTAGCCACTGGATGGTGAGCTGACTTACCACTAGGGCTGCATGAGCCACTAGTCACTGCACACACCCCTAACCCGGCCCAGAGTAACCCTGTAGCACTCTAGGTGGAATCGGGACAACACTCACACAGCAGGAGAAGTAGTAGCCATTTTCATGGCGCCACAACTCCAGACAGGAGGCAGAGAACTGGAACCCAGCACCATACCTCCTGCCCCAGTCACACTGACAAACACAACATATCCACACAGATATTACATTTACAACCTGGTTCCAAACTAATCTGTTTATAACCAGCTCCCCATTCAAAGTGCACTGACCATATACTGGATGATTGTATCATTTCGAGGTTTAGCTGCGTAACCCAAACCATAGCTAAAGCTTTTATATACGACTCGAAAGAGACACTAAAATTCACTTTCTAATAGCAGAAAAAGGATCCATGCTTTATGCAGATGATTAGCTCAACCCATGGTTTTACCAGAAAATATTCTAAAGCATGTCAGCAAAAACCTAGCTGGCTTTCTGACCAACCGACTTGTATAGCCAAGCCACTATTCCCATAAGCTCTACTCAAAAGCTGCCAAGTTGTGAAAGCACCCATCAACTTACGGTATGTAAATGTTAATGAGATATTCGGTGCTCCCATGGAAAGCACAGATCGAATCTTACAAGAAAATGTCTCTTGAAAGGCTTCCAAAAAGCTATTTCTGAACTTAAGCCCTCATCAAAGTATCCGAGAATGCTACTCAAACCTTACGAGATGCCACCTTTAAAACTTTTATCACCGTTGTTTGCAAGCAATATAGGCCAAGCCTATGAGAAAGAACTCTAAAAAAATCTACCTTTGTGTAAGTTCTATAGCATGTGCCATGTAATGTAAAGCTGGATAACACAATTTATGGTCAGGTCACTTGTTCTGGGATCACTGGCTGTATAACAGGCCTGGAGTTTCGAACCAGGTTGTTACAACATATAGACAGAAAAACACAGGATGGACACATCTTCCCTTCCCTAGAGTACGCTACTCAATACAACCACACACCTAGCTATGAACTTAAGCTCCCCCCCCTTCCATATTTCAAGGTGGTGATAGGTGTACCGTATTCTCTCTAAAATACCGGACACTCTAGTTGTCCAGACACCTCATATATGAATTTTTCGCTGCTCTAATTAAACCGGACAGCAAAATCCCCCTCTGTAATTTAAGCAGACAAATGCAAGGCCAAATTTTTTTGCCGGAGTGTTGGCTAGTCAAACAAAGTTCCGCAGAGTGAATCAAGGACTAGAAAAAGGCTCTACAAAATTGTTTTAAGCCTATGTATGTTATTCTGGAGATTACAGAGAACGCTTACATGGTGCATGTTGTGTGTGCCAGCTACCGTCTTTGGCTTTTGTCATTGATAGCAAGGCACAGCTCTAAAATTGCCTTCATATTTAAAAAGCTCATGGGCCACAACACCTTCCTAGTCAGTGTTATATTTCTGCTTGGAGGCGTTGTGAAGAAATCATGGCCAATCAGTCGTTTTTACGATCGAAGCAATCAACAATGATCCAGTCTTTGTTCACTATGCTTCGTTCCATTGAGTCCGATGGTGATGCTCAGCAAGTCTGTTCATGGGTACCGATGGTAGCCAACACACACAGGTAGTGCCAGTAAATGCACATGGTAACTCCTAACAAAAGCATGGCCGATAGCTCACAAAAAGGACAATGAAAACTGGCACTAAAGACCTCTCTTTAATTCACACTGGATACTTCCGTTCAGAAATTAATAACTCTCTACAAATTTCCAGACACTCCAATTATTTTTTGCTGTCCGCTATTTTAGAAAGAATAATGGCAACTAACAACATTAATACAAACTATGTATGACAAAACATTATAAGCTATATTTTGATCCACATATTTACACAATTTCTCAATGCTGTCACACTTTGATAAGCTTAACAACTCCTAGAAGGATCGTAATTCTTTTAACCAATCAATCTCTTCAATGTACAATTTATTACCCAACAGCACTTGCCAGCCATCCGGTGCATTTTTCTGACTGTAAACACACCCACTTATTAGCTAATAACTTTTCAATATATAGTCAAGGTTCTCTTCCAGCAAAAGCATGTTCAATTGATGGTAGAAATTTCCGAAGTACTAATTGGAGAAGCACTTTCTAATTTGAAGCCCATTCATGCAATGAAAGAGAACTAGCCAACCCAGTGCCAACCAAGGACTTTCTACAGTTAAGCACAGCTGTTCACCCTACAGGGCAGAAATAAAGTCTTCACAAAGTGAGGTGGTAAACTTTAAGCAGCCTCTCTGCTGGCTTCTGCACGAGGGTTAATTATGTTGATGTTTTGACTGAATGCTTCAGTGCAAAACTGAACAAAGTGTGAAACACCAGTACTTGTAAGCATACACTACTACAGTCATCAGAGGTCAGAAGTGAATACTCCTCCCTTTCTGGCTCCGCATCACAGTAGGCCAGCAACTAGGAACCTGTTGAAGTGCTCTTCTGAGAGCGTAATCTGTCTCTTCGGGGCCTTCTTCCTAGCTGCTCCTCCTGTCCTCTTGCATGATCCAACACTAATGTCTTCTACTGATGGCAATTCTCCACTGCATGCTCTGCTACAGCTAACTTTTCTGTCAGCTCCCATTCACATACCTCTTCACGCTCCTTCAGTCTCATCTCCGGGCTCTGTTCGGTGTACCAAGTGTTAACCTCGTTGAAACTACAGTGTATAAGATGTACCACATTGAATTGTACCCAGAGGTGGTGTATTGTTGACCCTAGTCAAGAGTGAGCGGAGAGTTTGGGACGTCAGTCTAGTAAGTTTCAATCATTATCAGATGTTCGAATTTGATAACAATTTGAAACTTCATGGCTTGACTAGGAATAGGAATAGTCAAGCCATGAAGTTTCAAATTGTTATCAAATTCGAACATCTGATAATGATTTGAAACTTACTAGTCTGACGTCCCACACTCTCCGCTCACTCTTGACTAGGGTCAACAATACACCACCTCTGGGTACAATTCAATGTGGTACATCTTATACACTGTAGTTTCAACGAGGTTAACACTTGGTACACCGAACAGAGCCCGGAGATGAGACTGAAGGAGCGTGAAGAGGTATGTGAATGGGAGCTGACAGAAAAGTTAGCTGTAGCAGAGCATGCAGTGGAGAATTGCCATCAGTAGAAGACATTAGTGTTGGATCATGCAAGAGGACAGGAGGAGCAGCTAGGAAGAAGGCCCCGAAGAGACAGATTACGCTCTCAGAAGAGCACTTCAACAGGTTCCTAGTTGCTGGCCTACTGTGATGCGGAGCCAGAAAAGGAGGAAAAATCTTCACCAACATTTGACCTTTGGTGGAATATATTCTTAGTAGCCTCGTTCTCAGGCAACTCCCAGATTTTATCTCGCAGCTGTGGAGAAAAATTGGGAGAAGGCCTGGTACCATTACTATGTCACAGAATGAAAATAGTGGACTCAGTTAGTATGTAATGTGGATCTTGGTTTCGTAATGATGGCAATGTGCCCACGCAATGTGCGGCCAGTACAGCAAGCGATCAAACAGACAGTTTGCCTAAATGTTTTACCAACAGCTTCAAACCTCACAAGTACTAAGTCACTAGCAAAAGATGTGTAAACATAAGTGGAACGCATTTTGCGTGGTTGTTGACTGAACGGCATCCGAAAAGCAGCAGGCTAAGGCCAGCGCATCGCTCTGTGTTAAAAATGTACAAGTTATCTAAGCTGTTCTAGCCCTGGCTCTGAGCCACTTTGATGATAGAGACTGGGTACTAACGAAGTCCGTAGTTATTGGCAAAATGTCTAGGCAAACTCGATTGCTTGTACAGGGCCTGTACATGCTGCATATTGGGTGGGTACGTCGCCATCATTACGAAACTGAGTCCACATTACATACTAACTGAGTCCACCATTTCCGGTTCGTGATGTAGTATTGGTACCAGGCCTTCTCCCGATTTTTCTCCACAGCTGTGAGATAAAATCTAGGAGAGGCCTGGGAACGAGGCTATATTCTTAGTAGTGAATGGCTATAAAATACTGGTGTTCACACTTCAATTATACCCTAACCCTCAAGGTGAGATTGTCTGCAGATCCATTAGTTACAGATTCCACATGAATTAGCGCACACAGCAGTAAGAGAAGCATGCTTCTTGTAGATTTTGACCCAGCAGGATTCTGATTCGGTAGCTATGTGAGCACACAAAGATCAATCTAGTGTTAGTTATTGCAGATTCTAGGTGTGTGTACAAGTGCCTGACGGAGCGAGCTGTCATTGTACTGTTGGAACAGCCATTGATTGCTGTGTTAAGCACGGCCAGAGCACGACTGTGGCTCATAGTTCGGTGTCAACATGTCTAAATGCATGGCTGCTAAATCAAAGGTAAGCTCGACTAATGGAGGCCCAAGCACCTATAGTTAACCCGCAGACATAGCTTAGTATTTGTGCTACATAAGAGTGGCACACAGCGAAAATGTTGGGGGGGGGGGGGGGGGAAGTGTGCCTATGTTGTACAGCTCAACTTGCGTGGACTCACCAAGGAATTGAACTAGAAACTAGCTATACCATATGCTTTGTTGTGATTGCACAGCAAAAAAATGTCATATCTCTCCTAGTACATGTAGCTGGGATGGGTGGCTAATAATCACACCTGAGCAGCTCTTGAACCACTTGCCTCATATTTTAGCAATGAAGTATGCATGAAGGATGTATACAATCAAATTAAGGTATACGTAGGACAACCTTGCATCACGAATCTCTGAACTATTTGGGAGGCTAAGTGGGCTCATATTTAGTCTTATTCACAATCTCACTTGTGAAAGCAATCAGAAAAAACACATGGGTTGAAGGAAAATGCAAACCATAGCTTAGCTATCCTTCAGTCTATCTGCCCTTTTTTAGCTGAACTGAACAACACACAATGACAGGAAATGAGTAAAGGGACTAATGATGAATGAAAAGTGTAAGAGCGAAAAATGAAAATGAACGATAGGAAAAAGATTCAGTGACTCTCAGGTAGCTATCAGGATTCAGCAATGAAAACCAGCTAAGAGAGAGGCCACTGGCCAAGTTGGTGGTTTGTTCGCTCATCTGTGTGTGGATTGCCTCTAAGGCCCTCCTCTTCTAGCAGTGGGACTCTAGTTGTATGTCTCGGAGTACCTCCAGCCCACTCCATGGTCCACTACAATCTTGTTCTGTGTGATTTTTCTCCTTACTTCTGCTCTGTGTTCTCCCAATCTCTTCTGTACCTTCTTCCTAGTCTTGCATATGTACAGCTGTTCGTAATTTCTACACAAGACCTCGTACACTGTGTCTTTCAATAAATTTAGTCCGAGTTCTTCATTTGGACCAAGGTCTGACATAGGGTCTCAAGGAATTCAATTAATGCCATTGTCTCTATTTGGTCACAAACCCATTGGATCCTTTCCATTGACATGGGACAGGTGAAATGTATTGCGTCTCTCCTGCACAGTGTTGTTCTGTATCAAATATAGTTGTGACCATGTAGCCTGCATGGATTACCATTAACCTTGAATGTTTATCAAATATATTCTCTAGGTTTTACAAGAGAATATTTATTATAAACATATACTTTCAATGGTAATCCATGCGGGGTACATGGTCACAACTACATTTGATACAGAACAACACTGCGCAGGAGAGACGCAATACATTTCACCTGTCCCATGTCAATGGAAAGGATCCAATGGGTTTGTGACCAAATAGAGACAATGGCATTAATTGAATTCCTTGAGACCCTATGTCAGACCTTGGTCCAAATGAAGAATGCAGACTAAATTTATTGAAAGACACAGTGTACGAGGTCTTGCGTAGAAACTACGAACAGTTGTACATATGCAAGACTGGGAAGAAGGTACAGAAGAGATTGGGAGAACACAGAGCAGAAGGAGAAAAATCACACAGAACAAGATTGTAGTGGACCATGGAGTGGGCTGGAGGTACTCCGAGACATACAACCAGAGTCCCACTGCTAGAAGAGGAGGGCCTTGGAGGCAATCCACACACAGATGAGCGAACAAACCACCAACTTGGCCAGTGGCCTCTCTCTTAGCTGGTTTTCATTGCTGAATCCTGATAGCTACCTGAGAGTCACTGAATCTTTTTCCTATCGTTCATTTTCATTTTTCGCTCTTACACTTTTCATTCATCATTAGTCCCTTTACTCATTTCCTGTCATTGTGTGTTGTTCAGTTCAGCTAAAAAAAGGGCGGATAGACTGAAGGATAGCTAAGCTATAAGAAAAAACTTTTAAAAGGGCGGATAGACTGAAGGATAGCTAAGCTGTAAGAAAAAACTTTTAAAAGGGCGGATAGACTGAAGGATAGCTAAGCTATAAGAAAAAACTTTTAAAAGGGCGGATAGACTGAAGGATAGCTAAGCTATAAGAAAAAACTTTTTGGTAAAGTGAGCAGTAATGGTCAGCACTAACACAAATGTGTCAAAATCATCTATCCATGTTTGAAGTGTTCTATACTGCAACAAATGAGTAGCTACTATACATACTCAGTGTTAACCAAACAACCATAAACTTTAGAAGTGTTTAGATCTGTACTTCAACTTCTGCTGTGAGCTAGCATTGCAAACATGACCTTAGATCTGTACTTCAACTTCTGCTGTGAGCTAGCATTGCAAACATGACCTAAAGTTACTTTCAGACTTTCTCTACAGGTTGACATCATTGACCACACCTACTCAGGATCATTAGCAAACCATTAATAGTCGAGGCTCTCTGACTAGCAAATGCTTGTCCAGACTGAAAGCTGCCTACAGTGCCAGAAATGAAGCTCTTACAAGGTGAGAAGAGCATCTTCTATGCACGTTTGTGCAGGAAAGAAAATATATGGCCCACCCAGTGCCGACCAAGGCTTTTCTACAGCCAGCTACAAAAGCTGCCGTTTGCTGTTACTCGGAGGGTGACACCCACCCACCCACCTCCCTTTATCTTACCTTTTCTGCTAGTGCAGATCCTTTCTTCAAAATAGATTGCATGCAAGCAAAACTTTTTAATGACTACACATTGTCAATGATGTCAGCTTGTCACCATATACACGCTTAACAAAAACATGTCAAGTTACTTGCGTAAAACTAGCTACTACTCAAACACAACCCACACATACACAAGCATATGCAGGCACACTCACACACCATGAAAACATGGACACAAATGCACATGCATGCACACACAAACTGCAAAAGTGGACACAGACACGCAAACACACACACATGCACACACACACACACACACAGGCACACACACAGACACACACACACTAACACAGGCACACACACACAGTCACACACACACACACACACAGGCACACACACACACACACACACAGGCACACAGACAAACACAGGTACACAGTGGACTAGCTAGACTGCTCGAGTAAGTTGTCCAAACCCTCACCCAGGGCCACAGGGCCCCCAGACACTCTAGGGTATGCATGCAGCGGCCAGCTCACATTAATTGTATGCCTAGACCTTCTCTGCCCTACACTAGCTACACACTTCAGTGGACAGGTGTTGATATAGAGACAGCTATCAGAATAGTGATGTTAAAGAGCTACTGTACATGGTCTTGTGTACCAGATGGTGTTGTTTTAGTTAACCAAAACCAAAACTAAGTGGAAAAATGTTTTAGTAATTAAACTAAATTTGTAAAAAAACTTCATGAACTTACTATTTACTAACCGTAACGACCTGAAACTTCTTATAACTAACTAAAAACTAGGATAATATACTATGTACGTAATAGTATTATCGTGCTATCATCTGGCTCGAGTGGACTGGGAACAAGGCTTCACAGAAGACTCTATAACCTAGTGTGTACGACCATGGATTGCTTGCTGAACCAGTGTTGCACAAGTTGTAATTTCCTGCAGGAAGTGTTACTACAAATAGAGTGTGCAAACCATGGTGTTTATCACTTTGAGTTGTATTTCCTGAACTACCTTGCCTAGCTGTACTATAACTAAACTAAAATTAATACTAACTAAAAGTAATTTCATTGCCTTTCCACTAATACTAAACTAAAATCAATTTTCTTTCGAAATACTAACTAATACTAAACTAAAATTGAAACCGCCTCCCGAGCACTAACTACTACTAAACTAATGTTGATTTTACACTTGAAAACTAAACTAAAAAGCAAAGTGCTGAACAAAAACAACAATAGTACCACACTCTCACTTACAAGGAGAATCTATTGACGTGGAAGGTATGTATCTCTCTGTGCGACTGTGTGTGTTGTCTCTCTAATGTTAAAATTATGCTTGTCCTGTAAATGCTTAATGTATGTATCTAAACAATTTGTCCTATTTTGAAACGTACAAGTTAGATCATGGCAATGGTACCTATGATTAGCCTTAGCTTTAACTAGTGGGGCTCTCCCCGGAGGTGCTGTTAATTCCAGCACCTCCTCACATGCTCGACGTTTCCAATCCCTTACAGGATTATCGATCTGAGGAGGTGCTGGTGCCTGCGCTATGTTATTTCTTAGCTGTATTATGTCATTTTTTAGTCGTGTATTTTCATCCTGTAGCTCTTTAACATCATCCTTAATCTTTGTGATAGCTGTCTCTAGGTCTTTAATTGTTTGCTGGTCCCTCTGTGAGGTCCCACTTACATTTAGCGATGTCCCACCCTGTGAAGAAGGGCCTCCATGACTACTATCTAATGCTACTCTACGTTTTTCTGAATCTACACGGGTTTTTTCTGCCGCTACCCTCCCCTGTTCTTCCCTAATTCTTATGGCTTCATCGTCTATTCTCTTTTTTTCTGCATGTATGCGCCTTTTCTCAGCATCCCGCCTTTCTTTTTCCTTAGCTACTCTATCTCGTTCTCTTAGCTCTAACTCCTTATCCCTCTCTTCTAACTTCTTATTCCTCTCTTTTAATTGTTGTACTTCAGATCTTAATGATTTTATTTCATCTTTTAAAGGTGCTATATGTCTAAGTACTTCAGCCCTAATCAATTGGGCAGTACCCAATCCCGTGGGATCAGGTTGCCACGGTGTCACTGCTGGTGTGTAAATGGGTGTTATCGGTGGCAACTGGCTAGGATGTGCTATGGTGCCGGCCCCTAACTGAGCACCACTCGGCAGTATAAGCGTAGAAGGCTGTGTAGTGATGACACCTGTGGGCACTACAGAGCTGGGAGGCTGTGCAGTAGTGCTCACAGGTGGCAGCACAGTTGTAGCCTGTGTTACATTAGTGGTGCCTGTTGGGGCCGGTCCAATTGGGGACTCACTATCTTCTTCAGCTGAGGGTCCTGTAGCCGAGGTTCCTGCAGCCGAGGTTCCTGCAGCGGAGGGTTTTGCAGGCCAAGAGAATGGAGTGTAGGTCCTATAAGAAGATACAAAAGTATGCAATGGACTTGTTAGATGCAGGACATATGCATATTATGCATGCATTCTGACACACACACACACACACACACACACACACACACACACACACACACACACACACACACACACACACAACAAAAAATAAAACTTAAGGCAATAATTTACTAACTAGCTACTTAGGACACCTGGCTGTCGTTTACCATAAAAGCTTTAATTAAGGTGCCTCTCTAACAAAAGCTAGCGCCCTTAAGACAGGAAACTAATTTTCCTGCTCTAACACGTGAAGGGTGCTTTATATTTAGAGAGATTTTGCACCTGACTCATGCGACTTCAGTGTAGCTATATACTCAGCTGTTTCAAACTTCACGAGTTCATTGAAAAGTGCGCTCTAATTCGAAAACACCTCTCTAAACAAGGCACCCCAAAGTAATTCATTCCAAACAAGGCGCCTTTGGAGACTAATTATTTTTAATGGCGCAGTAAATATAAATAGCAGGCCTGCCACTAGCATGCTTTTATCGTAAGTCTCACGATTTCAGTGCAAGTCTCGCCGTCTCACAGGCAAACAAGCTAATCTCACAGGTAGTCCGTGTGAATATCTATAGAGCTACTCTAATGGTGCAAATGATGCCGATTTCTTACCTCAACAAACAAAAAATGTGGCTTGGTGTTGGAAACGGTCACCAAATTTAGCTTACCGAGGAAGAGGGCTGCATTCCATGACACTAAACCGTGCATACACAAGTTGTTGTGCAAGCGACACAGGCTAGTATTGACTGTTGATGCACTTTATGATTCGGAATCATCGATCTTCCTGCAGTGGGTGTGGCTTGCGAGCAATGCCACACGCACCAGACAACCCAGTCTCAAGGTTTTTGGAGTAGCTAGGTTGGCAGGCCTGAAATAGATAATGAGGAGAACAGTCTCCGAGAGAAGTCACCACACTTCAGGCCCGAATTGTCGTCTTCTAAGCTTAGCGAAAGTGCTACAATAGTAATGTACCCCATATATTATACATGGTCAATAGATACAAACAAGTGGTTCAACTGTAGCTAACAGTTTTACTGACGATTTTGCAATATATATGCAACACTAGCACATCATATCGATGTTTGGCAGGTAATGTAGAAACTTACCTACTTCCGACTCTCTTGTCGATGTAACTGAGAAGGTTACTAATCCCATCCTTAACTACTGCATCATTAGAACCCTAAGTTTTGAAAAAATGAATAAATGCATGACTGGGATGGTTTTGCACATATGGTCAACCTCTTCTATTTACGACTTTAAAACAGTGCATTCCTTATATCTGGTCGCCCACCAAAACTGATCTATTTGGACCATCCATAGCAGAGTAGTTGCTCTTCCCGGACCGAATGTTAGCCATACTTGGTCCACCCTTGCTGCAGATAACTCCTGCTTCCTTTTTGAGGGGTGCAGGCTCTGAAAACAAAACAGAGATCCTCTGTTGCTCATAGCTAGCTAACAGACAGTAAAATCTTAAGTGGATCTATATTTGCCGAGCACAGCAAGGCTTGGTAATCGTGATGTAACATAGGAGGCGTGGCCTAAGCATTGTGATTTGCAGTCTTGAATTGGCCCTGCATGTAATGTCAAATGTATGCCATGCTTTTGGCCCGAAGGGTGGCTGCAAAACCCTGAACGTACTTGTACACCAAGCAGTCGAAGCAGAGCAAGCTAGGTTATGTTAGCTACAACAAAACTGGACGATTGAGGAACTAATAAAAATCAGAAACTTTTATATGTGACTATCCTGCTACGGATGGTCCAGGGGGTCACTTAATGGAATGCCATACTGTATCTTAATTTTATCTATCACAAAAAAAAGATGCAAAAATTTACGAAAAGCTTCTCTAGTTCCTGTAAAGTACCTCTTTCATCCTTTTGAGCTGTTGCTCGACGGTGCTTCCACTTATGTACGATTGTTGTGTTAAAAAGTCTTTACTGAATTTCCCCGCCAACTGTACTTCTGACATCCCTCTGCCAAGTTCCTTAAGTAATGGTACTACGCTACGAGAAGGTAAGTTAGTTCCTACAGCTCTAGACAACTTCTTCACCACGTCTCTATGTACAAAAGAGCAAAAACACCACCCATGTGAAGTATGGTATGAACTATTGCTAAACATTGACTACACTACTCATATACATGATGCTGTAAAGTGCTATGCCACTAAGTTTGTACGCTTCTGGGTGGCTAAGTAGTATACAGTATAGAGCAAGCATAGCCTGAACTATAATTCTACTTCCCTATAGCTAATATCTATGCATGTTTCACCCCAAGATGAAGGAAAGTTACAACCCCCTAGGAAAGAACATAATATACTTGCCAGGCCAGACAAAGCAATGGACATCCAATTTGAGCACATATTATTAGCTAAAGCTTTCTTTAGCTCTACAAGTGGCACAAAACTAAGCCTTCCAATAATCTTGAGTAAGTGCTCGGTTGGATCTAGGCTGTGATTATGACCTATACTGGATCTTATATGCTTGTTTATAGCTACAGACATAAATATGCAGTACTAAAACTGTAGACTGTATAGGTTCTGTTAGCATCTTGGAGTGTGGCTTAGACTTAAAAGAAAGTATCTTTAAAAATATTCTACAAACATGCACATCAGTATCTCTTCAGTTTTTGCTTCAGACAAGAGCTTAGTGATAGCTTCACTAGTGCATGGAGAGCAAACGTACGGGATATTTACTTGGACCCTGGGGGTCTTAGGTACACTGCCTGTTTGGGCCACATCAGCCTCCCGGGTCCTCTTCATTGGTGTTCCTGGGAAATACAGAAAACAAAGACTTCAAAGACTTGAGACTTTCCGTTTTCACGCCCCCCACTTCAATTACAGCCTGCACACTACATACAGCCAACTGTTGTGTATCTGCAAGTTCAAGAGGCTTTGCAGCCTAGCTTCCTGAACTTTTGTCAACCATGGTGTGCAGAGTCTCTATTGTCCGAGTAGCAATACATGATGCGTATTTAATAGACTCGTGCCCCGCCTGCGCTAGCCTCGTCCCCGGCACGGGCGGGGCACGAGTCTATTAAATATGCATCATCGCGCCTCCCGGCGAGAAACCCCGTGGAGAGTGGGGTCTGGGTAGACACGTATGTACATGCGCACAAGGCGGGTCTAGATGTTATGGTGCATACAAATAGTATTATGTCATGATGACAGTTTTCATGTATTGATCGTCTGTTGTCTACACTGCAGGAGATATAGAAAAAAATGTCTTGCCAATCATGTCTTGCCAATGATGCATGTCTCTCAGAAAGAATTTGTGGGACAGCTGTCGCGCAAATTCTTTCTGAGAAACAAGTTACGCTGAGAACAAGTTTGGGGGCAGGGGACACGACAGAAATATTTAGATATACATGCTTAGCTATAAAACATGGACGTTGGGAAGCCCTGCATGGGAAGGTTAAAAGCTGATTTTTCCGTGTACCCTATTTCTCTTCTTTTTCAGAAGCCACAGGGGGCTTTGTTCATGCATGTAGTACACAAGTCTAATGTAGCTAGCTGGTGGACGCTTCATACACCACCAGTCCAGTCCAGTCCAGTGACTGCTGACAGCGTTTTGATATAGAATAGACTAGTATGTCATACGTAAATGCCTGCAATATTTTAATGCTGTGTCTACAGTACAGGTATTTGTTTTTACAACAATAGATCTATAAGGCACAGCCTAACAAAATGAGTATCATTTTGTAGCTCCCACTCTATCCACTGATACTAGTTGCATTAAAATTGGAGTTTGCTATATATCAGGAGTTATCGTCCCTATAATACTGAAACAGGTTCCCCGGAGGAAGCCAACGATGCCTTTTAATACGATACCCAAACTTACTCTGTAACGCCATCTTCGTCAACTGGAACTCCTACTCCACTGCAACTTTGACTGTAACTGCAACTTAGCCTACAACTACAAGTTTAACTCACTTTAACTAGCTACAACTTCCACGACAACTCAACTCACTTTAACTAGCTACAACTTCCACGACTGAACTCAACTCACTTCAACTAGCTACAACTTCCACGACTGAACTCAACTCACTTTAACTAGCTACAACTTCCACGACTGAACTCAACTCACTTCAACTAGCTACAACTTCCACGACTGAACTCAACTCACTTTAACTAGCTACAACTTCCACGACTGAACTCAACTCACTTCAACTAGCTACAACTTCCACGACTGAACTCAATTCACTTTAACTAGCTACAACTTCCACGACAACTCAACTCACTTTAACTAGCTACAACCTTCCACGACAACTCAACTCACTTTAGCTAGCTACAACTTCCACGACTGAACTCAACTCACTTTAACTAGCTACAACTTCCACGACAACGTCCCACGACAACTGCAGACTAAACTGACTTCAACAACTTCAATCCTTCTCTAAAATCCCACGACAACTTTCCACAACTTTCCACAACTTTCCACGATAACTTTCCACAACTTTCCACGACAACTTTCCACAATATAACTTTCCACGGCAACTTTCCACGACAACCAACAACGAAAGTGGACTTTATACCAGGCAAACGGACCAATCGAACTCATGCATGCCACAGTGTTAACGCGGTTTCCGTTTCCAGTTTCCATTTCCTGCTTTTCCATAGGTCCCCCATACCGTGATGAGTTTAATAGCATGCAGTTACCCACTGTGGCCATAATCATATGAAAAATCAAACAATGACCAGTCCTATAGTTAAGATCAGCAGCTGCATGGAATGAGTGTACACACTTCCAGTTGTCAGTTTAGCTGCACACTTAACAAACAAGCATGGGTATTGAAAACTGGAGACAAGGAACAGAGCTGTTGTTACCTCAGGCTTCCTAAAGTTAGCAAGAACTTGATACTAAACTCTTGTTACCTTTCTTTGCATATTTTTTCCTTAAATTTGTATCTTTCTTTAGGTTGTGTTATCTATCTATCTATCTATCTATCTATCTATCTATCTATCTATCTATCTATCTATCTATCTATCTATCTACCTGTCGACCTATCTATCTATTACTCTTGTGTCTACCAATTAATATTGTTTCGATGACTGGGTGGATAGGACTTTCCTTACAATTGACACCACCAGGCTCACGAGGGAAATTTGCAGCCATGATCTGTGCTCTCTTATTCTGTATTGAAGCAGCAATTGTTTGTCTGTCATATTCAAATTAAACTAAGAATAAATTTTGACTTGAAAAATTGAGTAGACGAAACATCAGTAGACAAAATTGGAGTAGACGAAACGGCAGTAGACGAAACTGGAGTAGACGAACCAGGAAGATACCAATAAGTTAACATGTGCATGGCTAGCAACCAGTTTGTGTGTTGCTAGATTAATTTGTAGTTCCTGTTATTAATAACAAGCTGCTGTCACATTGTTCATTGCTCTAACTGAACAATGAACAATGTTCAAATAGACACGGGGCAACTTCCACAGGCGTGCAAGGTATGACCACCCTGAAATAAACAGCTCATACTTTACCTAGGAATGAGCTGATCAACTTTTTAGGTATGTTACACATACTACAAGAAACACAGCATACACAATGTAAAATTAGGGAAGTCAACTTGAAGCAGCCTGAAAGTTATCTGTAAAGCAGGACTATATAATCATCTTTAACTATAGTAGCATAGTCACCAAAGGAGAGCTGTGAATAACCCACCACCTAGGGATTGAGAGACAAGAGAATTAATAATATCAGCACCACAAGAGAATTGTATCTAACTTTAGCATTGCAGGGCTATAGCTGTCAGTTTGGTTAGTCTGGTTACACAAGGTCCACATGCATAATTATAGATTGTGTGTTGGCAGGGACATGCCACATGTTGAAACTATGGCTGTAAACAGTCTTCAAGCAATTGATTAGCCAATCAAAACTACTGCCATATGGCACAATGGGTAGAAAGGCAAATATTCATACATGAGCATCAACACTCCAAAAATTTATTGGGAGACTCTCATTCCCCTACCTGTGATGTGCTTACACATGGCAGAATATGTTTAATCTTTTCGTGCCTGATGCTTTCCTATTTAAGGTCAAAAACACCTTCATGTGTCCTGGAATTTCTGTTAGCTAGTTAGCATCAATAGTGACCAATTATTGTCCTACATGAGACTACCGACTGCAACACGAAGGTGACACACTAATGCCAGAAAGAAGACTGTATAATTATATAGTACTCTCAAAAGTGCTTATGCTCAGTAGTTATCTGATGGGTACCCAGTTATATGGTGTACCCTGATGCCATGCGGACAATAAAATGCGCGCACATTTGTAGCGGGAGAGTCTGGGAATAAGGCTGATGACAATATGGCAAGGTGCTGACCTGGATTTATCTTCCCCCAAGGCTTTCAGACACTTGGCAGTTACACACCAGCTGGGGTGGATAACCCCACTTTGCATATCCCATCAGCAATAACCATGTGGCCAATGAACTAGAAAGAAAAGAAAGCATGTATACAGATGTTGACAAGAACCATACACATGTATGTGACAGTTGTGTGTAGAAATCAAAAGATATTCCATCACATTACTGCATTCAAAGTGCTGTATCACTGAACTATGAGGGGAGCTCATACACACGACATAAATGCATTGGATGTTCATGTATCTGCAAAGCATGTGTAGGCCCTGCCCTTCACGGAAGGTTAGCGATACAGTGCTTTGAACGTAAAAAAGTGATTGAACATGTGAGGCAATACTCTTTAGTTTCTACATAGGACTATCACATACACCATAGACTCTCACTAACATGCCCTCTCAAGAATGAGCCCTTCCCCACCCCCCCCCCAAGTATTTATTTCCATTTTTTTTTTACTGGATAATTTCCTGCAGTCGTTTTCCTGTTTTTTTAGCCACAGCAAATTTTGTCATGACCTTTCATTGAACCAGTGGGCGTGCAGTCTTGTGCAAGACTAATTGGACATCATTCAAGTCAACATAAACATTCCCTCCCCACTTTAGACTGAAAGTCTAGTGTAACAAACAAGGACAGTCATCCTCCTTGCACAGCTGGCCCTCTCTACATTTCATTCCTCACCATACATTGTCAGTAGACTCATGTCTTGAATGCATTGAAGAGTCTTGTTTCATGGCAAGCTTCTTATTAACTTTGTCTCCTCACAATCTCTTCAACCCCTGTGGTGAAGAGTTAGATGTCTAGTACTATATACTATAGACCTTGTAAAGACGGACAACTGCACATGGGGAACTTCCGATTCAAATGTCCGGTAGATCAGTTCTCCTTTCTATTGGTTATTTGTCAGCTAGTGAGACAGATTACTATCTATAGCACTTGGCTCCACCCACTCAAATTTATGTGCTAATCAGAAATGGGTCTAAGTGTCTAACAAGTTGTGTTAAAATTGGAACAACTCCTGGATACAACTGTTTGTGAGGTTTGGAAGGTTTTCAATAAGGCTGGAAAGGGCAATATACGTACTGCTGTGATGAAAGGTATCTAGTATGCTATAAGATCGGATTGCAAAGAGTTAGTGCACTATTTGACACAACTGTAGTGATTAAACAAAAACCTAGCTGCAGGGGAATGCAGGTTCATGACCCTGACCACACCCACTCATTACCGAGCGTTCAATAGTCAGGGCCATCCGACCAGAGAACGCTCCTCCAGACTGAAAGCTGCCTAAAAAGCCGGAAATGGAGTCCCTACAAGGTGAAAGGACCGTTTTCTATGCTCGTTTGTACAAGAAAGCAGAAGAACGGGCCATCCAGCACTGACCAGGCCTTTTCTATAGCCAGGTACAACAGCCGCCATGCACTGTCACCCAGAGCGGTGCACCCACCCACCTCCCCCTGTCCCACCCTTTCTGCTAGCTCAGAACCTATCTTCAAAACGGATTGCGCCAACTGATAACATGCGGCCGAATTTCGATGACGACTATAGTCGTCATTCATAGTTAAAGGGTTAAGTGAATCACTATTGTACTAACAGAACAGCAAATGAAATACAGATTTTTAGGTAACTATCTAGCATCTCATCACTGGGAAAGTTGGGTTAGAGCCTGGGGACGGGGATACATACACATGATGTCATAGGATAGCTAGTAAATATCATTACCAGTAGCAACAAGTAGGCTTGAGTGTGCTCAAAATTTTGCCGATTATTCTATTCCGCACTTCCTAAAAAGTGTTCCAATAATTCTTTAGATTTAATCCGATTATTCTTTCAAAAAAAGTCATTCATTATTCCACATAATATTATTATCCTACACACATCAGTATATACTGTCAAACGATCCAACAAAGAGACCACTCGTGAACTCGGGCCAGCTTCAGTCGAGTTCGCCTCAGAATCAGATTCTACCTCACTTGTGTAGGCACTGAAATTTGTACTGTGACTGCTACCACTAAAATTACTACTAGTGGTAGTCTCAGCACTGCTAGACTCTGCCATCCTGTTACATGTAGTGGGCGAAAAGCCATGCAACGTGGCATTATTCCCCCGTTTTCCACCGTTTATTCCCGCATAATGCCTGCTTCCAGAAACTTCCTATCATTCCGGAAATTATGCTGGCATAATCGCCTCAAGCCTAGTAACAAGCAAGACACCTTGAATATTGTTGACCCCTTATGAGTAGACCTAATAAAATTAAGGGCAAATACACACCTATGAATGTTTCACTGTTTGTAACTTCATGCCAACACTCACCCAAGGATGTGGGTACACTCCATCGAGTTACCTAAACTTCTTAAGTGTGCAGGACTGAAATGATATGGACAGTTACAATACCCCAGGTAAGTCCTCAACTGGATTCTGTGGCAACTACTGCAGGTCTTCCGTTTGAGTTTTCATGGAAACTGTGCTCAGCAAGGGAGGACTCATACGAACTGCACGATGTGGATTATGCTGAGATTTGAAACCAAACCAACATGTTTGTGTGTGTCCTCATTTGAAGAACAGTTCCTGGTGAAAACTCACAAATACTCCATTTCTCAAATGTAAATACATACAATATACTATCTATTGCCTCAGAATCATGATGCCATTTGGCTGATACTCTATTTCTCAGCAGTTAGCCACCATCAAATGATGGTTAGGGACTAGCAACCAGTCTCGTAAAACACGAGCTGCCCTAGTGATAGCTCTGGTTCATGTCAGCTGGTTGTCAGTGATTGTTCTGCCAGACTACATGCAGACCTCAGGCTTCAGTCTATTAACTCTCTAAATTGGCAATTACAAGTCTAGTCAACAAAAATTACAGCTTGCAACCATGGGCAGGAGAGTTGTGTAGATTGGAGTGAGAAAGAATGTGTCAATTACAGTTGTACAGCCGTTTTAGTAAAGCTTGCAATAGCAGAGTGAAAAGCGAAAAGCCAAAATGAATCAGTTGATGCTAAAATTGTGCAAGTGTTACTAAAACAACTGGAGTCAATAACTATATGTACATTTAGCGTCTGTACTGTACGTGTCTACTTTAAACTGTAGACCTCATCTCTCTAATAGAAGGTAATTTTTAGGGCTTCAATTGTACATATATGTACATACATATGGGGGTTATTATGTACTGTGTGTCTATGTTTTCTACCTCCAGTTTTTGATTGCAAGTAATCAAAAACTGGAGGTGGGAAGAGCCTGGGAATGAGTCTAGGAATGGTGTGCATTTGGAGGGGGAGTGAAGGGGAGGGCAAAAGCCAGATCCTTACCGTTTTTCAACGCTGACTGCTGCATGGAGATAATGGAAGTGATTGGCACTGAGGAATAAAAAGGGTCTGGCTTGTGAAACTAGCATGGTATGTGTTAGTCTAACGTAGCCAGACTCTCGCCGGAGTCTGGCTACGTGAGAGTACGCTAGTCTCACAAGCCATACCCTTCACAGAGAGAGGAAGGGTCACTGCAATTAACAAGTTGTCGCTGAGGAACTCAATTATCAAATAGATAATAAGATGCTGACATCTGCTAAACACATTGTGACGTAATTGCTACTCCATGAGAACGGATAAAATCTATGAAGAGCGCGAATCTCATTGGTCACAGCAAGTTTCTACCGTAGCGACAACTTGATGGTTGCAGCGTGACCAGACTAGCCTCGTTCCCAGACCCCGCCCAGCTTTCCGTCGCTATTAGTACGGAAAAGCGGGAGAGGGCCTGGTATCTTTTCTCACGTGAGTGACGTCGGGATAGAAAGGATGGTAGAAAGGGTTTAATTGTGCGTGGGTGCACAGGGCCCAGAACAGCAAAAAGAGCCCACGTAGCAGGTAGCTTACCGCAAGCATCTAGCTAGCGGAGGGCGATTGTCATATACATCGAGCGTTGAGCGTGTAGTCGGCTGAACAACACGCAAAACGCTGCCTGTTTTTTCTGAAAATTTCGCCATTTTCCGATTACGTCATGCTCACGTGAGAAAAGATACCAGGCTCTCCCCGCTTTTCCGTACTGCAAGCGACGAAAAGCTGGGTGGGGCCTGGGAACGAGGCTATGACCAGACCCTTCCTCTCTCTACAAAGGGTGTGGCTTGCGAGACCCATGATGATATCCCCACCCCCCGTGACCAGACCCTTCCTCTCTCTGCAAAGGGTGTGGCTTGCGAGACCCATGATGATATCCCCCCTCCCCCCCATGACCAGAACCTTCCTCTCTCTGCAAAGGGTGTAGCTTGTGAGACCTAGTCTCACAAGCCAGACCCACTTTAATACGAGACTATGTGAGACCCATGATGATATCCTCTCCCCTCCCCCCCCCCCTTCCTCCCTGTGCCTGACCCCCCTGCCTGACTCCAGCATAAACAGGTACCTCATCTGATGAGCTGCTGAGTGTTTCCTGGCAACAGCAGACACCCCGCACTTCTACTGCGTAGGAGGAGCGCCACAGGACCCCATCATCCACTATCACAAGTAGGCGTGGAATGGGAGTTGCCCTTGTGGGTGGGGCTTAACGTGTACAGAGCTAGAGCTAGGCACAAGACTAGAGGCAGAAGGAGCAATCCGCGGTTTGTGTTTAGCGGCTCTGTCTGAAAGTAAAGTTTTGTGAAGACAAGAGAGGAAGAGTTTGTGGGACTGGAGTGACACTGCATAAGTAAGTGAGAGCATGAGTGCACAAGTTACCTCTATTGGGAGGGGGGCTCTAAATGGGCACAGGCTGTACAAGCTAGACCAGTATTGTACCATGAAGCCAAACCAGAATTAGCATTACAAACTACAGATACCCTCCAACACATGAGAAACTTGACCGCCTGCACTATCTATGCCATGAAAACTGGCTTGCTCAGATGAGCGTCCCCAGGCTAAACTAACCCACATGAATGCCAGCTGTGGTGTGTCCTTCAGCACAACCTCTGACCTACATCATATCATGTAGGAAGAGGAGGAGCAGGTGGTACAAAACTTTCCCCCAGACTCCCGGCAGGTTTTCTGGCAGCAACAGGAGGAACCCAACCTTTCACACACACCCTCACACACCACACACCCTCACACACTCACAAACAGATACACGGTGGACGGTGATTTGAAGTACCTTGACTGCTTGCCATGTGATTCAACCAGAGAGAAATAGGTTGACTGTGAGCTATTCGGACATCGAGGAACACAGTGCCAAGCTACATGTAGCTAACATCATCCAAAAACATTATACTAGTGAGTGGTGTCGAACAGGAAAGGAGGGAGGGGGGAAGGGAAGGAGGACAAGGTGGAGAAGAGAAGGAGAAAAGTAGAAAAGGAAAGTGGAGGAAGAAAAGGAGAAAAGGGAAGTGGAGGAAGAAAAGGGGAGAGAGTTCTTTTTGACATGTATAATGAACAGTATTCTTTTTCCTGATTCTCTCCCCATCACACACCACACACCCACAACATTCTCTCGGTCAGCGTGTAACTTTGCTCACAAGTTTTATGTCACATTCGAGGATGTGCCACCCAGACACAAGTACGTAGAAGACTACACCACCAAACAACTTGCAACAATACCGGTATTTCACTAGTAGTGTACATGTGTAGTTGTATATTATGGTTGCTATAGGAACGCTCCTAACTGTGTGCATTAGAGGTTGTCATTAGAGAAGTTGAATCCTTACAGTTGCTATAGTAACAACAACGGGCAATGATGGTACAATACTGCTCAACGCCAAAAAATGTGTTTTGTGCAGTGGGTGACTATATCTTGGCCTAGAAAGATGTATTCTGCTAGGATGGTCGTGCAGGATTGCTCGTAGCAATGGTTTTCATACTTGAGTCACACTGATAAAGGCTGAAGCAAACCATGTGATAGTGATCATTGTCATCCCAGTCATGGGTCAACCCAGCTGATGAGGTGGCTGAGATGTGTTCTGGATTAGGAAGGTCTGGTTCACTGGCTGTTCTTATGCACACCTGCAGGGTATGTGAGCTCACCACAGCTAAGATGGGTACACTGCACCCTAACCCGTCCACCCTGAGCTGGTCTCAGGTGTGTTCATCTGTCTCGAGTGTCAGACAGCAGTACCCGATGTAGAGACCCAGGTATGTAAGACTCTTCCTCAAGCCTTCCATCATCCTCCTCACCTCATACTCCCTTTCTCTCCTCCATCTTGTTGCACCTTCCACACTGCTCCTCACCACCTTCCACCCTCTCTACCTCCCATGCTGATCCTCTCCCTTCTCTTGGACCCAACCCCCTCCACACTCAACTCCTCCCTCCACCACCCCCATTCCATATCTCCCTCCTTCCCTCCCATTTCACTCTACTTTCCTCCTCTCCCCCCTCCCCTCTCTAGGCCCTGGCGAATTATTCCCAATGATTCACCCATTTTTATTCCCAAAATTTCAGCCTATTATTCTCTCAAACCAGCCCATTATTCTCAATTATTCCCAAAGCGTAACTAAAAAAAGGTGAAAACATCATACAACCAAAAACGATACATGTGTTAATAGTCTATTTGATATCCAGATTTCTGTCCACTATCCGTTTTACGTTTAGTTACGTGAGGTGATGACGTCAATTGCTTAAGGTCTAATTGTTGTTGTCTAAATTTAACCCTAAAACTACTGTTTTTTTTTTTTTTTTTAAGTTAACTTATTGTACACTGGGCAGTGTGCACCAAGTTCTTCAACTTCTATAGAGACCAATAGTAGACAATTTTTACTATTATTCTCAAATATTAAACAATCAATGTCCGTTATTATCGTATTATTCTTAGCAAAAACGTGGCACCTATTATTCTCAAATTGTTCCGGAATAATTTGCCAAGGCCTACCCCTCTCTCTAGCCGATAGTCTGCAAGAACCCTAGCCTCGGAACGAGGCTACAAGAACCCTAACTGTAACAATCCTCATTGCTTCATGTTGGATGTCAACACATCCAGGTGTGAAGGTTCGTATCCAGGAGACACAACAGGAACTGCCACAAGGGGGCATCCCATGAAGGTACATGCACTAGCAGAGAATTTCAGAAGTTATCAGATACGGACTTTCTTCCTCTCCCTCTCCCTGGTTCTGGAAAACTTTCACTCTTTGAAGTTTTTCTCTTGGGGATACACTCTTTTCCCCATCTTTAAGGTGGGGAAGAACAGTGGAGGGGTACACTCTTTTCCCCATCTTTAAGGTGGGGAAGAACAGTGGAGGGGTACACTCTTTTCCCCATCTGTTAAGGTGGGGAAGAACAGTGGAGGGATACACTCTTTCTCCCCATCTGTAAGGTGGGGAAGAACAGTGGAGGGATACACTCTTTCTCCCCATCTGTAAGGTGGGGAGAAAGAGTGGAGGGGTACACTCTTTCTCCCCATCTGTAAGGTGGGGAAGAACAGTGGAGGGGTACACTCTTTCTCCCCATCTGTAAGGTGGGGAAGAACAGTGGAGGGGTACACTCTTTCTCCCCATCTGTAAGGTGGGGAAGAACAGTGGAGGGGTACACTCTTTTCCCCCGGTATGCACACTAGTAGAGAATTTCAGAAGTTATTAGATACAGCTGGATTGACTCTGTTCCTCCCTCTCTCCCCTTCCTCTCGGTCTTATTCATATCATTCTTATCTTCTTCAAATTTCCTTTCTCTTCCCTTTCCCTCCCATCCCTCCTCTCCTTACACTTTCTTCCCTGCCTCCCTCAATCCTTCCTCCCCTACTCCCTTCCCCCCTCTCTCTCTCTTCCCTCTCTCCTCCCTCTCAGTCTAGAGGTGATATTGCATGAAGAGGCAGTGGAAATGGTCCAGGCTGGCAACAGGTGTGACTTCATTGGAAACACTCATTGTACGTACCAGATGTGCAAATGGAAGATGTACTGTAATACCTTATTAGGGAATGTTGTCTACTGCACGCAAGAGATCATGGATCTAAGAGGATTTGTTGTTGGCATGGCAAATTGTGCGTAGTATAAATGAATATCTAAACTGTGATTTAGTGCAACTTCCTGACTCTAGTGTAGATATTGTTTGGACTATAGTGGTTTTGGTTTAAAAGAAAAACGTGCCCTTTCATGAGCAACCTCTGACAGCTAGGGGCTGCAGTGTATCATGACGAGTCTAACTATTTTATGACAGGAATTTGGATTGGTCATTTATCCTACAGGTGCTCGTGCGGAGACGTCAGCGAGGGTGAAGTGGGGAGAGGGGGCTAAGGCAGATGGAGTGAAGTGCAGCAACATAAACTTGAGACAAAACTGATTTCCTGAAATTTAATTATGATCCCTCTCTGCAGCGGCCTGAAGACACTTGATTTGCGAAACCTGACCTATTGCATGGCCTTCCTAGCCTGCTCAGTGACATCCTCTGATCCGAGGGTGAGATGGGATGGGAGAAGTGCAATAGAAACTTGGAACACAATATATGATGATGGCATTGTAGTGATGTCACTGTTCTATTGTTACTGTTCTATATTGTATGCACGTGATTCATGAGTATTTAAGTCTGGGTTTGTACAGTTTTATCAGTTCTCTCTGTAGTTCTCTCTCAATCTCTCTAAAGTCTCTCTTGTACGGATATTACAGTGATTGCAACTGAACCCATATTTTAGTATTAGGTTACTACAGGCATGACATTGTGTGAGTGACTAGAGCTATGTGTACCATTGCAGCCTTACACGCAGGTCTTAAAAGCTGAGTAGAGAAAGTCACAGCGTATTCCTGAAAAGTTGTTTTGCTATCCTTGCGTAATCCTTGTGTAAACAAGTTGAATCAGCACTGTCATCTGGAAAGATCTCAATATCTTGATTGATGTAGGCAATGCCTTAATTTTCTTATTGTCTGAATACTTATATACGGCATGGTCCATGCACAGTAGATACTGCAACTGTGTTGCATATCGTATCTCCACGTGTGTGTGCATATCGTATCTCCTCGTGTGTGTGCATATCGTATCTCCCCGTGTGTGTGCATATCGTATCTCCAGGGAAAAATTGCTGTGGAAATGTGAAGTCTAGTGCTAGCTGAATACAGTTTACATTCCACTGCTAAATAGTTTCTGATATACCGTATAGCCGCAAATTTGACGGGGAATTAAATTTGGCCGTTTGGCGGTCGGTGTTGAAACCGCCATTATTATTTTCGCCCGCATCGCGTAATGCATGCAGTAGCGCTCTTGGCCCAGCCCGGCGCCCCTCTACGCGAGCTGTGCATATAGCTAGCTTGACGCTAGCACGCCGCCAGTTATATTTCTTGTAGATTTGCGAACTCACGGCATTGTTCAAGTACCTCTAGCGAGAGGACGGCAACGCTCCCTGATAAAACGCGTGCGCAATGTTTATATGATGACGTAATACGATGCGGGGCGCCACCGCCAAATTTAAATTCCACCAATATTTTCTTACGCTTGGTTTGGGGCCAAACCGCCAAATTTAAAGTTCACCAATATTTCCGGCTATACGGTAGTCCCTTTACAATCTACTGCTAAATAGTTTCTAGTAGCTACACTCTCTTCACATTCCACTGCTGAATACAGTCCCTAATATCATCCCTAATATAGTCCCTAATATATTCCCTTTACATTACACTAGCTGCTGAATTTACAATCCTATGCTAAATACAGTCCCTTTGCATGCCACTGCTGCATACTGTCTTTACCACGGCAAATAGACATTATTACATTTGTGGGCCCACTCTCCTCATAAAATATTTTTGTTCTACTTGAGCCAAATCCACTCTCATATTGTGTATACTGGTACATCAAACTAAGTGGGTCCAAGACTTGATTTTAAAAGCTACATTTGACTGAGGAATACTGCAATCTGTTAACCCTTTACCAACCGATGACGCCATATGGCGTCGTCAGATTTTCGCCGCATGTTATCAGTTGGCGCAACCCGTTTTGAAGATAGGCTCTGCGCTAGCAGAAAGGGTGGGACAGGGGGAGGTGGACCGCTCTGGCTGACAGTGCATGGCACCCATCTGGCTGACAGTGCATGGCGGCGGTTGCAGCTGCCTGTAGAAAAGCCTTGGTCAATGCCGGGTGGGCCATTTGTCTGCTTTCTTGCACAAACGGGCGTAGAAAACGCTCCTTTCACTTGTAGGGACTCCATTTCTGGCATTTTAGGCAGCTTTTAGTTGACAGTGCATGGCGGCGGTTGCAGCTCTGCAGCTGCCTGTAGAAAAGCCTTGGTCAATGCCGGGTGGGCCATTTGTCTGCTTTCTTGCACAAACGGGCGTAGAAAACGCTCCTTTCACCTTGTAGGGACTCCATTTCTGGCATTTTAGGCAGCTTTTAGTCCGGAGGAGCGTTCTCTGGTTGGAGGGCCCTGACTATTGAACGCTCGCTAATGAGTGGGTGTATCCAAGGTCATGAACCTACAGAGAATGTGTCATTTGAGTCAAGTTTCCAGTGCTAGCTCCAAGCGGAAGTGAAAATACGGACCATGGAAGGTATCCATAGCCTAATAAACACTTCCAGTAAATAGCCTACGGTTGTTAAAGAGTTAAAGTTTGACTTAAAAAAAAAAAACAACAACGTATTAGCAATGAAAATTTTGTCTCATGACAAATCCTATACATAATCCTACAGGATGCAAACTATCATAAGCTGAAGCCAATAATTATTAATGTTTAATGCAGATTTTTTTTTTTTTTCTCAGTATAGAATCAAATGAATCTTTCAGCACCTCCCTCCCCACACCACGCAGACAGCTTGGCACCTCCAAAGGGAACATTTAGATCTCACACTAGCCAGCAGTTTACCCACATGCACAGTCCCTACCTGGGGAAATGAACAAGTTGTGTATAGTTAGTGGCTATTAACAATAGGCAACTTTACTATATATGTAGCTATTAGCTAAGTAGGCACTTGGTGTAGTGGCACTCAACTCTGAGGCTGCTGCTAAAATGACAGGCTACCAAACTCACATCAAGTGCTTGAGAGACTCTGTGCATGACTCCAGAGTTTTCTGATCACACACAAGCAGACAGACCATACTTTACATTGTTAGCTCTCTCTATCACCTGTTGGAATAGAGCCATCATCAAGGACAATGATGTGAATAAGATATAGCATGCATATACTTCTTCTCCCTCCTGATCCACACACCTCCTCTGTCTTGAAGGGGAGGATGCCGGTGACTGGTCCAAAGATCTCCTCCTGCATCAGTCTGCTGTCATCCGACACATCTGTGATCACTGTCGGACGCATAAAACATCCCTGCATGTACATGCGTCAAATGCAACTTCAAATATCATCCTGTATGTATGAGTGAGACTGTGTTCTACATTTGTAGAGCCTTCTTGTACATATATAGTCTCTGTAGCTTGATAGAGTGTCTTAGCTTGTGAATAAAATTCAAGATATTTTTATTTACCTTGTGAACTATATGTATGTATCGGGATGTACCATAAAAAAGTACCTTAAAATTTAAAGCTTACATCTTATTTAAGTTGACAGGTAAGCAAGTTTCATTAAGACAAGTTACAAGTATTCCATGAAAAGCAATGGTTAAGTTATAAATGCTACATAAACTGTAAGGTAGAGACCTACTTCAGAGTTTTCCTTCAGAGTTTTCCTTCAGAGTTTGTCGTTACCTATTTCGAGCATCACTTCTATAGAAGAGCTCTCAACTCACCGCAGGAGCAAGAAGATCAGCAGGGCTAACAGTTGTGTAGACAGGCTCATGCACTTTACCGAACGCAGTAGGCGGCAGAGATTTTGAGCAAAAGCTGCACTAATGCCATTAGTGCAGCTTTTGCTCTGGGCTAGGGTTAGCCAAGGATTCCCGTGAGTTTTCATTGACGGCATTATACAGCGCTGCAGGAGATGGACCAATTAGCAGGCTCGTATTGCTTTGTGCGCTTTTTGCACTGACTGTTGGATTACATTTTACACTCTGCATACCCTTAGCATCTTGTTCGTATGCTACTTGCATTAGTGCAACTTTTGCTCCGGGCTAGGATTAGCCAAGGATTCACGTGAATTTCCATTGACGGCATTATGCGGCGCTGCAGGAGACGGACCAATTAGCAGGATCGTACTGCTTTGTGCGCTTCTTTGCACGGACTATATGATCACATTTTTGCACTCTCCATACCCTTAGCTTCTTGTTCGTATGCTACTTGCATTAATGCTCCGGGCTAGGGGTAGCAGTGAATTTGCGTGAATTTCCATTGACGGCATTATATGCGGCGCAGCAGGAGACGAAACAATTAGCAGGCTCGTACTGCTTTGTGCGTTTTTTGAACGGACTGTGGGATTATGCATTTTTACACTCTGCATACCTTTAGCTTCTTGTTCATATGCTACTTGCATTAGTGCAACTTTTCCCCTGGGCTAGGGATACCCGTGAATTTGCGTGAATTTCTATTGACGGTATTATGCGGCACTCGGTTAATCAGCAGGCTCGTACTGTTTTGTCCGCTTTTTGCACGGAATTTGGGATTACATTTTCACACTATGCATACCCTTAGTTTCTTGTTCACATGCTACTTGAATTTCCATTGACGGCAATATACGGCGCTATAGGAGACGGATAATCAGCTGGCTCGTACTGGTTTGTCCGCTGAATATTCATTGGCGGCAGCACGCGCCGTTGCAGGAAAAGGAGTACTTCGCGGGTCCGTACCCGTTTGTGCCCTTTTTGCACAAACGCAGTGTTTACATTTCTAAACTCCCCATACCATCAGCTTCTTTTAGGTATGCTCCTTTCAGTAGTGCAAGGATTGTTCCGGGTTAGGGTTAGCCGTGAAATTGCGTGAATATCCATTGGCGGCAGCACGCGCCGTTGCAGGAAAAGGAGTACTTCGCGGGTCCGTACCGTTTGTGCCCTTTTTGCACAAACCCAGTGTTTACATTTTAGAACTCCCCATACCCTCAGCTTCTTTAATCTATGCTCCTTTCAGTAGTGCAAGGATTGTTCCTGGCTGCTGTTAGCTGTGAAATTGCGTGAATATCCATTGGCGGCAGAACGCGCCGTTGCAGGAAAAGGAGTATTACGCGGGTCTGTACCCGTTTGTGCCCTTTTTGCACAAACCCTGTGTTTACATTGTTGAATTTCCCACACCCTCAGCTTCTTTTAGGTATGCTCCTTTCAGTCGTGCAAGGATTGTTCCGGGCTAGGGTTAGCCGTAAAATATGCGTGAATATCCATTGGCGGCAGCACGCGCCGTTGCAGGAAAAGGAGTATTTCGCGGGACCGTACCCGTTTGTACCCTTCTTGCACAAACGCAGTGTTTATATTTTTGAACTCCCCATACCCTCAGCTTCTTTTAGGTAAGCTCATTTCAGTAGTGCAAGGATTGTTCCGGGTTAGGGTTAGCCGTGAAATTGCGTGAATATCCATTGGCGGGAGCACGCCCCGTTGCAGGAAAAGGAGTATTTCGCGTGTCCGTACCCGTTTGTGCCCTTTTTGCACAAACCCAGTGTTTACATTTTTGAATTCCCCATACCCTCAGCTTCTTTTAGGTATGCTCCTTTCAGTAGTGCAAGGATTGTTCCGGGCTAGTGTTAGCCGTGAAATATCCATTGGCGGTAGTACGCGCCGTTGCAGGAAAAGGAGTACTTCGCGGGTCCGTACCCGTTTGTGTCCTTTTTGCACAAACACACTGTTTACATTTTTGAATTCCCCATACCCTCAGCTTCTTTTAGGTAAGCTCCTTTCAGTAGTGGAAGGATTGTTCCGGGTTAGGTTTAGCCGTGAAATTGCATAAATATACATTGGCTGCAGCACTTGCTGTTGCAGGAAAAGGAATATTTCGCGGGTCCGTACCCGTTTGTGCCTTTTTTGCACAAACCCAGTGTTTACATTTGTGAACTCCCCATACCCTCAGCTTCTTTTAGGTAAACTCCTTTCAGTAGTGCAAGGATTGTTCCGGGCTAGTGTTAGCCGTGAATTTGCGTGAATATCCATTGGCGACAGCACGCGCCGTTGCAAGAAAAGGAGTATTTCGCGGGTCCGTAACCGTTTGTGCCCTTTTTGCAGAAACCCTGTGTTTACATTTTTGAACTCCCCATACCCTCAGCTTCTTGTAGGTATGCTCCTTTCAGTAGTGAAAGGATTGATCCGGGCTAGGGTTAGCCGTGAAATTGCGTGCATACCATTAGCGGCAGCACGCGACGTTGCAGGAAAAGGAGTATTTCGCGAGTCCGTACCCGTTTGTGCCCTTTTTGCACAAACCCAGTGTTTACATTTTAGAACTCCCCATACCCTCAGCTTCTTTAATCTATGCTCCTTTCAGTAGTGCAAGGATTGTTCCGGGCTGCTGTTAGCTGTGAAATTGCGTGAATATCCATTGGCGGCAGAACGCGCCGTTGCAGGAAAAGGAGTATTACGCGGGTCTGTACCCGTTTGTGCCCTTTTTGCACAAACCCTGTGTTTACATTGTTAAATTTCCCACACCCTCAGCTTCTTTTAGATATGCTCCTTTCAGTCGTTCAAGGATTGTTCCGGGCTAGGGTTAGCCGTAAAATATGCGTGAATATCCATTGGCGGCAGCACGCGCCGTTGCAGGAAAAGGAGTATTTCGCGGGTCCGTACTCGTTTGTGCCCTTTTTGCACAAACCCAGTGTTTGCATTTTTAAACTCCCCATACCCTCAGCTTCTTCTAGGTACGGTCCTTTCAGAAGTGCAAGGATTGTTCCGGGCTAGGGTTAGCCACGAATTTGCGTGAATATCCATTGGCGGCAGCACGCGCCGTTGCAGGAAAAGGAGTATTTCGCGGGTCCGTACCCGTTTGTGCCCTTTTTGCACAAACCCAGTGTTTACATTTTTGAATTCCCCATACCCTCAGCTTCTTTTAGGCATGCTCCTTTCAGTAGTACAAGGATTCTTCCCGGGCTAGATTTAGCCGTCAATTTGCGTGAATATCCATTGGCGGCAGCACGCGCCGTTGCAGGAAAAGGAGTATTTCGCGGGTCCGTACCAGTTTGTGCTCTTTTTGCATAAACCCAGTGTTTAAATTTTGAATTCCCCATACATTCACCTTCTTTTATGTATGCTCCTTTCAGTAGTGCAAGGATTGTTCCGGGATAGTGTTAGCCGTGAAATTGCGTGAATATCCATTGGCAGCAGCACGAGCCGTTGCAGAAATAGGAGTATTTCGCATGTCCGTAACCGTTTGTGCCCTTTTTGCACAAACTCAGTGTTTACATTTGCTAACTCTCCATACCCTCAGCTTCTTTTAGGTATGCCCTTTTCAGTAGTGCAAGGAAATTTCCGGGCTAGGGTTAGCCTTGAATTTGCGTGAATATCCATTGGCTGCAGCACGCGCCGTTGCAGGAAAAGGAGTATTTCGCGGGTCCGTACCCGTTTGTGCCCATTTTGCACAAACCATCTGTTTACATTTTTGAATTCCCCATACACTCAGCTTCTGTTATGTATGCTCCTTTCAGTAGTGCAAGGATTGTTCCGGGCTAGTGTTAGCCGTGAAATTGCGTGAATATCCATTGGCGGCAGCACACGCCGTTGCAGAAATAGGAGTATTTCGCGGGTCCGTACCCGTTTGTGCCCTTTTTGCACAAACCCAGTGTTTACATTTTTGAACTCTCCATACCCTCAGCTTCTTTTATGTATGCTCCTTTCAGTAGTGCAAGGATTGTTCCGGGCTAGGTTTAGCCGTGAATTTGCGTGAATATCCATTGGCGGCAGCACGCGCCGTTGCAGGAAAAGGAGTATTTCGCGGGTCCGTACCAGTTTGTGCTCTTTTTGCATAAACCCAGTGTTTAAATTTTGAATTCCCCATACCTTCACCTTCTTTTATGTATGCTCCTTTCAGTAGTGCAAGGATAGTTACGGGATAGTGTTAGCCGTGAAATTGCGTGAATATCCATTGGCAGCAGCACGAGCCGTTGCAGAAATAGGAGTATTTCACATGTCCGTAACCGTTTGTACCCTTTTTGCACAAACTCAGTGTTTACATTTGCGAACTCTCCATACCCTCAGCTTCTTTTAGGTATGCCCTTTTCAGTAGTGCAAGGAAATTTCCGGGCTAGGGTTAGCCTTGAATTTGCGTGAATATCCATTGGCTGCAGCACGCGCCGTTGCAGGAAAAGGAGTATTTCGCGGGTCCGTACCCGTTTGTGCCCATTTTGCACAAACCATCTGTTTACATTTTTGAATTCCCCATACACTCAGCTTCTGTTATGTATGCTCCTTTCAGTAGTGCAAGGATTGTTCCGGGCTAGGGTTAGCCGTGAAATTGCGTGAATATCCATTCGCGGCAGCACACGCCGTTGCAGAAATAGGAGTATTTCGCGGGTCCGTACCGGTTTGTGCCCTTTTTGCAGAAACCCAGTGTTTACATTTTTGAACTCTCCATACCCTCAGCTTCTTTTATGTATGCTCCTTTCAGTAGTGCAAGGATTGTTCCGGGCTAGTGTTAGCCGTGAAATTGCGTGAATATCCATTGGCGGCAGCACACGCCGTTGCAGAAATAGGAGTATTTCGCGGGTCCGTACCCGTTTGTGCCCTTTTTGCACAAACCCAGTGTTTACATTTTTAAACTCTCCATACCCTCAGCTTCTTTTATGTATGCTCCTTTCAGTAGTGCAAGGATTGTTCCGGGCTAGTGTTAGCCGTGAATTTGCGTGAATATCCATTGGCGGCAGCACGCGTCGTTGCAGGAAAAGGAGTATTTCGCGAGTCAGTACCCAATTGTGCCTTTTTTCTCAAACACAGTGTTTACATTTTTGAACTCCCCATACACTCAGCTTCTTTCACGTAAGCTGCTTTTAGTAGTGCAAGCTTTGTTCCGGGCTAGGGTTAGCCGTGAAATTGCGTGAATATCCATTGGCGGCAGCACGCGCCGTTGCAGGAATAGGAGTATTTCGCGAGGCCGTAAGTTTTTGTGCCCTTTTTGCACAAACACAGTGTTTGCATTTTTGAACTCACCATACCCTCAGCTTCTTTTAGGTATGCTCCTTTCAGTAGTGCAAGGATTGTTCCGAGCTAGTGTTAGCCGTGAAATTGCGTGAATATCCATTGGCGGCAGCACGAGCCGGTGCAGAAATAGGAGTATTTCGCATGTCCGTAACCGTTTGTGCCCTTTTTGCACAAACGCAGTGTTTACATTTGCAAACTCTCCATACCCTCAGCTTCTTTTAGGTATGCCCTTTTCAGTAGTGCAAGGAAATTTCCGGGCTAGGGTTAGCCTTGAATTTTCGTGAATATCCATTGGCTGCAGCACGCGCCGTTGCAGGAAAAGGAGTATTTCGCGGGTCCGTACCCGTTTGTGCCCATTTTGCACAAACCATCTGTTTACATTTTTGAATTCCCCATACACTCAGCTTCATTTATGTGTGCTCCTTTCAGTACTGCCAGGATTGTTCCGGGCTAGGGTTAGCCGTGAAATTGCGTGAATATCCAATGGCGGCAGCACGCGCCGTTGCAGGAATAGGAGTATTTCGCGAGGCGGTAACATTTTGTGCCCTTTTTGCACAAACCCAGTGTTTACATTTTAGAACTCCCCATACCCTCAGCTTCTTTTATGTATGCTCCTTTCAGTAGTGCAAGGTTTGTTCCGGGCTAGGATTAGCCGTGAAATTGCGTGAATATCCATTGGCGGCAGCACGCGCCGTTGCAGGAATAGGAGTAGTTCGCGAGACCGTAACATTTTGTGCCCTTTTTGCACAAACCAAGTGTTTACATTTTTGAACTCCCCATACCCTCAGCTTCTTTTAGGTATGCTCCTTTCAGTAGTGCAAGGATTATTCCGGGCTAGGGTTAGCCGTGAAATTGCTTGAATATCCATTGGCGGCAGCACGCGTCGTTGTAGGAAAAGGAGTATTTCGCGAGTCCGTACCCGTTTGTGCCCTTTTTGCACAAACACAGTGTTTACATTTTTGAACTCCCCATACCTTCAGCTTCTCTTAGTTATGCTCCTTTCAGTAGTGCAAGGATTGTTCCGGGGTAGGGTTAGCCGTGAAATTGCGTGAATATCCATTGGCGGCTGCACGTGCCGTTGCAGGAAAAGGAGTATTTCGCGGGTCCGTACCCGTTTGTGCCCTTTTTGCACAAACCCACTGTTTACATTTTTGAATTCCCCATACACTCAGCTTCATTTATGTGTGCTCCTTTCAGTAGTGCAAGGATTGTTCCGAGCTAGTGTTAGCAGTGAAATTGAGTGAATAGCCATTGGCGACAGCACGCGCCGTTGCAGAAATAGGAGTATTTCGCGGGTCCGTAACCGTTTGTGCCCTTTTTGCACAAACCCATTGTTTACACTTTTGAACTCCCCATACCCTCAGATTCTTTTATGTATGCTCCTTTCAGTAGTGCAAGGATTGTTCCGGGCTATTGTTAGCCGTGAATTTGCATGAATATCCATTGCGGCAGCACGCTCCGTTGCAGGAAAAGGAGTATTTCGCTAGGTCCGTAACCGTTTGTGCCCTTTTTGCACAAACCCAGTATTTACACTTTTGAACTCCCCATACCCTCAGATTCTTTTAGGTATGCTCCTTTCAGTAGTGCAAGGATTGTTCCGGGCTAGGGTTAGCCGTGAATTTGCATGAATATCCATTGCGGCAGCACGCGCCATTGAAGGAAAAGGAGTATTTCGCGGGTCCGTAACCGTTTGTGACCTTTTAGCACAAACTCAGAGTTCACATTTTTGAACTCCCCATACCATCAGCTTCTTTTGTGTATGTTCCTTTCAGTAGTGCAAGGATTGTTCCGTACTAGGGTTAGCCGAGAATTTGCTTGAATATCAATTGGCTCCAACACGCGCAGTTGCAGGAAAAGGAGTACTTCGCGGGTCCGTAACCGTTTGTGCCCCTTTTGCACAAACCCAGTGTTTACATTTTTGAACTCCCCATACCCTCAGCTTCTTTGAGGTAAGCTCCTTTCAATAGTGCAAGGATTGTTCCGGGCTAGTGTTAGCCGTGAAATTGCGTGAATATCCATTGGCGGCAGCACGCTCCGTTGCAGGAAAAGGAGTATTTCGCTAGGTCCGTAACCTTTTGTGCCCTTTTTGCACAAACCCAGTATTTACACTTTTGAACTCCCCATACCCTCAGATTCTTTTAGGTATGCTCCTTTCAGTAGTGCAAGGATTGTTCCGGGCTAGGGTTAGCCGTGAATTTGCATGAATATCCATTGCGGTAGCACGCGCCGTTGCAGGGAAAGGAGTATTTCGCGGGTCCGTAACCGTTTGTGACCTTTTAGCACAAACTCAGAGTTCACATTTTTGAACTCCCCATACCATCAGCTTCTTTTGTGTATGTTCCTTTCAGTAGTGCAAGGATTGTTCCGTACTAGGGTTAGCCGAGAATTTGCTTGAATATCAATTGGCTGCAGCACGCTCAGTTGCAGGAAAAGGAGTATTTCGCTAGGTCCGTAACCTTTGATCCCTTTTTGCACAAACCCAGTATTTACACTTTTGAACTCCCCATACCCTCAGATTCTTTTAGGTATGCTCCTTTCAGTAGTGCAAGGATTGTTCCGGGCTAGGGTTAGCCGTGAATTGGCATCAATATCCATTGCGGCAGCACGCGCCGTTGCAGGAAAAGGAGTATTTCGCGGGTCCGTAACGGTTTGTGACCTTTTAGCAGAAACTCAGAGTTCACATTTTTGAACTCCCCATACCATCAGCTTCTTTTGAGTATGTTCCTTTCAGTAGTGCAAGGATTGTTCCGTGCTAGGGTTAGCCGAGAATTTGCTTGAATATCAATTGGCTGCAGCACGCGCAGTTGCAGGAAAAGGAGTACTTCGCGGGTCCGTAACCGTTTGTGCCCTTTTTGCACAAACCCAGTGTTTACATTTTTGAACTCCCCATACCCTCAGCTTCTTTGAGGTAAGCTTCTTTCAATAGTGCAAGGATTGTTCCGGGCAAGTGTTAGCAGTGAAATTGCGTGAATATCCATTGGCGGCAGCACGCTCCGTTGCAGGAAAAGGAGTATTTCGCTACGTCCGTAACCGTTAGTGCCGTTTTTGCGCAAACCCAGTGTTTACATTTTTGAACTCCCCATACCCTCAGCTTCTTTCAGGTGAGCTCCTTTCAGTAGTGCAAGGATTGTTCCGGGCTAGTGTTAGCCGTGAAATTGCGTGAATATCCATTGGCGGCAGCACGCGCCGTTGCAGGAAAAGGAGTATTTCGCGGGTCCGTACCCGTTTGTGCCCTTTTTGCACAAAGCCAGTGTTTACATTTTTGAATTCCCCATACTCTCAGCTTCTCTTAGGTATGCTCCTCTCAGTAGTGCAAGGATTATTCCGGGCTAGGTTTAGCCGTGAATTTGCGTGAATATCCATTGGCGGCAGCACGCGCCGTTGCAGGAAAAGGAGTATTTCGCGGGTCCGTACAAGTTTGTGCTCTTTTTGCATAAACCCAATGTATAAAGTTTGGATTCCCCATACCTTCACCTTCTTTTATGTATGCTCCTTTCAGTAGTGCAAGGATTGTTCCGGGCTAGTGTTAGCCGTGAAATTGCGTGAATATCCATTGGCGGCAGCACGAGCCGTTGCAGAAATAGGAGTATTTCGCAGGTCCGTAACCGTTTGTGCCCTTTTTGCACAAACTCAGTGTTTACATTTGCGAACTCTCCATACCCTCAGCTTCTTTTAGGTATGCCCTTTTCAGTAGTGCAAGGAAATTTAGGTATGTCCTTTTCAGTAGTGCAAGGAAATTTCCGGGCTAGGGTTAGCCTTGAATTTGCGTGAATATCCATTGGCTGCAGCACGCGCCGTTGCAGGAAAAGGAGTATTTCGCGGGTCCGTACCCGTTTGTGCCCATTTTGCACAAACCATCTGTTTACATTTTTGAATTCCCCATACAGTCAGCTTCTGTTATGTATGCTCCTTTCAGTAGTGCAAGGATTGTTCCGGGCTAGTGTTAGCCGTAAAATTGCGTGAATATCCATTGGCGGCAGCACACGCCGTTGCAGAAATAGGAGTATTTCGCGGGTCCGTACCCGTTTGTGCCCTTTTTGCACAAACCCAGTGTTTACATTTTTGAACTCTCCATACCCTCAGCTTCTTTTATGTATGCTCCTTTCAATAGTGCAAGGATTGTTCCGGGCTAGGGTTAGCCGTGAATTTGCGTGAATATCCATTGGCGGCAGCACGCGTCGTTGCAGGAAAAGGAGTATTTCGCGAGTCCGTACCCGATTGTGACCTTTTGGCACAAACACAGTGTTTACATTTTTGAACTCCCCATACCCACAGCTTCTTTTAGGTATGCTCCTTTCAGTAGTGCAAGGATTGTTCCGGGTTAGGGTTAGCCGTGAAGTTGCTTGAATATCCTATGGCGGCTGCATGCGTCGTTGCAGGAAAAGGAGTAATTCGCGAGTCCGTACCCGTTTGTGCCCTTTTTGCACAAACTCAGTGTTTACATTTTTGAACTCCCCATACCTTCAGCTTCTCTTAGTTATGCTCCTTTCAGTACTGCCAGGATTGTTCCGGGCTAGGGTTAGCCGTGGAATTGCGTGAATATCCAATGGCGGCAGCACGCGCCGTTGCAGGAATAGGAGTATTTCGCGAGGCGGTAACATTTTGTGCCCTTTTTGCACAAACACAGTGTTTACATTTTAGAACTCCCCATACCCTCAGCTTCTTTTAGGTATGCTTCTTTCAGTAGTGCAAGGATTGTTCCGGGCTAGGTTTAGCCGTGAAATTGCGTGAATATCTAATTGCGGCAGCACACGTCGTTGCAGGAAAAGGAGTACTTCGCGAGTCCGCACCCGTTTGTGCCCTTTCTGCACAAACTCAGTGTTTACATTTTTGAACTCCCCATACCCACAGCTTCTTTCGGGTATGCTCCTTTCAGTAGTGCAAGGTTTGTTCCGGGCTAGGATTAGCCGTGAAATTGCGTGAATATCCTTTGGCGGCAGAACGCGCCGTTGCAGGAATAGGAGTAATTCGCGAGACCGTAACATTTTGTGCCCTTTGTGCACAAACAAAGTGTTTACATTTTTGAACTCCCCATACCCTCAGCTTCTTTTAGGAATGCTCCTTTCAGTAGTGCAAGGTTTGTTCCGGGCAACGAAATTAGCCGTGAAATTGCGTGAATATCCATTGGCGGCAGCACGCGCCGTTGCAGGAATAGGAGTAGTTCGCGAGACCGTAACATTTTGTGCCCTTTTTGCACAAACCAAGTGTTTACATTTTTGAAATCCCTATACCCTCAGCTTCTTTAGGTATGCTCCTTTCAGTAGTGCAAGGATTGTTCCGGGCTAGGGTTAGCCGTGAAATTGCGTGAATATCTAATTGCGGCAGCACACGTCGTTGCAGGAAAAGGAGTACTTCGCGAGTCCGCACCCGTTTGTGCCCTTTTTGCACAAACTCAGTGTTCACATTTTTGAACTCCCCATACCCTCAGATTCTTTTAGGTATGCTCCTTTCAGTAGTGCAAGGTTTGTTCCGGGCTAGGATTAGCCGTGAAATTTCGTGAATATCCAATGGCGGCAGCACGCGCCGTTGCAGGAATAGGAGTAGTTCGCGAGACCGTAACATTTTGTGCCCTTTTTGCACTAACCAATTGTTTACATTTTTGAACTCTCTATACCCTCAGCTTCTTTTAGGTATGCTCCTTTCAGTAGTGCAAGGATTGTTCCGGGCTAGGGTTAGCCGTGAAATTGCTTGAATATCCATTGGCGGCAGCACGCGTCGTTGTAGGAAAAAGAGTATTTCGCGAGTCCGTACCCGTTTGTGCCCTTTTTGCACAAACACAGTGTTTACATTTTTGAACTCCCCATACCTTCAGCTTCTCTTAGTTATGCTCCTTTGAGTAGTGCAAGGATTGTTCCGGGGTAGGGTTAGCCGTGAAATTGCGTGAATATCCATTGGCGGCTGCACGTGCCGTTGCAGGAAAAGGAGTATTTCGCGGGTCCGTACCCGTTTGTGCCCTTTTTGCACAAACCCACTGTTTACATTTTTGAATTCCCCATACACTCAGCTTCATTTATGTGTGCTCCTTTCAGTAGTGCAAGGATTGTTCCGAGCTAGTGTTAGCAGTGAAATTGAGTGAATAGCCATTGGCGACAGCACGCGCCGTTGCAGAAATAGGAGTATTTCGCGGGTCCGTAACCGTTTGTGCCCTTTTTGCACAAACCCAGTGTTTACATTTTTGAACTCCCCATACCCTCAGCTTCTTTCAGGTAAGCTCCTTTCAGTAGTGCAAGGATTGTTCCGGGCTATTGTTAGCCGTGAATTTGCATGAATATCCATTGCGGCAGCACGCGCCGTTGCATGAAAAGGAGTATTTCGCGGGTCCGTAACCGTTTGTGACCTTTTAGCACGAACTCAGAGTTCACATTTTTGAACTCCCCATACCATCAGCTTCTTTTGAGTATGTTCCTTTCAGTAGTGCAAGGATTGTTCCGTGCTAGGGTTAGCCGAGAATTTGCTTGAATATCAATTGGCTGCAGCACGCGCAGTTGCAGGAAAAGGAGTACTTCGCGTGTCCGTAACCGTTAGTGCCGTTTTTGCGCAAACCCAGTGTTTACATTTTTGAATTCCCCATACCCTCAGCTTCTTTCAGGTAAGCTTCTTTCAGTAGTGCAAGGATTGTTCCGGGCTAGTGATAGCCGTGAAATTGCGTGAATAGCCATTGGCGGCAGCACGCGCCGTTGCAGGAAAAGGAGTATTTCGCGGGTGCCTTCCCCGTTTGTGCCCTTTTTGCACAAAGCTAGTGTTTACATTTTTGAATTCCCCATACCCTCAGCTTCTCTTAGGTATGCTCCTTTCAGTAGTGCAATGATTATTCCGGGCTAGGTTTAGCCGTGAATTTGCGTGAATATCCATTGGCGGCAGCACGCGCCGTTGCAGGAAAAGGAGTATTTCGCGGGTCCGTACCATTTTGTGCTCTTTTTGCATAAACCCAGTGTTTAAATTTTGAATTCCCCATACCTTCACCTTCTTTTATGTATGCTCCTTTCAGTAGTGCAAGGATTGTTCCGGGCTAGTGTTAGCCGTGAAATTGCTTGAATATCCATTGGCGGCAGCACGAGCCGTTGCAGAAATAGGAGTATTTCGCATGTCCGTAACCGTTTGTGCCCTTTTTGCACAAACACAGTGTTTACATTTGCGAACTCTCCATACCCTCAGCTTCTTTTAGGTATGCCCTTTTCAGTAGTGCAAGGAAATTTCCGGGCTAGGGTTAGCCTTGAATTTGCGTGAATACCATTTGCTGCAGCACGCGCCGTTGCAGGATAAGGAGTATTTCGCGGGTCCGTACCCGTTTGTGCCCATTTTGCACAAACCATCTGTTTACATTTTTGAATTTCCCATACACTCAGCTTCTGTTATTTATGCTCCTTTCAGTAGTGCAAGGATTGTTCCGGACTAGTGTTACCCGTGAAATTGCTTGAATATCCATTGGCGGCAGCACGAGCCGTTGCAGAAATAGGAGTATTTCGCATGTCCGTAACCGTTTGTGCCCTTTTTGCACAAACTCAGTGTTTACATTTGCGAACTCTCCATACCCTCAGCTTCTTTTAGGTATGCCCTTTTCAGTAGTGCAAGGAAATTTCCGGGCTAGGGTTAGCCTTGAATTTGCGTGAATATCCATTGGCTGCAGCACGCGCCGTTGCAGGATAAGGAGTATTTCGCGGGTCCGTACCCGTTTGTGCCCATTTTGCACAAACCATCTGTTTACATTTTTGAATTCCCCATACACTCAGCTTCTGTTATTTATGCTCCTTTCAGTAGTGCAAGGATTGTTCCGGGCTAGTGTTAGCCGTGAAATTGCGTGAATATCCATTGGCGGCAGCACACGCCGTTGCAGAAATAGGAGTACTTCGCGGGTCCGTACCCGTTTGTGCCCTTTTAGCACAAACCCATCGTTTACATTTTTGAACTCTCCATACCCTCAGCTTCTTTTATGTATGCTCCTTTCAGTAGTGCAAGGATTGTTCCGGGCTATTGTTAGCCGTGAATTTGCGTGAATATCCATTGGCGGCAGCACGCGTCGTTGCAGGAAAAGGAGTATTTCGCGAGTCCGTACCCGATTGTGCCCTTTTTGCACAAACACAGTGTGTACATTTTTCAACTCCCCATACACTCAGCTTCTTTCACGTAAGCTGCTTTTAGTAGTGCAAGCTTTGTTCCGGGATAGGGTTAGCCGTGAAATTGCGTGAATAACCATTGGCGGCAGCTCGCGCCATTACAGGAATAGGAGTACTTCGCGAGGCCGTAAGTTTTTGTGCCCTCTTTGCACAAACCCAATGTTTACATTTTTGACCTCCCCATACCCTCAGTTTCTTTTAGATATGCTCCTTTCAGTACTGCCAGGATTGTACCGGGCTAGGGTTAGCCGTGAAATTGCTTGAATATCCATTGGCGGCAGCACGCGTCGTTGTAGGAAAAGGAGTATTTCGCGAGTCCGTACCCGTTTGTGCCCTTTTTGCACAAACCCAGTGTTTACATTTTTGAACTCCCCATACCCTCAGCTTCTTTCAGGTAAGCTCCTTTCAGTAGTGCAAGGATTGTTCCGGGCTATTATTAGCCATGAATTTGCATGAATATCCATTGCGGCAGCACGCGCCGTTGCAGGAAAAGGAGTATTTCGCGGGTCCGTAACCGTTTGTGACCTTTTAGCACAAAGTCAGAGTTCACATTTTTGAACTCCCCATACCATCAGCTTCTTTTGAGTATGTTCCTTTCAGTAGTGAAAGGATTGTTCCGGGCTAGGGTTAGCCGAGAATTTGCTTGAATATCAATTGGCTGCAGCACGCGCAGTTGCATGAAAATGAGTACTTCGCGGGTCCGTAACCGTTTGTGCCCTTTTTGCACAAACACAGTGTTTACATTTTTGAACTCCCCATACCTTCAGCTTCTCTTAGTTATGCTCCTTTGAGTAGTGCAAGGATTGTTCCGGGGTAGGGTTAGCCGTGAAATTGCGTGAATATCCATTGGCTGCTGCACGTGCCGTTGCAGGAAAAGGAGTATTTCGCGGGTCCGTACCCGTTTGTGCCCTTTTTGCACAAACCCACTGTTTACATTTTTGAATCACCATACACTCAGCTTCATTTATTTGTGCTCCTTTCAGTAGTGCAAGGATTGTTCCGAGCTAGTGTTAGCAGTGAAATTGAGTGAATAGCCATTGGCGACAGCACGCGCTGTTGCAGAAATAGGAGTATTTCGCGGGTCCGTAACCGTTTGTGCCCTTTTTGCACAAACCCAGTGTTTACATTTTCGAACTCTCCATACCCTCAGCTTCTTTCAGGTAAGCTCCTTTCAGTAGTGCAAGGATTGTTCCGGGCTATTGTTAGCCGTGAATTTGCATGAATATCCATTACGGCAGCACGCGCCGTTGCAGGAAAAGGAGTATTTCGCGGGTCCGTAACCGTTTGTGACCTTTTATCACAAACTCAGAGTTCACATTTTTGAACTCCCCATACCATAAGCTTCTTTTGAGTATGTTCCTTTCAGTAGTGCAAGGATTGTTCCGTGCTAGGGTTAGCCGAGAATTTGCTTGAATATCAATTGGCTGCAGCACGCGCAGTTGCAGGAAAAGGAGTACTTCGCGTGTCCGTAACCGTTTGTGCCCTTTTTGCACAAACCCAGTGTTTACATTTGCGAACTCTCCATACCCTCAGCTTCTTTTAGGTATGCCCTTTTCAGTAGTGCAAGGAAATTTCCGGGCTAGGGTTAGCCTTGAATTTGCGTGAATATCCATTGGCTGCAGCACGCGCCGTTGCAGGAAAAGGAGTACTTCGCGGGTCCGTACCCGTTTGTGCCCATTTTGCACAAACCATCTGTTTACATTTTTGAATTCCCCATACACTCAGCTTCTGTTATGTATGCTCCTTTCAGTAGTGCAAGGATTGTTCCGGGCTAGTGTTAGCCGTGAAATTGCGTGAATATCCATTGGCGGCAGCACACGCCGTTGCAGAAAGAGGAGTATTTCGCAGGTCCGTACCCGTTTGTGCCCTTTTTGCACAAACCCAGTGTTTACATTTTTGAACTCTCCATACCCTCAGCTTCTTTTATGTATGCTCCTTTCAATAGTGCAAGGATTGTTCCGGGCTAGGGTTAGCCGTGAATTTGCGTGAATATCCATTGGCGGCAGCACGCGTCGTTGCAGGAAAAGGAGTATTTCGAGAGTCCGTACCCGATTGTGCCCATTTTGCACAAACACAGTGTTTACATTTTTGAACTCCCCATACCATCAGCTTCTTTCACGTAAGCTGCTTTTAGTAGTGCAAGCTTTGTTCCGGGCTAGGGTTAGCCGTGAAATTGCGTGAATATCCATTGGCGGCAGCACGCGCCGTTGCAGGAATAGGAGTATTTCGCGAGGCCGTAAGATTTTGTGCCCTTTTTGCACAAACACAGTGTTTGCATTTTTAAACTCACCATACCCTCAGCTTCATTTAGGTATGCTCCTTTCAGTAGTGCAAGGATTGTTCCGGGCTAGGGTTAGCCGTGAATTTGCGTGAATATCCAATTGCGGCAGCACGCGTCGTTACATGAAAAGGAGTATTTCGCGAGTCCGTACCCGTTTCTGCCCTTTTTGCACAAACACAGTGTTTACATTTTTGAACACCCCATACCATCAGCTTCTTTTAGGTATGCTCCTTTCAGTAGTGCAAGGTTTGTTCCGGGCTAGGGTAAGCCGTGAAATTGCGTGAATATCCAATGGCGGCAGCACACGTCATTGCAGGAAAAGGAGTATTTCGCGAGTCCGTACCGGTTTGTGCCCTTTTTGCACAAACACAGTGTTTACATTTTTGAACTCCCCATACCTTCAGCTTCTCTTAGTTATGCTCCTTTCAGTAGTGCAAGGATTGTTCCGGGGTAGGGTTAGCCGTGAAATTGCTTGAATATCCATTGGCGGCTGCACGTGCCGTTGCAGGAAAAGGAGTATTTCGCGGGTCCGTACCCGTTTGTGCCCATTTTGCACAAACCATCTGTTTACATTTTTGAATTCCCCATACACTCAGCTTCTGTTATGTATGCTCCTTTCAGTAGTGCAAGGATTGTTCCGGGCTAGGGTTAGCCGTGAATTTGCGTGAATATCCAATGGCGGCAGCACGCGTCGTTACATGAAAAGGAGTATTTCGCGAGTCCGTACCCGTTTGTGCCCTTTTTGATCAAACACAGTGTCTACATTTTTGAACTCCCAATACCAACAGCTTCTTTTAGGTATACTCCTTTCAGTAGTGCAAGGATTGTTCCGGGCTAGGGTTAGCCGAGAATTTGCGTGAATATCCATTGGCGGCAGCACGCGCCGTTGCAGGAATAGGAGTATTTCGCGGGTCCGTAACCGTTTGTGCCCTTTTTGCACTAACACAGTGTTTACATTTTTGAACTCCCCATACCTTCAGCTTCTCTTAGTTATGCTCCTTTCAGTAGTGCAAGGATTGTTCCGGGCTAGGGTTAGCCTTGAATTTGCGTGAATATCCATTGGCTGCAGCACGCGCCGTTGCAGGAAAAGGAGTATTTCGCGGGTCCGTACCCGTTTGTGCCCATTTTGCACAAACCATCTGTTTACATTTTTGAATTCCCCATACACTCAGCTTCTGTTATGTATGCTCCTTTCAGTAGTGCAAGGATTGTTCCGGGCTAGTGTTAGCCGTGAAATTGCGTGAATATCCATTGGCGGCAGCACACGCCGTTGCAGAAAGAGGAGTATTTCGCAGGTCCGTACCCGTTTGTGCCCTTTTTGCACAAACCCAGTGTTTACATTTTTGAACTCTCCATACCCTCAGCTTCTTTTATGTATGCTCCTTTCAATAGTGCAAGGATTGTTCCGGGCTAGGGTTAGCCGTGAATTTGCGTGAATATCCATTGGCGGCAGCACGCGTCGTTGCAGGAAAAGGAGTATTTCGAGAGTCCGTACCCGATTGTGCCCATTTTGCACAAACACAGTGTTTACATTTTTGAACTCCCCATACCATCAGCTTCTTTCACGTAAGCTGCTTTTAGTAGTGCAAGCTTTGTTCCGGGCTAGGGTTAGCCGTGAAATTGCGTGAATATCCATTGGTGGCAGCACGCGCCGTTGCAGGAATAGGAGTATTTCGCGAGGCCGTAAGATTTTGTGCCCTTTTTGCACAAACACAGTGTTTGCATTTTTGAACTCACCATACCCTCAGCTTCATTTAGGTATGCTCCTTTCAGTAGTGCAAGGATTGTTCCGGGCTAGGGTTAGCCGTGAATTTGCGTGAATATCCAATTGCGGCAGCACGCGTCGTTACATGAAAAGGAGTATTTCGCGAGTCCGTACCCGTTTCTGCCCTTTTTGCACAAACACAGTGTTTACATTTTTGAACACCCCATACCATCAGCTTCTTTTAGGTATGCTACTTTCAGTAGTGCAAGGTTTGTTCCGGGCTAGGGTAAGCCGTGAAATTGCGTGAATATCCAATGGCGGCAGCACACGTCATTGCAGGAAAAGGAGTATTTCGCGAGTCCGTACCGGTTTGTGCCCTTTTTGCACAAACACAGTGTTTACATTTTTGAACTCCCCATACCTTCAGCTTCTCTTAGTTATGCTCCTTTCAGTAGTGCAAGGATTGTTCCGGGGTAGGGTTAGCCGTGAAATTGCTTGAATATCCATTGGCGGCTGCACGTGCCGTTGCAGGAAAAGGAGTATTTCGCGGGTCCGTACCCTTTTGTGCCCATTTTGCACAAACCATCTGTTTACATTTTTGAATTCCCCATACACTCAGCTTCTGTTATGTATACTCCTTTCAGTAGTGCAAGGATTGTTCCGGGCTAGGGTTAGCCGTGAATTTGCGTGAATATCCAATGGCGGCAGCACGCGTCGTTACATGAAAAGGAGTATTTCGCGAGTCCGTACCCGTTTGTGCCCTTTTTGAACAAACACAGTGTCTACATTTTTGAACTCCCCATACCAACAGCTTCTTTTAGGTATACTCCTTTCAGTAGTGCAAGGATTGTTCCGGGCTAGGGTTAGCCGAGAATTTGCGTGAATATCCATTGGCGGCAGCACGCGTCGTTGCAGGAATAGGAGTATTTCGCGGGTCCGTAACCGTTTGTGCCCTTTTTGCACTAACACAGTGTTTACATTTTTGAACTCACCATACCTTCAGCTTCTCTTAGTTATGCTCCTTTCAGTAGTGCAAGGATTGTTCCGGGGTAGGGTTAGCCGTGAAATTGCTTGAATATCCATTTGCGGCTGCACGTGCCGTTGCAGGAAAAGGAGTATTTCGCGGGTCCGTACCCGTTTGTGCCCATTTTGCACAAACCATCTGTTTACATTTTTGAATTCCCCATACACTCAGCTTCTGTTATGTATGCTCCTTTCAGTAGTGCAAGGATTGTTCCGGGCTAGTGTTAGCCGTGAATTTGCGTGAATATCCAATGGCGGCAGCACGCGTCGTTAAATGAAAAGGATTATTTCGCGAGTCCGTACCCGTTTGTTCCCTTTTTGAACAAACATAGTGTTTACATTTTTGAACTCCCTATACCATCAGCTTCTTTTAGGTATGCTCCTTTCAGTAGTGCAAGGTTTGTTCCGGACTAGGGTAAGCCGTGAAATTGCGTGAATATCCAATGGCGGCAGCACGCGTCATTGCAGGAAAAGGAGTATTTCGCGAGTCCGTACCCGTTTGTGCCCTTTTTCCACAAACACAGTGTTTACATTTTTGAACTCCGCATACCTTCAGCTTCTCTTAGTTATGCTCCTTTCAGTAGTGGAAGGATTGTTCCGGGGTAGGGTTAGCCGTGAAATTGCGTGAATATCCATTGGCGGCTGCACGTGCCGTTGCAGGAAAAGGAGTATTTCGCGGGTCCGTACCCGTTTGTGCCCTTTTTGCACAAACCCACTGTTTACATTTTTGAATTCCCCATACACTCAGCTTCATTTATGTGTGCTCCTTTCAGTAGTGCAAGGATTGTTCCGAGCTAGTGTTAGCAGTGAAATTGAGTGAATAGCCATTGGCGACAGCACGCGCCGTTGCAGAAATAGGAGTATTTCGCGGGTCCGTAACCGTTTGTGCCCTTTTTGCACAAACCCAGTGTTTACATTTTTGAACTCCCCATACCCTCAGCTTCTTTCCGGTAAGCTCCTTTCAGTAGTGCAAGGATTGTTCCGGGCTATTGTTAGCCGTGAATTTGCATGAATATCCATTGCGGCAGCACGCGCCGTTGCAGGAAAAGGAGTACTTCGCGTGTCCGTAACCGTTTGTGCCCTTTTTGCACAAACCCAGTGTTTACATTTTTGAACTCCCAATACACTCAGCTTCTTTCACGTAAGCTGCTTTCAGTAGTGCAAGCTTTGTTCCGGGCTAGGGTTAGCCGTGAAATTGCGTGAATATCCATTGGCGGCAGCACGCGCCGTTGCAGGAATAGGAGTATTTCGCGAGGCCGTAAGTTTTTGTGCCCTTTTTGCACAAACACAGTGTTTGCATTTTTGAACTCACCATACCCTCAGCTTCTTTTAGGTATGCTCCTTTCAGTAGTGCAAGGATTGTTCCGGGCTAGGGTTAGCCGTTAAATTGCGTGAATATCCATTGGCGGCAGCACGCGCCGTTGCAGGAATAGGAGTACTTCGCGAGGCCGTAATCTTTTGTGCCATTTTTGCACAAACCCAGTGTTTACATTTTTGAACTCCCCATACCCACAGCTTCTTTTAGGTATGCTCCTTTCAGTAGTGCAAGGATTGTTCCGGGTTAGGGTTAGCCGTGAATTTGCTTGAATATCCAATGGCGGCTGCATGCGTCGTTGCAGGAAAAGTAGTAATTCGCGAGGCCTTACCCGTTCGTGCCCTTTTTGCACAAACTCAGTGTTTACATTTTTTAACTCCCCATACACTCAGCTTCTTTTAGGTATGCTCCTTTCAGTAGTGCAAGCTTTGATCCGGGCTAGGGTTAGCCGTGAATTTGCGTGAATATCCATTGGCGGCAGCACGCGTCGTTGCAGGAAAAGGAGTGTTTCGCGAGTCCGTACCCGATTGTGCCCTTTTTACACAAACACAGTGTTTACATTTTTGAACTCCCCATACACTCAGCTTCTTTCATGTAAGCTGCTTTTAGTAGTGCAAGCTTTGTTCCGGGCTAGAGTTAGCCGTGAAATTGCGTGAATATCCATTGGCGGCAGCACGCGCCGTTGCAGGAATAGGAATATTTCGCGAGGCCGTAAGATTTTGTGCCCTTTTTGCACAAACCCAGTGTTTACATTTTTGAACTCCCCATACCCTCAGTTTCTTTTAGATATGCTCCTTTCAGTAGTGCAAGGATTGTTCCGGGCTAGGGTTAGCCGTGAATTTGCGTGAATATCCATTGGCGGCAGCACGCGTCGTTGCAGGAAAAGGAGTATTTCGCGAGTCCGTACCCGATTGTGCCCTTTATGCACAAACACAGTGTTTACATTTTTGAACTCCCCATACCTTCAGCTTCTCTTAGTTATGCTCCTTTCAGTAGTGCAAGGATTGTTCCGGGGTAGGGTTAGCCGTGAAATTGCGTGAATATCCATTGGCGGCTGCACTTGCCGTTGCAGGAAAAGGAGTATTTCGCGGGTCCGTACCCGTTTGTGCCCTTTTTGCACAAACCCACTGTTTACATTTTTGAATTCCCCATACACTCAGCTTCTGTTTTGTATGCTCCTTTCAGTAGTGCAAGGATTGTTCCGGGCTAGTGTTAGCCATGAAATTGCGTGAATATCCATTGGCGGCAGCACACGCCGTTGCAGAAATAGGAGTATTTCGCGGGTCCGTACCCGTTTGTGCCCTTTTTGCACAAACCCAGTGTTTACATTTTTGAACTCTCCAAACCATCAGCTTCTTTTGTGTGTGCAAGGATTGTTCCGGGATACGGTTAGCCGTGAAATTGCGTGAATATCCATTGGCGGCTGCACGTGCCGTTGCTGGAAAAGGAGTTTTTCGCGAGTCCGTACCCGTTTGTGCCCTTTTTGCACAAACACAGTGTTTACATTTTAGAACTCCCCATATCCTCAGCTTCTTTTAGGTATGCTCCTTTCAGTAGTGCAAGGATTGTTCCGGGCTAGGTTTAGCCGTGAAATTGCGTGAATATCTAATTGCGGCAGCACACGTCGTTGCAGGAAAAGGAGTACTTCGCGAGTCCGCACCCGTTTGTTCCCTTTTTGCACAAACTCCGTGTTTACATTTTTGAACTCCCCATACCATCAGCTTCTTTTAGGTATGCTCCTTTCAGTAGTGCAAGGTTTGTTCCGGGCTAGGGTAAGCCGTGAAATTGCGTGAATATCCAATGGCGGCAGCACGCGTCATTGCAGGAAAAGGAGTATTTCGCGAGTCCGTACCCGTTTGTGCCCTTTTTGCACAAACACAGTGTTTACATTTTTGAACTCCCCATACCCTCAGCTTCTTTTAGCTATGATCCTTTCAGTAGTGCAAGGATTGTTCCGGGCTAGGGTTAGCCGTTAAATTGCGTGAATATCCATTGGCGGCAGCACGCGCCGTTGCAGGAATAAGAGTACTTCACGAGGCCGTAATCTTTTGTGCCCTTTTTGCACAAACCCAGTGTTTACATTTTTGAACTCCCCATACCCTCAGCTTCTTTAAGCTATGCTCCTTTCAGTAGTGCAAGCTTTGATCCGGGCTAGAGTTAGCCGTGAAATTGCGTGAATATCCATTGGCGGCAGCTCGCGCCATTACAGGAATAGGAGTACTTCGCGAGGCCGTAAGTTTTTGTGCCCTTTTTGCACAAACCCAGTGTTTACATTTTTGAACTCCCCATACCTTCAGTTTCTTTTAGGTATGCTCCTTTCAGTACTGCCAGGATTGTTCCGGGCTAGGGTTAGCCGTGACATTGCGTGAATATCCAATGGCTACAGCACGCTCCGTTGCAGGAATAGGTAACATTTTGTGCCCTTTTTGCACAAACACAGTGTTTACATTTTAGAACTCCCAATACCCTCAGCTTCTTTTAGGTATGCTCCTTTCAGTAGTGCAAGGATTGTTCCGGGCTAGGGTTAGCCGTTAAATTGCGTGAATATCCATTGGCGGCAGCACGCGCCGTTGCAGGAATAGGAGTATTTCGCGAGTCCGTACCAGTTTGTGCCCTTTTTGCACAAACACAGTGTTTACATTTTTGAACTCCCCATACCCTCAGCTTCTTTTAGCTATGATCCTTTCAGTAGTGCAAGGATTGTTCCGGGCTAGGGTTAGCCGTTAAATTGCGTGAATATCCATTGGCGGCAGCACGCGCCGTTGCAGGAATAAGAGTACTTCGCGAGGCCGTAATCTTTTGTGCCCTTTTTGCACAAACCCAGTGTTTACATTTTTGAACTCCCCATACCCTCAGCTTCTTTAAGCTATGCTCCTTTCAGTAGTGCAAGCTTTGATCCGGGCTACGGTTAGCCGTGAAATTGCGTGAATATCCATTGGCGGCAGCTCGCGCCATTACAGGAATAGGAGTACTTCGCGAGGCCGTAAGTTTTTGTGCCCTTTTTGCACAAACCCAGTGTTTACATTTTGAACTCCCCATACCTTCAGTTTCTTTTAGGTATGCTCCTTTCAGTACTGCCAGGATTGTTCCGGGCTAGGGTTAGCCGTGACATTGCGTGAATATCCAATGGCTACAGCACGCTCCGTTGCAGGAATAGGTAACATTTTGTGCCCTTTTTGCACAAACACAGTGTTTACATTTTAGAACTCCCCATACCCTCAGCTTCTTTTAGGTATGCTCCTTTCAGTAGTGCAAGAATTGTACCGGGCTAGGGTTAGCCGTGAAATTGCGTGAATATCTAATTGCGGCAGCACACGTCGTTGCAGGAAAAGGAGTACTTCGCGAGTCCGCACCCGTTTGTGCCCTTTTTGCACAAACTCCGTGTTCACATTTTTGAACTCTCCATACCCTCAGCTTCTTTTAGGTATGCTGCTTTCAGTAGTGCAAGGATTGTTCCGGGCTAGGGTTGGCCGTTAAATTGCGTGAATATCCATTGGCGGCAGCACTCGCCGTTGCAGGAATAGGAGTATTTCGCGAGGCCGTAATCTTTAGTGCCCTTTTTGAACAAACCCAGTGTTTACATTTTTGAACTCCCCATACCCACAGCTTCTTTTTGGTATGCTCCTTTCAGTAGTGCAAGGATTGTTCCGGGTTAGGATTAGCCGTGAAATTGCGTGAATATCCAATGGCGGCTGCATGCGTCGTTGCAGGAAAAGGAGTAATTCGCGAGTCCGTACCCGTTTGTGCCCTTTTTGCACAAACTCAGTGTTTACATTTTTTAACTCCCCATACACTCAGCTTCTTTTAGGTATGCTCCTTAAAGTAGTGCAAGCTTTGATCCGGGCTAGGGTTAGCCGTGAATTTGCGTGAATATCCATTGGCGGCAGCTCGCGCCATTACAGGAATAGGAGTAATTCGCGAGGCCGTAAGTTTTTGTGTCCTTTTTGCACAAACCCAGTGTTTCCATTTTTGAACTCCCCATACCCTCAGTTTCTTTTTAGGTATGCTCCTTTCAGTACTGCCAGGATTGTTCCGGGCTAGGGTTAGCCGTGAAATTGCGTGAATATCCAATGGCTGCAGCACGCTCCGTTGCAGGAATAGGAGTAGTTCGCGAGACCGTAACATTTTGTGCCCTTTTTGCACTAACCAAGTGTTTACATTTTTGAACTCTCTATACCCTCAGCTTCTTTTAGGTATGCTCCTTTCAGTAGTGCAAGGATTGTTCCGGGCTTGGGTTAGCCGTGAAATTGCTTGAATATCCATTGGCGGCAGCACGCGTCGTTGTAGGAAAAGGAGTATTTCGCGAGTCCGTACCCGTTTGTGCCCTTTTTACACAAACACAGTGTTTACATTTTTGAACTCCCCATACCTTCAGCTTCTCTTAGTTATGCTCCTTTCGGTAGTGCAAGGATTGTTCCGGGGTAGGGTTAGCCGTGAAATTGCGTGAATATCCATTGGCGGCTGCACGTGCCGTTGCAGGAAAAGGAGTATTTCGCGGGTCCGTACCCGTTTGTGCCCTTTTTGCACAAACCCACTGTTTACATTTTTGAATTCCCCATACACTCAGCTTCATTTGTGTGTGCTCCTTTCAGTAGTGCAAGAATTGTTCCGAGCTAGTGTTAGCAGTGAAATTGAGTGAATAGCCATTGGCGACAGCACGCGCCGTTGCAGAAATAGGAGTATTTCGCGGGTCCGTAACCGTTTGTGCCCTTTTTGCACAAACTCAGTGTTTACATTTTTGAACTCCCCATACCTTCAGCTTCTCTTAGTTATGCTCCTTTCAGTAGTGCAAGGATTGTTCCGGGGTAGGGTTAGCCGTGAAATTGCGTGAATATCCATTGGCGGCTGCACGTGCCGTTGCTGGAAAAGGAGTACTTCGCGAGTCCGTACCCGTTTGTGCCCTTTTTGCACAAACACAGTGTTTACATTTTAGAACTCCCCATACCTTCAGCTTCTCTTAGTTATGCTCCTTTCAGTAGTGCAAGTGTTGTTCCGGGGTAGGGTTAGCCGTGAAATTGCGTGAATATCCATTGGCGGCTTCACGTGCCGTTGCAGGAAAAGGAGTATTTCGCGGGTCCGTACCCGTTTGTGCCCATTTTGGACAAACCATCTGTTCACATTTTTGAATTCCCCATACACTCAGCTTCTTTTATGTGTGCAAGGATTGTTCCGGGGTACGGTTAGCCGTGAAATTGCGTGAATATCCATTGGCGGCAGCACGTGCCGTTGCTGGAAAAGGAGTATTTCGCGAGTCCGTACCCGTTTGTGCCCTTTTTGCACAAACACAGTGTTTACATTTTAGAACTCCCCATACCTTCAGCTTCTCTTAGTTATGCTCCTTTCAGTAGTGCAAGGGTTGTTCCGGGGTAGGGTTAGCCGTGAATTTGCGTGAATATCCATTGGCGGCTGCACGTGCCGTTTCAGGAAAAGGAGTACTTCGCGGGTCCGTACCCGTTTGTGCCCATTTTGGACAAACCATCTGTTCACATTTTTGAATTCCCCATACACTCAGCTTCTGTTTTGTATGCTCCTTTCAGTAGTGCAAGGATTGTTCCGGGCTAGTGTTAGCCGTGAAATTGCGTGAATATCCATTGGCGGCAGCACACGCCGTTGCAGAAATAGGAGTATTTCGCGGGTCCGTACCCGTTTGTGCCCTTTTTGCACAAACCCAGTGTTTACATTTTTGAACTCTCCATACCCTCAGCTTCTTTTATGTGTGCAAGGATTGTTCCGGGGTACGGTTAGCCGTGAAATTGCGTGAATATCCATTGGCGGCTGCACGTGCCGTTGCTGGAAAAGGAGTATTTCGCGAGTCCGTACCCGTTTGTGCCCTTTTTGCACAAACACAGTGTTTACATTTTAGAACTCCCCATACCTTCAGCTTCTCTTAGTTATGCTCCTTTCAGTAGTGCAAGGGTTGTTCCGGGGTAGGGTTAGCCGTGAAATTGCGTGAATATCCATTGGCGGCTGCACGTGCCGTTGCAGGAAAAGGAGTATTTCGCGGGTCCGTACCCGTTTGTGCCCATTTTGGACAAACCATCTGTTCACATTTTTGAATTCCCCATACACTCAGCTTCTGTTTTGTATGCTCCTTTCAGTAGTGCAAGGATTGTTCCGGGCTAGTGTTAGCCGTGAAATTGCGTGAATATCCATTGGCGGCAGCACACGCCGTTGCAGAAATAGGAGTATTTCGCGGGTCCGTACCCATTTGTGCCCTTTTTGCACAAACCCAGTGTTTACATTTTTGAACTCTCCATACCCTCAGCTTCTTTTATGTGTGCAAGGATTGTTCCGGGGTACGGTTAGCCGTGAAATTGCGTGAATATCCATTGGCGGCTGCACGTGCCGTTGCTGGAAAAGGAGTATTTCGCGAGTCCGTACCCGTTTGTGCCCTTTTTGCACAAACACAGTGTTTACATTTTAGAACTCCCCATACCTTCAGCTTCTCTTAGTTATGCTCCTTTCAGTAGTGCAAGGGTTGTTCCGGGGTAGGGTTAGCCGTGAAATTGCGTGAATATCCATTGGCGGCTGCACGTGCCGTTGCAGGAAAAGGAGTACTTCGCGGGTCCGTACCCGTTTGTGCCCATTTTGGACAAACCATCTGTTCACATTTTTGAATTCCCCATACACTCAGCTTCTGTTTTGTATGCTCCTTTCAGTAGTGCAAGGATTGTTCCGGGCTAGTGTTAGCCGTGAAATTGCGTGAATATCCATTGGCGGCAGCACACGCCGTTGCAGAAATAGGAGTATTTCGCGGGTCCGTACCCGTTTGTGCCCTTTTTGCACGAACACAGTGTTTACATTTTTGAACTCCCAATACCTTCAGCTTCTCTTAGTTATGCTCCTTTCAGTAGTGCAAGGATTGTTCCGGGGTAGGGTTAGCCGTGAAATTGCTTGAATATCCATTGGCGGCTGCACGTGCCGTTGCAGGAAAAGGAGTATTTCGCGGGTCCGAACCCGTTTGTGCCAATTTTGCACAAACCATCTGTTTACATTTTTGAATTCCCCATACACTCAGCTTCGGTTATGTATGCTCCTTTCAGTAGTGCAAGGATTGTTCCGGGGTAGGGTTAGCAGTGAAATTGCGTGAATATCCATTGGCGGCTGCACGTGCCGTTGCAGGAAAAGGAGTATTTCGCGGGTCCGTACCCGTTTGTGCCCTTTTTGCACAAACCCACTGTTTACATTTTTGAATTCTCCATACACTCAGCTTCATTTATGTGTGCTCCTTTCAGTAGTGCAAGGATTGTTCCGAGCTAGTGTTAGCCGTGAAATTGAGTGAATATCCATTGGCGACAGCACGCGCCGTTGCAGAAATAGGAGTATTTCGCGGGTCCGTAACCGTTTGTGCCCTTTTTGCACAAACCCACTGTTTACATTTTTGAATTCCCCATACACTCAGCTTCATTTATGTGTGCTCCTTTCAGGAGTGCAAGGATTGTTGCGAGCTAGTGTTAGCAGTGAAATTGAGTGAATAGCCATTCGCCACAGCACGCGCCGTTGCAGATATAGGAGTACTTCGCGAGTCCGTAACCGTTTGTGCCCTTTTTGCACAAACACAGTGTTTACATTTTTGAACTCCCCATACCTTCAGCTTCTCTTAGTTATGCTCCTTTCAGTAGTGCAAGGATTGTTCCGGGGTAGGGTAGCCGTGAAATTGCGTGAATATCCATTGGCGGCTGCACGTGCCGTTGCAGGAAAAGGAGTATTTCGCGGGTCCGTACCGGTTTGTGCCCTTTTTGCACAAACCCACTGTTTACATTTTTGAATTCTTCATACACTCAGCTTCATTTATGTGTGCTCCTTTCAGTAGTGCAAGGATTGTTCCGAGCTAGTGTTAAGCAGTGAAATTGAGTGAATATCCATTGGCGACAGCACGCGCCGTTGTAGAAATAGGAGTATTTCGCGGGTCCGTAACCGTTTGTGCCCTTTTTGCACAAACCCACTGTTTACATTTTTGAATTCCCCATACACTCAGCTTCATTTATGTGTGCTCCTTTCAGTAGTGCAAGGATTGTTCCGAGCTAGTGTTAAGCAGTGAAATTGAGTGAATATCCATTGGCGACAACACGCGCCGTTGCAGAAATAGGAGTATTTCGCGGGTCCGTAACGGTTTGTGCCCTTTTTGCACGAACACAGTGTTTACATTTTTGAACTCCCCATACCTTCAGCTTCTCTTAGTTATGCTCCTTTCAGTAGTGCAAGGATTGTTCCGGGGTAGGGTTAGCCGTGAAATTGCGTGAATATCCATTGGAGGCTGCACGTGCCGTTGCAGGAAAAGGAGTATTTCGCGGGTCCGTACCGGTTTGTGCCCATTTTGCACAAACCATCTGTTTACATTTTTGAATTCCTCATACACTCAGCTTCTGTTATGTATGCTCCTTTCAGTAGTGCAAGGATTGTTCCGGGCTAGTGTATGCCGTGAAATTGAGTAAATATCCATTGGCGGCAGCACACGCCGTTGCAGAAATAGGAGTATTTCGCGGGTCCGTACCCGTTTGTGCCCTTTTTGCACAAACCCAGTGTTTACATTTTTGAACTCTCCATACCCTCAGCTTCTTTTATGTATGCTCCTTTCAGTAGTGCAAGGATTGTTCCGGGCTAGGGTTAGCCGTGAATTTGCGTGAATATCCATTGGCGGCAGCACGCGTCGTTGCAGGAAAAGGAGTATTTCGCGAGTCCGTACCCGATTGTGCCCTTTATGCACAAACACAGTGTTTACATTTTTGAACTCCCCATACCTTCAGCTTCTCTTAGTTATGCTGCTTTCAGTAGTGCAAGGATTGTTCCGGGGTAGGGTTAGCCGTGAAATTGCGTGAATATCCATTGGCGGCTGCACGTGCCGTTGCAGGAAAAGGAGTATTTCGCGGGTCCGTACCCGTTTGTGCCCTTTTTGCACAAACCCACTGTTTAAATTTTTGAATTCTCCATTCACTCAGCTTCATTTATGTGTGCTCCTTTCAGTAGTGCAAGGATTGTTCGGAGCTAGTGTTAGCCGTGAAATTGAGTGAATATCCATTGGCGACAGCACGCGCCGTTGCAGAAATAGGAGTATTTCGCGGGTCCGTAACCGTTTGTGCCCTTTTTGCACAAACACAGTGTTTACATTTTTGAACTCCCCATACCTTCAGCTTCTCTTAGTTATGCTCCTTTCAGTAGTGCAAGGATTGTTCCGGGGTAGGGTTAGCCGTGAAATTGCGTGAATATCCATTGGCGACAGCACGCGCCGTTGCAGAAATAGGAGTATTTCGCGGGTCCGTAACCGTTTGTGCCCTTTTTGCGCTAACACAGTGTTTACATTTTTGAACTCCCCATACCTTCAGCTTCTCTTAGTTATGCTCCTTTCAGTAGTGCAAGGATTGTTCCGGGGTAGGGTTAGCCGTGAAATTGCGTAAATATCCATTGGAGGCTTCACGTGCCGTTGCAGGAAAAGGAGTATTTCGCGGGTCCGTACCCGTTTGTGCACTTTTTGCACAAACCCACTGTTTACATTTTTGAATTCTCCATACACTCCGCTTCATTTATGTGTGCTCCTTTCAGTAGTGCAAGGATTGTACCGAGCTAGTGTTAGCCGTGAAATTGAGTGAATATCCATTAGCGACAGCACGCGCCGTTGCAGAAATAGGAGTATTTCGCGGGTCCGTAACCGTTTGTGCCCTTTTTGCACAAACACAGCGTTTACATTTTCGAACTCCCCATACCTTCAGCTTCTCTTAGTTATGCTCCTTTCAGTAGTGCAAGGATTGTTCCGGGGTAGGGTTAGCCGTGAAATTGCGTGAATATCCATTGGCGACAGCACGCGCCGTTGCAGAAATAGGAGTATTTCGCGGGTCCGTAACCGTTTGTACCCTTTTTGCACAAACACAGTGTTTACATTTTTGAACTCCCCATACCTTCAGCTTCTCTTAGTTATGCTCCTTTCAGTAGTGCAAGGATTGTTCCGGTGTAGGGTTAGCCGTGAATTTGCGTGAATATCCATTGGCGACAGCACGCGCCGTTGCAGAAATAGGAGTATTTCGCGGGTCCGTAACCGTTTGTGCCCTTTTTGCACAAACACAGTGTTTACATTTTTGAACTCCCCATACCTTCAGCTTCTCTTAGTTATGCTCCTTTCAGTAGTGCAAGGATTGTTCCGGGGTAGGGTTAGCCGTGAAATTGCGTGAATATCCATTGGCGGCTGCACGTGCCGTTGCAGGAAAAGGAGTATTTCGCGGGTCCGTACCCGTTTGTGCCCTTTTTGCACAAACCCACTGTTTACATTTTTGAATTTCCCATACACTCAGCTTCATTTATGTGTGCTCCTTTCAGTAGTGCAAGGATTGTTCCGAGCTAGTGTTAAGCAGTGAAATTGAGTGAATATCCATTGGCGACAGCACGCGCCGTTGCAGAAATAGGAGTATTTCGCGGGTCAGTAACCGTTTGTGCCCTTTTTGCACAAACACAGTGTTTACATTTTTGAACTCCCCATACCTTCAGCTTCTCTTAGTTATGCTTTTTTCAGTAGTGCAAGGATTGTTCCGGGGTAGGGTTAGCCGTGAAATTGCGTGAATATCCATTGGCGGCTGCACGTGCCGTTGCAGGAAAAGGAGTATTTCGCGGGTCCGTACCCGTTTGTGCCCTTTTTGCACAAACCCACTGTTTACATTTTTGAATTTCCCATACACTCAGCTTCATTTATGTGTGCTCCTTTCAGTAGTGCAAGGATTGTTCCGAGCTAGTGTTAAGCAGTGAAATTGAGTGAATATCCATTGGCGACAGCACGCGCCGTTGCAGAAATAGGAGTACTTCGGGGGTCCGTAACGGTTTGTGCCCTTTTTGCACGAACACAGTGTTTACATTTTTGAACTCCCCATACCTTCAGCTTCTCTTAGTTATGCTCCTTTCAGCAGTGCAAGGATTGTTCCGGGGTAGGGTTAGCCGTGAAATTGCGTGAATATCCATTGGCGGCTGCACGCGTCGTTGCAGGAAAAGGAGTATTTCGCGAGTCCGTACCCGATTGTGCCCTTTTTGCACAAACACAGTGTTTACATTTTTGAACTCCCCATACCTTCAGCTTCTCTTAGTTATGCTCCTTTCAGTAGTGCAAGGATTGTTCCGGGGTAGGGTTAGCCGTGAAATTGCGTGAATAACCATTGGCGATAGCACGCGCCGTTGCAGAAATAGGAGTATTTCGCGGGTCCGTAACCGTTTGTGCCCTTTTTGCACAAACACAGTGTTTACATTTTTGAACTCCCCATACCTTCAGCTTCTCTTAGTTATGCTCCTTTCAGTAGTGCAAGGATTTTTCCGGGGTAGGGTTAGCCGTGAATTTGCGTGAATATCCATTGGCGTCTGCACGTGCCGTTGCAGTAAAAGGAGTATTTCGCGGGTCCGTACCCGTTTGTGCCCATTTTGCACAAACCATCTGTTTACATTTTTGAATTCCTCATACACTCAGCTTCTGTTATGTATGCTCCTTTCAGTAGTGCAAGGATTGTTCCGGGCTAGTGTTAGCCGTGAAATTGCGTGAATATCCATTGGCGGCAGCACACGCCGTTGCAGAAATAGGAGTATTTCGCGGGTCCGTACCCGTTTGTGCCCTTTTTGCACAAACCCAGTGTTTACATTTTTGAACTCTCCATACCCTCAGATTCTTTTATGTATGCTCCTTTCAGTAGTGCAAGGATTGTTCCGGGCTAGGGTTAGCCGTGAATTTGCGTGAATATCCATTGGCGGCAGCACGCGTCGTTGCAGGAAAAGGAGTATTTCGCGAGTCCGTACCCGATTGTGCCCTTTATGCACAAACACAGTGTTTACATTTTTGAACTCCCCATACGTTCAGCTTCTCTTAGTTATGCTGCTTTCAGTAGTGCAAGGATTGTTCCGGGGTAGTGTTAGCCGTGAAATTGCGTGAATATCCATTGGCGGCTGCACGTGCCGTTGCAGGAAAAGGAGTATTTCGCGGGTCCGTACCCGTTTCTGCCCTTTTTGCACAAACCCACTGTTTACATTTTTGAATTCTTCATACACTCAGCTTCATTTATGTGTGCTCCTTTCAGTAGTGCAAGGATTGTTCCGAGCTAGTGATAGCCGTGAAATTGAGTGAATATCCATTGGCGACAGCACGCGCCGTTGCAGAAATAGGAGTATTTCGCGGGTCCGTAACCGTTTGTGCCCTTTTTGCACAAACACAGTGCTTACATTTTTGAACTCCCCATACCTTCAGCTTCTCTTAGTTATGCTGCTTTCAGTAGTGCAAGGATTGTTCCGGGGTAGGGTTAGCCGGGAAATTGCGTGAATATCCATTGGCGACAGCACGCGCCGTTGCAGAAATAGGAGTATTTCGCGGGTCCGTAACCGTTTGTGCCCTTTTTGCACAAACACAGTGTTTACATTTTTGAACTCCCCATACCTTCAGCTTCTCTTAGTTATGCTCCTTTCAGTAGTGCAAGGATTGTTCCGGGGTAGGGTTAGCCGTGAAATTGCGTGAATATCCATTGGCGGCTGCACGTGCCGTTGCAGGAAAAGGAGTACTTCGCGGGTCCGTACCCGTTTGTGCCCTTTTTGCACAAACCCACTGTTTACATTTTTGAATTCTCCATACACTCAGCTTCATTTATGTGTGCTCCTTTCAGTAGTGCAAGGATTGTTGCGAGCTATTGTTAGCAGTGAAATTGAGTGAATAGCCATTGGCGACAGCACGCGCCGTTGCAGAAATAGGAGTATTTCGGGGGTCCGTAACCGTTTGTGCCCTTTTTGCACAAACCCAGTATTTACTCTTTTGAACTCCCCATACCCTCAGATTCTTTTATGTATGCTCCTTTCAGTAGTGCAAGGATTGTTCCGGGCTATTGTTAGCCGTGAATTTGCATGAATATCCATTGCGGCAGCACGCGCCGTTGCAGGAAAAGGAGTATTTCGCGGGTCCGTAACCGTTTGTGCCCTTTTAGCACAAACACAGAGTTCACATTTTGAAACTCACCATACACTCAGCTTCATTTATATGTGCTCCTTTCAGTAGTGCAAGGATTGTTCCGAGCTAGTGTTAGCAGTGAAATTGAGTGAATAGCCATTGGCGACAGCACGCGCCGTTGCAGAAATAGGAGTATTTCGCGGGTCCGTAACCGTTTGTGCCCTTTTTGCACAAACCCAGTGTTTACATTTTTGAACTCCCCATACCCTCAGCTTCTTTCAGGTAAGCTCCTTTCAGTAGTGCAAGGTTTGTTCCGGGCTATTGTTAGCCGTGAATTTGCATGAATATCCATTGCGGCAGCACGCGCCGTTGCAGGAAAAGGAGTATTTCGCGGGTCCGTAACAGTTTGTGACCTTTTAGCACAAACTCAGAGTTCACATTTTTGAACTCCCCATACCATCAGCTTCTTTTGAGTATGTTCCTTTCAGTAGTGCAAGGATTGTTCCGTACTAGGGTAAGCCGAGAATTTGCTTGAATATCAATTGGCTGCAGCACGCGCAGTTGCAGGAATAGGAGTACTTCGCGTGTCCGTAACCGTTTGTGCCCTTTTTGCACAAACCCAGTGTTTACATTTTTGAACTCCCCATACCCTCAGCTTCTTTGTGGTAAGCCCCTTCAATAGTGCAAGGATTGTTCCGGGCTAGTGTTAGCCGTGAAATTGCGTGAATATCCATTGGCGGCAGCACGAGCCGTTGCAGAAATAGGAGTATTTAGCAGGTCCGTAACCGTTTGTGCCCTTTTTGCACAAACTCAGTGTTTACATTTGCGAACTCTCCATACCCTCAGCTTCTTTTAGGTATGCCCTTTTCAGTAGTGCAAGGAAATTTCCGGGCTAGGGTTAGCCTTGAATTTGCGTGAATATCTATTCACTGCAGCACGCGCCGTTGCAAGAAAAGGAGTATTTCGCGGGTCCGTACCCGTTTGTGCCCATTTTGCACAAACCATCTGTTTACATTTTTGAATTCCCCATACACTCAGCTTCTGTTATGTATGCTCCTTTCAGTAGTGCAAGGATTGTTCCGGGCTAGTGTTAGCCGTGAAATTGCGTGAATATCCATTGGCGGCAGCACACGCCGTTGCAGAAATAGGAGTATTTCGCGGGTCCGTACCCGTTTGTGCCCTTTTTGCACAAACTCAGTGTTTACATTTTTGAACTCTCCATACCCTCAGCTTCTTTTATGTATGCTCCTTTCAGTAGTGCAAGGATTGTTCCGGGCTAGGGTTAGCCGTGAATTTGCGTGAGTATCCATTGGCGGCAGCACGCGTCGTTGCAGGAAAAGGAGTATTTCGCGAGTCCGTACCCGATTGTGCCCTTTTTGCACAAACACAGTGTTTACATTTTTGAACTCCCCATACCATCAGCTTCTTTTAGATATGCTCCTTTCAGTAGTGCAAGGATTGTTCCGGGCTAGGGTTAGCCGTTAAATTGCGTGAATATCCATTGGCGGCAGCACGCGCCGTTGCAGGAATAGGAGAACTTCACGAGGCCGTAATCTTTTGTGCCCTTTTTGCACAAACCCAGTGTTTACATTTTTGAACTCCCCATACCCTCAGCTTCTTTTAGCTATGATCCTTTCAGTAGTGCAAGGATTGTTCCGGGGTAGGGTTAGCCGTGAAATTGCGTGAATATCCATTGGCGGCTGCACGTGCCGTTGCAGGAAAAGGAGTATTTCGCGAGTCCGTACCCGTTTGTGCTCTTTTTGCACAAACCCACTGTTTACATTTTTGAATTCCCCATACCTTCAGCTTCTCTTAGTTATGCTCCTTTCAGTAGTGCAAGGATTGTTCCGGGGTAGGGTTAGCCGTGAAATTGCGTGAATATCCATTGGCGGCTGCACGTGCCGTTGCAGGAAAAGGAGTATTTCGCGGGTCCGTACCCGTTTGTGCCCTTTTTGCACAAACCCACTGTTTACATTTTTGAATTCCCCATACACTCAGCTTCATTTATGTGTGCTCCTTTCAGTAGTGCAAGGATTGTTCCGAGCTAGTGATAGCCGTGAAATTGAGTGAATAGCCATTGGCGACAGCACGCGCCGTTGCAGAAATAGGAGTATTTCGCGGGTCCGTAACCGTTTGTGCCCTTTTTGCACAAACCCAGTGTTTACATTTTTGAACTCCCCATACCCTCAGCTTCTTTCAGGTAAGCTCCTTTCAGTAGTGCAAGGATTGTTCCGGGCTATTGTTAGCCGTGAATTTGCATGAATATCCATTGCGGCAGCACGCGCCGTTGCAGGAAAAGGAGAATTTCGCGGGTCCGTAACCGTTTGTGACCTTTTAGCACAAACTCAGAGTTCACATTTTTGAACTCCCCGTACCATCAGCTTCTTTTGAGTATGTTCCTTTCAGTAGTGCAAGGATTGTTCCGTGCTAGGGTTAGCCGAGAATTTGCTTGAATATCCATTGGCGGCTGCACGTGCCGTTGAAGGAAAAGGAGTATTTCGCGGGTCCGTAACCGTTTGTGCCCTTTTTGCACAAACCCAGTGTTTACATTTTTGAACTCCCCATACCCTCAGCTTCTTTCAGGTAAGCTCCTTTCAGTAGTGCAAGGATTGTTCCGGGCTATTTTTAGCCGTGAATTTGCATGAATATCCATTGCGGCAGCACGCGCCGATGCAGGAAAAGGAGTATTTCTCTAGGTCCGTAACCGTTAGTGCCGTTTTTGCGCAAACCCAGTGTTTCATTTTTGAACTCCCCATACCCTCAGCTTCTTTCAGGTAAGCTCCTTTCAGTAGTGCAAGGATTGTTCCGGGCTAGTGTTAGCCGTGAAATTGCGTGAATATTCATTGGCGGCAGCACGCGCCGTTGCAAGAATAGGAATATTTCGCGAGGCCGTAAGTTTTTGTGCCCTTTTTGCACAAACCCAGTGTTTGCATTTTCGAACTCACCATACCCTCAGCTTCTTTTATGTATGCTCCTTTCAGTAGTGCAAGGATTGTTCCGGGCTAGGGTTAGCCGTGAATTTGCGTGAATATCCATTGGCGGCAGCACGCGCCGTTGCTGGAAAAAGAGTATTTCGCGAGTCCGTACACGTTTGTGCCCTTTTTGCACAAACACAGTGTTTACATTTGTGAACTCCCCATACCCTCAGCTTCTTTTAGGTATGCTCCTTTCAATAGTGCAAGGATTATTTCGGGCTAGGGTTAGCCGTGATATTGCCTGAATATCCATTGGCGGCAGCACGCGCCGTTGCAGGTTAAGGAGTATTTCGCGGGCCCGTACCCGTTTGTGTCCTTTTTGCACAAACCCAGTGTTTACATTTTTGAACTCCCCATACACTCAGCTTCTTTTAGGTATACTCCTTTTAGTAGTGCAAGGATTGTACCGGGCTAGGATTAGCCGTGAAATTGCTTGAATATCCATTGGCGGCAGTACGCGCCTTTGCAGGAAAAGCAGTATTTCGCGGGTCCGTACCCGTATGTGCCCTTTTTGCACAAATACAGTGTTTACATTTTTGAACTCCCTATACCCGCAGCTTCTTTTAGGTACGCTCCTTTCAATAGTGCATGGATTGTTTCGGGATAGGGTTAGCCGTGAAATTGCGTGAATATCCATTGGCGGCAGCACGCGCCGTTGCAGGAATAGGAGTATTTCGCGAGGCCGTTGCCTTTTGTAACCTCTTTCCACAAACCAAGTGTTTACATTTTTGAACTCCTCATACCCTCAGCTTCTTTTAGGTATGCTCCTTTCAGTAGTGCAAGGATTGTTCCGGGCTAGGGTTAGCCGTTAATTTGCGTGAATATCCATTGCCGGCAGCACGCGTCGTTGCAGGTGAAGGAGTATTTCGCGGGTCCTTACCCGTTTGTGCCCTTTATGCACAAACCCACTGTTTACATTTTTGAATTCCCCATACACTCAGCTTTATTTATGTGTGCTCCTTTCAGTAGTGCAAGGATTGTTCCGAGCTAGTGTTAGCAGTGAAATTGAGTGAATAGCCATTGGCGACAGCACGCGCCGTTGCAGAAATAGGAGTACTTCGCGGGTCCGTAACCGTTTGTGCCCTTTTTGCACAAACACAGTGTTTACATTTTTGAACTCCCCATACCTTCAGCTTAACTTAGTTATGCTCCTTTCAGTAGTGCAAGGATTGTTCCGGGGTAGGGTTAGCCGTGAAATTGCGTGAATATCCATTGGCGGCTGCACGTGCCGTTGCAGGAAAAGGAGTATTTCGCGGGTCCGTACCCGTTTGTGCCCATTTTGCACAAACCATCTGTTTACATTTTTGAATTCCCCATACACTCAGCTTCTGTTATGTATGCTCCTTTCAGTAGTGCAAGGATTGTTCCGGGCTAGTGTTAGCCGTGAAATTGCGTGAATATCCATTGGCGGCAGCACACGCCGTTGCAGAAATAGGAGTATTTCGCGGGTCCGTACCCGTTTGTTCCCTTTTTGCACAAACCCAGTGTGTACATTTTTGAACTCTCCATACCCTCAGCTTCTTTTATGTATGATCCTTTCAGTAGTGCAAGGAATGTTCCGGGCTAGGGTTAGCCGTGAATTTGCGTGAATATCCATTGGCGGCAGCACGCGTCGTTGCAGGAAAAGGAGTATTTCGCGAGTCCGTACCCGATTGTGCCCTTTCTGCACAAACAGAGTGTTTACATTTTTGAACTCCCCATACACTCAGCTTCTTTCACGTAAGCTGCTTTTAGTAGTGCAAGCTTTGCTCCGGGCTAGGGTTAGCCGTGAAATTGCGTGAATATCCATTGGCGGCAGCACGCGCCGTTGCATGAATAGGAGTACTTCGCGAGGCCGTAAGATTTTGTGCCCTTTTTGCACAAACACAGTGTTTGCATTTTTGAACTCACCATACCTCAGCTTCTTTTAGGTATGCTCCTTTCAGTAGTGCAAGGTTTGTTCCGGGCTAGGGTAAGCCGTGAAATTGCGTGAATATCCAATGGCGGCAGCACGCGTCATTGCAGGAAAAGGAGTATTTCGCGAGTCCGTACCCGATTGTGCCCTTTTTGCACAAACACAGTGTTTACATTTTTGAACTCCCCATACCTTCAGCTTCTCTTAGTTATGCTCCTTTCAGTAGTGCAAAAATTGTTCCGGAGTAGGGTTAGCCGTGAAATCGCGTGAATATTCATTGGCGGCTGCACGTGCCGTTGCAGGAAAAGGAGTATTTCGCGATTCCGTACCCGTTTGTGCCCATTTTGCACAAACCATCTGTTTACATTTTTGAATTCCCCATACACTCAGCTTCTGTTATGTATGCTCCTTTCAGTAGTGCAAGGATTGTTCCGGGCTCGTGTTAGCCGTGAAATTGCGTGAATATCCATTGGCGGCAGCACGCGTCGTTGCAGGAAAAGGAGTATTTCGCGAGTCCGTACCCGATTGTGCCCATTTTGCACAAACACAGTGTTTACATTTTTGAACTCCCCATACACTCAGCTTCTTTCACGTAAGCTGCTTTTAGTAGTGCAAGCTTTGCTCCGGGCTAGGGTTAGCCGTGAAATTGCGTGAATATCCATTGGCGGAAGCACGCGCCGTTGCAGGAATAGGAGTATTTCGCGAGGCCGTAAGATTTTGTGCCCTTTTTGCACAAACACAGTGTTTGCATTTTTGAACTCACCATACCTCAGCTTCTTTTAGGTATGCTCCTTTCAGTAGTGCAAGGATTGTTCCGGGCTAGGTTTAGCCGTGAATTTGCGTGAATATCCAATGGCGGCAGCACGCGTCGTTACATGAAAAGGAGTATTTCGCGAGTCCGTACCCGTTTGTGCCCTTTTTGCACAAACACAGTGTTTACATTTTTGAACTCCCCATACCATCAGCTTCTTTTAGGTATGCTCCTTTCAGTAGTGCAAGGTTTGTTCCGGGCTAGGGTAAGCCGTGAAATTGCGTGAATATCCAATGGAGGCAGCACGCGTCATTGCAGGAAAAGGAGTATTTCGCGAGTCCGTACCCGTTTGTGCCCTTTTTGCACAAACACAGTGTTTACATTTTTGAACTCCCCATACCCTCAGCTTCTTTTAGCTATGATCCTTTCAGTAGTGCAAGGATTGTTCCGGGCTAGGGTTAGCCGTTAATTTGCGTGAATATCCATTGGCGGCAGCACGCGCCGTTGCAGGAATAGGAGTACTTCGCGAGGCCGTAATCTTTTGTGCCCTTTTTGCACAAACCCAGTGTTTACATTTTTGAACTCCCCATACCCTCAGCTTCTTTTAGCTATGATCCTTTCAGTAGTGCAAGGATTGTTCCGGGTTAGGGTTAGCTGTGGAGTTGCTTGAATATCCAATGGCGGCTGCATGCGTCGTTGCAGGAAAAGGAGTAATTCGCGAGTCCGTACCCGTTTGTGCCCTTTTTGCACAAACTCAGTGTTTACATATTTTAACTCCCCATACACTCAGCTTCTTTTAGGTATGCTCCTTTCAGTAGTGCAGGCTTTGATCCGGGCTAGGGTTAGCCGTGAATTTGCGTGAATATCCATTGGCGGCACTCGCGCCATTACAGGAATAGGAGTAGTTCGCGAGGCCGTAAGTTTTTGTGCCCTTTTTGCACAAACACAGTGTTTACATTTTTGAACTCCCCATACCTTCAGCTTCTCTTAGTTATGCTCCTTTCAGTAGTGCAAGGATTGTTCCGGGGTAGGGTTAGCCGTGAATTTGCGTGAATATCCATTGGCGGCTGCACGTGCCGTTGCAGGAAAAGGAGTATTTCGCGAGTCCGTACCCGTTTGTGCTCTTTTTGCACAAACCCACTGTTTACATTTTTGAATTCCCCATACCTTCAGCTTCTCTTAGTTATGCTCCTTTCAGTAGTGCAAGGATTGTTCCGGGGTAGGGTTAGCCGTGAAATTGCGTGAATATCCATTGGCGGCTGCACGTGCCGTTGCAGGAAAAGGAGTATTTCGCGGGTCCGTACCCGTTTGTGCCCTTTTTGCACAAACCCACTGTTTACATTTTTGAATTCCCCATACACTCAGCTTCATTTATGTGTGCTCCTTTCAGTAGTGCAAGGATTGTTCCGAGCTAGTGTTAGCCGTGAAATTGAGTGAATAGCCATTGGCGACAGCACGCGCCGTTGCAGAAATAGGAGTATTTCGCGGGTCCGTAACCGTTTGTGCCCTTTTTGCACAAACCCAGTGTTTACATTTTTGAACTCCCCATACCCTCAGCTTCTTTCAGGTAAGCTCCTTTCAGTAGTGCAAGGATTGTTCCGGGCTATTGTTAGCCGTGAATTTGCATGAATATCCATTGCGGCAGCACGCGCCGTTGCAGGAAAAGGAGAATTTCGCGGGTCCGTAACCGTTTGTGACCTTTTAGCACAAACTCAGAGTTCACATTTTTGAACTCCCCGTACCATCAGCTTCATTTGAGTATGTTCCTTTCAGTAGTGCAAGGATTGTTCCGTGCTAGGGTTAGCCGAGAATTTGCTTGAATATTAATTAGCTGCAGCAAGCGCAGTTGCAGGAAAAGGAGTAATTCGCGGGTCCGTAACCGTTTGTGCCCTTTTTGCACAAACACAGTGTTTACATTTTTGAACTCCCCATACCTTCAGCTTCTCTTAGTTATGCTCCTTTCAGTAGTGCAAGGATTGTTCCGGGGTAGGGTTAGCCGTGAATTTGCGTGAATATCCATTGGCGGCTGCACGTGCCGTTGCAGGAAAAGGAGTATTTTGCGGGTCCGTAACCGTTTGTGCCCTTTTTGCACAAACCCAGTGTTTACATTTTTGAACTCCCCATACCCTCAGCTTCTTTCAGGTAAGCTCCTTTCAGTAGTGCAAGGATTGTTCCGGGCTATTTTTAGCCGTGAATTTGCATGAATATCCATTGCGGCAGCACGCGCCGATGCAGGAAAAGGAGTATTTCGCTAGGTCCGTAACCGTTAGTGCCGTTTTTGCGCAAACCCAGTGTTTCATTTTTGAACTCCCCATACCCTCAGCTTCTTTCAGGTAGGCTCCTTTCAGTAGTGCAAGGATTGTTCCGGGCTAGTGTTAGCCGTGAAATTGCGTAAATATCCATTGGCGGCAGCACGCGCCGTTGCAAGAATAGGAATATTTCGCGAGGTCGTAAGTTTTTGTGCCCTTTTTGCACAAACCCAGTGTTTGCATTTTCGAACTCACCATACCCTCAGCTTCTTTTATGTATGCTCCTTTCAGTAGTGCAAGGATTGTTCCGGGCTAGGGTTAGCCGTGAATTTGCGTGAATATCCATTGGCTGCAGCACGCGCCGTTGCAGGAAAAGGAGTATTTCGCGGGTCCGTACCCGTTTGTGCCCATTTTGCACAAACCATCTGTTTACATTTTTGAATTCCCCATACACTCAGCTTCTGTTATGTATGCTCCTTTCAGTAGTGCAAGGATTGTTCCGGGCTAGTGTTAGCCGTGAAATTGCGTGAATATCCAATGGCGGCAGCATGCGTCATTGCAGGAAAAGGAGTACTTCGCGAGTCCGTACCCGTTTGTTCCCTTTTTGCACAAACACAGTGTTTACATTTTTGAATTCCCCATACCCTCAGCTTCTTTTAGGTATGCTCCTTTCAGTTGTGCAAGGATTGTTCCGGGTTAGGGTTAGCCGTGAAATTGCGTGAATATCTAATTGCGGCAGCACACGTCGTTGCAGGAAAAGGAGTACTTCGCGAGTCCGCACCCGTTTGTGCCCTTTTTGCACAAACTCAGTGTTTACATTTTTGAACTCCCCATACCCTCAGCTTCTTTTAGGTATGCTCCTTTCAGTAGTGCAAGGTTTGTTTCGAGCTAGGATTAGCCGTGAAATTGCGTGAATATCCATTGGCGGCAGCACGCGCCGTTGCTGGAAAAACAGTATTTCGCGAGTCCGTACCCGTTTGTGCCCTTTTTGCACAAACACAGTGTTTACAGTTTTGAACTCCCCATACCCTCAGCTTCTTTTAGGTATGTTCCTTTCAGTAGTGCAAGGATTGTTCCGGGCTAGGGTTAGCCATGAAATTGAGTGAATATCCTTTGGCGGCAGCACGCGCAGTAACAGGAAAAGGAGTATTTCGCGGGTCCGTATCCGTATGCGCCATTTTTTCACAAGCTCAGTGTTTACATTTTTGAACTCCCCATACCCTCAGTTTCTTTTAGGTATGCTCCTTTCAGTAGTGCAAGATTTGTTCCGGGCTAGGGTTAGCTGTGAAATTGCGTGAATACCCATTGGCAGCAACATGCGCCGTTGCAGGAAAAGGAGTATTTCGCAGGTCCGTAGCGGTTTGTGCCCTTTTTGCACAAACACAGGATTTACATTTTTGAACTCCCCATACCCTCAGCTTCTTTTAGGTCTGCTCCTTTCAGTAGTGCAAGGATTGTTCCGGGCTAGGGTTAGCAGTGAAATTGCGTTAATATCCATTGGAGGCAGCACGCGCCGTTACAGGAAAAGGAGTACTTCGCGGGTCCGTACCCGTTTGTGCCCTTTTTGCACAAACCCAGAGTTTACATTTTTGAACTCTCCATACCCTCAGGTTCATTTAGGTCTGCTCATTTCAGTAGTGCAAGGATTGTTCCGTGCTAGGGTTAGCCGTGAAATTGCGTGAATATCCATTGGCGGCAGCACGCGCTGTTGCAGGAAAAGCAGTACTTCGCGGGTCCGTACCCGATTGTGCCCTTTTTGCACAAACACAGTGTTTACATTTTTGAACTCCTCATACCCTCAGCTTCTTTAAGGTATGCTCCTTTCAGTAGTGCAAGGATTGTTTCGGGGTAGGGTTAGCCGTGAAAATGCGTGAATATCCATTGGCGGCAGCACGCGCCGTTGCTGGAATATGAGTATTTCGCGAGGCTTTAACGTTTTGTGTCCTTTTTGCACAAACCGAGTGTTTACATTTTTGAACTCCCCATACCCTCAGCTTCTTTTAAGTATGCTCCTTTCAGTAGTGCAAGGATTGTTCCGGTCTAGGGTTAGCCGTGAAATTGCGTGAATATCCATTGGCGGCAGCACGCGCCGTTGCTGGAAAAACAGTATTTCGCGAGTCCGTACCCGTTTGTGCCCTTTTTGCACAAACACAGTGTCTACAGTTTTGAACTCCCCATACCCTCAGCTTCTTTAAGCTATGATCCTTTCAGTAGTGCAAGGATTGTTCCGGGCTAGGGTTAGCCGTTAATTTGCGTGAATATCCATTGGCGGCAGCACGCGCCGTTACAGGTAAAGGAGTACTTCGCGGAACCGTACCCGTTTGTGTCCTTTTTGCACTAATCCAGCGTTTACATTTTTGAACTGCCCATACCTTCAGCTTCTTTTAGGTATGCTCCTTTCAGTTGTGCAACGATTGTTCCGGGCTAGGATTAGCCGTGAATTTGCGTGAATATCCATTGGCGGCAGCACGCGCCGTTGCTGGAAAAAGAGTATTTCGCGAGTCCGTACACGTTTGTGCCCTTTTTGCACAAACACAGTGTTTACATTTGTGAACTCCCCATACCCTCAGCTTCTTTTAGGTATGCTCCTTTCAATAGTGCAAGGATTATTTCGGGCTAGGGTTAGCCGTGATATTGCCTGAATATCCATTGGCGGCAGCACGCGCCGTTGCAGGTTAAGGAGTATTTCGCGGGCCCGTACCCGTTTGTGTCCTTTTTGCACAAACCCAGTGTTTACATTTTTGAACTCCCCATACACTCAGCTTCTTTTAGGTATACTCCTTTTAGTAGTGCAAGGATTGTACCGGGCTAGGATTAGCCGTGAAAATGCTTGAATATCCATTGGCGGCAGTACGCGCCTTTGCAGGAAAAGCAGTATTTCGCGGGTCCGTACCCGTATGTGCCCTTTTTGCACAAATACAGTGTTTACATTTTTGAACTCCCTATACCCGCAGCTTCTTTTAGGTATGCTCCTTTCAGTAGTGCATGGATTGTTTCGGGATAGGGTTAGCCGTGAAATTGCGTGAATATCCATTGGCGGCAGCACGCGCCGTTGCAGGTTAAGGAGTATTTCGCGGGCCCGTACCCGTTTGTGTCCTTTTTGCACAAACCCAGTGTTTACATTTTTGAACTCCCCATACACTCAGCTTCTTTTAGGTATACTCCTTTTAGTAGTGCAAGGATTGTACCGGGCTAGGATTAGCCGTGAAATTGCTTGAATATCCATTGGCGGCAGTACTCGCCTTTGCAGGAAAAGCAGTATTTCGCGGGTCCGTACCCGTATGTGCCCTTTTTGCACAAATACAGTGTTTACATTTTTGAACTCCCTATACCCGCAGCTTCTTTTAGGTACGCTCCTTTCAGTAGTGCATGGATTGTTTCGGGATAGGGTTAGCCGTGAAATTGCGTGAATATCCATTGGCGGCAGCACGCGCCGTTGCAGGAATAGGAGTACTTCGCGAGGCCGTTGCCTTTTGTAACCTCTTTGCACAAACCAAGTGTTTACATTTTTGAACTCCTCATACCCTCAGCTTCTTTTAGGTATGCTCCTTTCAGTAGTGCAAGGATTGTTCCGGGCTAGGGTTAGCCGTGAATTTGCGTGAATATCCATTGCCGGCAGCACGCGTCGTTGCAGGTAAAGGAGTATTTCGCGGGTCCGTACCCGTTTGTGTCCTTTTTGCACAAACACAGTGTTTACATTTTTGAACTCCCCATACCCTCAGCTTCTTTAAGGTATGCTCCTTTCAGTAGTGCAAGGATTGTTTCGGGGTAGGGTTAGCCGTGAAAATGCGTGAATATCCATTGGCGGCAGCACGCGCCGTTGCTGGAATATGAGTATTTCGCGAGACTTTAACGTTTTGTGTCCTTTTTGCACAAACCCAGTGTTTACATTTATGAACTCCCCATACCCTCAGTTTCTTTTAAGTATGCTCCTTTCAGTAGTGCAAGGATTTTTCCGGTCTAGGGTTAGCCGTGAAATTGCGTGAATATCCATTGGCGGCAGCACGCGCCGTTGCTGGAAAAATAGTATTTCGCGAGTCCGTACCCGTTTGTGCCCTTTTTGCACAAACACAGTGTCTACAGTTTTGAACTCCCCATACTCTCAGCTTCTTTTAGGTATGCTCCTTTCAGTAGTGCAAGGATTGTTCCGGGCTAGGGTTAGCCGTTAATTTGCGTGAATATCCATTGGCGGCAGCCCGCGCCGTTGCAGGTAAAGGAGTACTTCGCGGGTCCGTACCCGTTTGTGTCCTTTTTGCACTAATCCAACGTTTACATTTTTGAACTGCCCATACCTTCAGCTTCTTTTAGGTATGCTCCTTTCAGTAGTGCAACGATTGTTCCGGTCTAGGATTAGCCGTGAATTTGCGTGAATATCCATTGGCGGCAGCACGCGCCGTTGCTGGAAAAAGAGTATTTCGCGGGTCCGTACACGTTTCTGCCCTTTTTGCACAAACACAGTGTTTACACTTGTGAACTCCCCATACCCTCAGCTTCTTTTAGGTATGCTCCTTTCAATAGTGCAAGGATTATTTCGGGCTAGGGTTAGCCGTGAATTTGCGTGAATAGCCATTAGCGGCAGAACGCGCCGTTGCAGGAAAAGGAGTACTTCGCGAGTCCGTACCCGTTTGTGCCCTTTTTGCACAAACACAGTGTTTACAATTTTGAACTCCCCATACTCTCAGCTTCTTTTAGGTATGCTCCTTTCAGTAGTGCAAGGATTGTTCCGGGCTAGGGTTAGCCGTGATATTGCCTGAATATCCATTGGCGGCAGCACGCGCCGTTGCAGGTTAAGGAGTATTTCGCGGGCCCGTACCCGTTTGTGTCCCTTTTGCACAAACCCAGTGTTTACATTTTTTAACTCCCCATACACTCAGCTTCTTTTAGGTATACTTCTTTTAGTAGTGCAAGGATTGTTCCGGGCTAGGATTAGCCGTGAAATTGCTTGAATATCCATTGGCGGCAGTACGCGCCGTTGCAGGAAAAGCGGTATTTCGCGGGTCCGTACCCGTATGTGCCCATTTTGCACAAATACAGTGTTTACATTTTTGAACTCCCCATACCCTCAGCTTCTTTTAGGTACGCTCCTTTCAGTAGTGCATGGATTGTTTCGGGATAGGGTTAGCCGTGAAATTGCGTGAATATCCATTGGCGGCAGCACGCGCCGTTGCAGGAATAGGAGTATTTCGCGAGGCCGTTGCCTTTTGTAACCTCTTTGCACAAACCCAGTGTTTACATTTTTGAACTCCTCATACCCTCAGCTTCTTTTAGGTATGCTCTTTTCAGTAGTGCAAGGATTGTTCCGGGCTAGGGTTAGCCGTTAATTTGCGTGAATATCCATTGCCGGCAGCACGCGTCGTTGCAGGTGAAGGAGTATTTCGCGGGTCCGTACCCGTTTGTGTCCTTTCTGCACAAACCCAGTGTTTACATTTTTGAACTCCCCATACACTCATCTTCTTTTAGGTATGCTCCTTTTAGTAGTGCAAGAATTGTTCCGGGCTAGGTTTAGCCGTGAAATTGCTTGAATATCCATTGGCGGCAGTACGTGCCGTTGCAGGAAAACCAGTATTTCGCGGGTCCGTACCCGTTTGTGCCCTTTTTGCACAAACACAGTGTTTACTTTTTTGAACTCCCCATACCCTCAGCTTCTTTTAGCTATGATCCTTTCAGTAGTGCAAGGATTGTTCCGGGCTAGGGTTAGCCGTTAATTTGCGTGAATATCCATTGGCGGCAGCACGCGCCGTTGCTGGTAAAGGAGTACTTCGCGGGTCCGTACCCGTTTGTGTCCTTTTTGCACTAACCCAGTGCTTACATTTTTGAACTCCCCATACCCTCAGCTTCTTTTAGGTATGCTCCTTTCAGTAGTGCAAGGATTGCTCCGGGCTAGGGCTAGCCGTAAAATTGCGTGAATATCCATTGGCGGCAGCTCGCGCATTTGCAGGCAAAGGAGCATTTCGCGAGTCCGTACCCGTTTGTGCCCTTTTTGCACAAACCCAGTGTTTACATTTTTGAACTCCCCATACCCTCAGCTACATTTAGGTATGCTCCTTTCAGTAGTGCAAGATTTGTTCCGTGCTAGGCTTAGCCGTGAAATTGCGTGAATACCCATTAGCGGCAGCACGCGCCGTTGCAGGAAAAGGAGCATTTCGCGGGTCCGTACCCGTTTGTGCCTTTTTTGCACAAACCCAGTGTTTACATTTTTGAACTCTCCATACCCTCAGCTTCTTTTAGGTATGCTCCTTTCAGTAGTGCAAGGATTGCTCCGGGCTAGGTCTAGCCGTAAAATTGTGTGAATATCCATTGGCGGCAGCTCGCGCCTTTGCAGGCAAAGGAGCATTTCGCGAGTCCGTACCCGTTTGTGCCCTTTTTGCACAAACCCAGTGTTTACATTTTTGAACTCCCCATACCATCAGCTACATTTAGGTATGCTCCTTTCAGTAGTGCAAGATTTGTTCCGTGCTAGGCTTAGCCGTGAAATTGCGTGAATACCCATTGGCGGCAGCACGCGCTGTTGCAGGAAAAGGAGTATTTCGCGAGTCCGTACCCGTTTGTGCCCTTTTTGCACAAACACAGTGTTTACAGTTTTGAACTCCCCATACTCTCAGCTTCTTTTAGGTATGCTCCTTTCAGTAGTGCAAGGATTGTTCCGGGCTAGGGTTAGCCGTGATATTGCCTGAATATCCATTGGCGGCAGCACGCGCCGTTGCAGGTTAAGGAGTATTTCGCGGGCCCGTACCCGTTTGTGTCCTTTTTGCACAAACCCAGTGTTTACATTTTTGAACTCCCCATACACTCAGCTTCTTTTAGGTATACTCCTTTTAGTAGTGCAAGGATTGTTCCAGGCTAGGATTAGCCGTGAAATTGCTTGAATATCCATTGGCGGCAGTACGCGCCGTTGCAGGAAAAGCAGTATTTCGCGGGTCCGTACCCGTATGTGCCCTTTTTGCACAAATACAGTGTTTACATTTTTGAACTCCCATACCCTCAGCTTCTTTTAGGTACGCTCCTTTCAGTAGTGCATGGATTGTTTCGGGATAGGGTTAGCCGTGAAATTGCGTGAATATCCATTGGCGGCAGCACGCGCCATTGCAGGAATAGGAGTATTTCGCTAGGCCGTTGCCTTTTGTAACCTCTTTGCACAAACCCAGTGTTTACATTTTTGAACTCCTCATACCCTCAGCTTCTTTTAGGTATGCTCTTTTCAGTAGTGCAAGGATTGTTCCTGGCTAGGGTTAGCCGTTAATTTGCGTCAATATCCATTGCCGGCATCACGCGTCGTTGCAGGTGAAGTAGTATTTCGCGGGTCCGTACCCGTTTGTGTCCTTTTTGCACAAACCCAGTGTTTACATTTTTGAACTCCCCATACACTCATCTTCTTTTAGGTATGCTCCTTTTAGTAGTGCAAGAATTGTTCCGGGCTAGGTTTAGCCGTGAAATTGCTTGAATATCCATTGGCGGCAGTATGCGCCGTTGCAGGAAAACCAGTATTTCGCGGGTCCGTACCCGTTTGTGCCCTTTTTGCACAAACACAGTGTTTACATTTTTGAACTCCCCATACCCTCAGCTTCTTTTAGCTATGATCCTTTCAGTAGTGCAAGGATTGTTCCGGGCTAGGGTTAGCCGTTAATTTGCGTGAATATCCATTGGCGGCAGCACGCGCCGTTGCTGGTAAAGGAGTATTTCGCGGGTCCGTACCCGTTTGTGTCCTTTTTGCACTAACCCAGTGCTTTCATTTTTGAACTCCCCATACCCTCAGCTTCTTTTAGGTATGCTCCTTTCAGTAGTGCAAGGATTGCTCCGGGCTAGGGCTAGCCGTAAAATTGCGTGAATATCCATTGGCGGCAGCTCGCGCATTTGCAGGCAAAGGAGCATTTCGCGAGTCCGTTCCCGTTTGTGCCCTTTTTGCACAAACCCAGTGTCTACATTTTTGAACTCCCCATACCCTCAGCTACATTTAGGTATGCTCCTTTCAGTAGTGCAAGATTTGTTCCGTGCTAGGCTTAGCCGTGAAATTGCGTGAATACCCATTAGCGGCAGCACGCGCCGTTGCAGGAAAAGGAGCATTTCGCGGGTCCGTACCCGTTTGTGCCTTTTTTGCACAAACCCAGTGTTTACATTTTTGAACTCTCCATACCCTCAGCTTCTTTTAGGTATGCTCCTTTCAGTAGTGCAAGGATTGCTCCGGGCTAGGTCTAGCCGTAAAATTGTGTGAATATCCATTGGCGGCAGCTCGCGCCTTTGCAGGCAAAGGAGCATTTCGCGAGTCCGTACCCGTTTGTGCCCTTTTTGCACAAACCCAGTGTTTACATTTTTGAACTCCCCATACCCTCAGCTACATTTAGGTATGCTCCTTTCAGTAGTGCAAGATTTGTTCCGTGCTAGGCTTAGCCGTGAAATTGCGTGAATACCCATTGGCGGCAGCAAGCGCCGTTGCAGGAAAAGGAGTATTTCGCGAGTCCGTACCCGTTTGTGCCCCTTTTGCACAAACACAGTGTTTACAGTTTTGAACTCCCCATACCCTCAGCTTCTTTTAGGTCTGCTCCTTTCAGTAGTGCAAGGATTGTTCCGGGCTAGGGTTAGCCGTGAAATTGCGTGAATATCCATTGGCGGCAGCACACGCCGTTGCAGAAATAGGAGTATTTCGCGGGTCCGTACCCGTTTGTGTCCTTTTTGCACAAACCCAGTGTTTACATTTTTGAACTCTCCATACCCTCAGTTTCTTTTATGTATGCTCCTTTCAGTAGTGCAAGGATTGTTCCGGGCTAGGATTAGCCGTGAATTTGCGTGAATATCCATTGGCGGCAGCACGCGTCGTTGCAGGAAAAGGAGTATTTCGCGAGTCCGTACTCGATTGTGCCCTTTTTGCACAAACACAGTGTTTACATTTTTGAACTCCCCATACACTCAGCTTCTTTCACGTAAGCTGCTTTTAGTAGTGCAAGCTTTGTTCCGGGCTAGGGTTAGCCGTGAAATTGCGTGAATATCCATTGGCGGCAGCACGCGCCGTTGCAGGAATAGGACTATTTCGCGAGGCCGTAAGATTTTGTGCCCTTTTTGCACAAACACAGTGTTTGCATTTTTGAACTCACCATACCTCAGCTTCTTTTAGGTATGCTCCTTTCAGTAGTGCAAGGATTGTTCCGAGTTAGGGTTAGCCGTGAAGTTGCTTGAATATCCAATGGCGGCTGCATGCATCGTTGCAGGAAAAGGAGTAATTCGCGAGTCCGTACCCATTTGTGCCCTTTTTGCACAAACTCAGTGTTTACATTTTTTAACTCCCCATACACTCAGCTTCTTTTAGGTATGCTCATTTCAGTAGTGCAAGGATTGTTCCGTGCTAGGGTTAGCCGTGAATTTGCGTGAATATCCATTGGCGGCAGCACGCGCTGTTACAGGAAAAGCAGTACTTCGCGGGTCCGTACCCGATTGTGCCCTTTTTGCACAAACACAGTGTTTACATTTTTGAACTCCTCATACCCTCAGCTTCTTTAAGGTATGCTCCTTTCAGTAGTGCAAGGATTGTTTCGGGGTAGGGTTAGCCGTGAAAATGCGTGAATATCCCTTGACGGCAGCACGCGCCGTTGCTGGAATATGAGTATTTCGCGAGGCTTTAACGTTTTGTGTCCTTTTTGCACAAACCCAGTGTTTACATTTTTGAACTCCCCATACCCTCAGCTTCTTTTAAGTATGCTCCTTTCAGTAGTGCAAGGATTGTTCCGGTCTAGGGTTAGCCGTGAAATTGCGTGAATATCCATTGGCGGCAGCACGCGCCGTTGCTGGAAAAACAGTATTTCGCGAGTCCGTACCCGTTTGTGCCCTTTTTGCACAAACACAGTGTCTACAGTTTTGAACTCCCCATACCCTCAACTTCTTTTAGGTATGCTCCTTTCAGTAGTGCAAGGATTGTTCCGGGCAAGGATTAGCCGTTAATTTGCGTGAATATCCATTGGTGGCAGCACGCGCCGTTGCAGGAATAGGAGTATTTCGCGAGGCCGTTGCCTTTTGTAACCTCTTTGCACAAACCCAGTGTTTACATTTTTGAACTCCTCATACACTCAGCTTCTTTTAGGTATGCTCCTTTCAGTAGTGCAAGGATTGTTCCGGGCTAGGGCTAGCCGTAAAATTGCGTGAATATCCATTGGCGGCAGCTCGCGCCTTTGCAGGCAAAGGAGCATTTCGCGAGTCCGTACCCGTTTGTGCCCTTTTTGCACAAACACAGTGTTTACATTTTTGAACTCCCCATACCATCAGCTACATTTAGGTATGCTCCTTTCAGTAGTGCAAGATTTGTTCCGTGCTAGGCTTAGCCGTGAAATTGCGTGAATATCCATTGGCGGCAGCACGCGCCGTTGCAGGAAAAGGAGCATTTCGCGGGTCCGTACGCGTTTGTGCCCTTTTTGCACAAACACAGTGTTTACATTTGTGAACTCCCCATACCCTTAGCTTCTTTTAGGTATGCTCCTTTCAATAGTGCAAGGATTGTTCCGGGCTAGGGTTAGCCGTGATATTGCCTGAATATCCATTGGCGGCAGCACGCGCCGTTGCAGGTTAAGGAGTATTTCGCGGGACCGTACCCGTTTGTGTCCTTTTTGCACAAACCCAGTGTTTACATTTTTGAACTCCCCATACACTCAGCTTCTTTTAGGTATGCTCCTTTTAGTAGTGCAAGGATTGTTCCGGGCTAGGATTAGCCGTGAAATTGCTTGAATATCCATTGGCGGCAGTACGCGCCGTTGCAGGAAAAGCAGTATTTCGCGGGTCCGTGCCCGTATGTGCCCTTTTTGCACAAATACAGTGTTTACATTTTTGAACTCCCCATACCCTCAGCTTCTTTTAGGTACGCTACTTTCAGTAGTGCATGGATTGTTTCGGGATAGTGTTAGCCGTGAAATTGCGTGCATATCCATTGGCGGCAGAACGCGCCGTTGCAGGAATAGGAGTACTTCGCGAGGCCGTTGCCTTTTGTAACCTCTTTGCACAAACCCAGTGTTTACATTTTTGAACTCCTCATACCCTCAGCTTCTTTTAGGTATGCTCCTTTTAGTAGTGCAAGAATTGTTCCGGGCTAGGGTTAGCCGTGAAATTGCTTGAATATCCATTGGCGGCAGTACGCGCCGTTGCAGGAAAACCAGTATTTCGCGGGTCCGTACCCGTTTGTGCCCTTTTTGCACAAACACAGTGTTTACATTTTTGAACTCTCCATACCCTCAGCTTCTTTTAGCTATGATCCTTTCAGTAGTGCAAGGATTGTTCCGGACTAGGGTTAGCCGTGAAATTGCATGAATATCCATTTGCATTAGTACGCGCGTTGCAGGATTAGAAGTATTTCGCGGGTCCATACCAGTTTGTGCCCTATTTGTACAAACCCAGTGTTTACATTTTTGAACTCCCCATACACTCAGCTTCTTTTAGGTATGCTCCTTTCAGTAGTGCAAGGATTGTTCCGGGCTAGGGTTAGCCGTGAAATTGCGTGAATATCCATTGGCGGCAGCACGCGCCGTTGCAGGAAAAGGAGTACTTCACGGGTCCGTACCCGTTTGTGCCCTTTTTGCACAATCCCAGTGTTTACATTTTAAAACTCCCAATACCCTCAGCTTCTTAGATGTATGCTCCTTTTAGTAGTGAAAGGATTGTTCCGGGTTAGGTTTAGCTGTGAAATTGCGTAAATATCCATTGGCGGCAGTACACGCGTTGCAGGAATAGGAGTATTTCGCGGGTCCGTACCCTTTTGTGCCCTTTTTGCTCAAACCCAGTGTTTACATTTTTGACCTCCCCATACACTCAGCTTCTTTTATGTATGCTCCATTCAGTAGTGCAAGGATTGTTCCGGGCTAGGGTTAGCCGTGAAATTGCGTGAATATCCATTGTCGGCAGCACGCGCTGTTGCAGGAAAAGGAGTACTTGGCGGGTCCGTACCCGTTTGTGCCCTTTTTGCACAAACGCAGTGTTTACATTTTTGAACTCCCCATATACACACAGCTTCTTTTAGGTATGCACCTTTCAGTAGTGCAAGGATTGTTCCGGGCTAGGTTTAGCCGTGAATTTGCGTGAATATCCATTGGCGGAAGTACGCGCGTTTCAGGAAAAGGAGTACTTAGTGGGTCCGTACCCGTTTGTACCCTTTTTGCACAAACCCAGTGTTTACATTTTTGAACTCTCCATACCCTCAGCTTCTTTTAGGTATGCTCCTTTCAGTAGTGCAAGGATTGCTCCGGGCTAGGGCTAGTCGTAAAATTGCGTGAATATTCATTGGCGTCAGCTCGCGCCTTTGCAGGCAAAGGAGCATTTCGCGAGTCCGTACCCGTTTGTGCCCTTTTTGCACAAACCCAGTGTTTACATTTTTGAACTCCCCATACCATCAGCTACATTTAGGTATGCTCCTTTCAGTAGTGCAAGATTTGTTCCGTGCTAGGCTTAGCCGTGAAATTGCGTGAATACCCATTGGCGGCAGCACGCGCCGTTGCAGGAAAAGGAGCATTTCGCGGGTCCGTACCCGTTTGTGCCCTTTTTGCACAAACCCAGTGTTTACATTTTTGAACTCCCCATACCATCAGCTACATTTAGGTATGCTCCTTTCAGTAGTGCAAGATTTGTTCCGTGCTAGGCTTAGCCGTGAAATTGCGTGAATACCCATTGGCGGCAGCACGCGCCGTTGCAGGAAAAGGAGCATTTCGCGGGTCCGTACCCGTTTGTGCCCTTTTTGCACAAACACAGTGTTTACATTTTTGAACTCCCCATACCCTCAGCTTCTTTTAGGTCTGCTCCTTTCAGTAGTGCAAGGATTGTTCCGAGCTAGGGTTAGCCGTAAAATTGCGTTAATATCAATTGGCGGCAGCACGCGCCGTTACAGGAATAGGAGTATTTCGCGGGTCCGTACCCGTTTGTGCCCTTTTTGCACAAGCCCTGTGTTTATATTTTTGAACTACCCATACCCTCAGCTACTTTTAGGATTGCTCCTTTTAGTATTGCAAGGATTGTTCCGGGCTAGGGTTAGCGGTGACTTTGAGTGAATATACATTGACGGCAGTTCGCACCGTTGCAGGAATAGGAGTATTTCGCGGGTCCGTACCCGTTTGTGTCCTTTTTGCATAAACGAAGTGTTTTCATTTTTGAACTCCACATACCCTCAGCTTCTTTTATGTATGCGCCTTTCAGTAGTGCAAGGATTGTTACGGGCTAGGGT